>WEIT01027626.1:38612-68418 GCA_013389985.1 Dryoscopus gambensis | reverse complement strand
GTCAAAGCTAGGAGCTGGAAGTGACTGAGATGCAATGCTTCCCAGTTTTGGAGCCCACAAGCAGAGCTGAGAGCTGGTACCACACAGAGGCAAATCAGTATCCTTTCCTGTTTAATACTTCTGTTATGTCTTTGCAAGGATCTCGGGCAGCTTCACAGCTAATGGCTGCAGCATCCGTGTCTCTGCCTTCATGTAAGCCTTGTAACTCTCTGCATAAACCGAGTCAGGATGGGTTAGTTACTCTTTGCAAAGCACTTTCTGAATTCTGAGCAGTGTTTGCCTTTTATCTGCACCTACTGGTACACACGGATCTCGTGTTTAAAAGTCCTGTGTGTGATGTGCCTGCCTTAACAGGGGTTTTTT
This sequence comes from Dryoscopus gambensis, assembly GCA_013389985.1. NCBI lineage: Eukaryota > Metazoa > Chordata > Aves > Passeriformes > Malaconotidae > Dryoscopus > Dryoscopus gambensis. The sequence continues at coordinate 68,055 of WEIT01027626.1, read as the reverse complement.
GTGTCTTCCAGGAACTGTGCTCAGCTCAGTCCATGAGGGTAGTGCTACTTGTTCAGTGGAGTCACTTATGATTTACAGTGGTGTAAGTGAAACTGGAACCTGGGCCTTGATCTTTTTAATGCAAATTCATCAATTCTGTTAGATAAAAGATAAAAGGAATCTATTACGTTCTTCAGTCATCTCTTGAAACAAAATCACTTGATTGGTTCCAGGCAGTAAGAGGTCCCTACTCCTGCAGTTAGATCCAGACATGAAACCTTGGGTTGGCAACCAAACCTCTTACTGGAGTTATTTATTTTTCATGGATAGTGATCAGTGATGAGTGCTAATAATGACAGAAGTGATTTCCAAGTTAAACTTTAAGAATGAAAAGCTTCAGGTTAATATGTTCCTCTGGTGTTTGACTGAGCAGTACGTGTTTAAAGACACGCCGGTTCTTTTACTTCAAAACGTTTTATTCTCCTTTTAAATCCACATCTTGATGTCGATCTGACAGTGGTGCAAATGAGAAGGTGACAGAGGTCTCTCTGATGTAAAATCAAAGTGAATTCAGACGCGTGGTGCAGATACCGGAGGAGTGCGAAGCACAGAGCAAGTAAACATAACAAATAGCTGCACATGCAAAAGCATAGCAAGTGCCAAATACTGCAAATTAACTGCTATGACAGGAGATCTTGCAGTGGTGTTCAGAATGGAAAAGCAGAAATCGATTGCAGAGATCATAAAATCACCCTCTCCCTTGATCTTCAGCTGCCTAAACCAGGAGAGGCAGAAAGAGCTGGCTCTGAACAAACAATCTTTTATCGGTGATGGATGTGGCACCGCTTTGTCCAGTAAAATTGCTGATTTACTAATAGTTAAAAAATAAATCCTTTGTGATGACACCAACCTCTCTAACCTGCTAGAGAAAGTGCAAACAGATGGGTATCTGTGTGACTGTGAGTGATGAAGCCAGTCTGGAGAAATACCCACAGCGTCTGACGAGAACTGATACTGCAGCGTGCAGGAGCATCACCAGCATCCCCATTAGGATATATTCATTTTCTTTGTGCCAAGAACATGACCAATGATCCTGGAGGGTTTGATTTAATAGAGCCACCTCTTCTAGCAAAAAGAGCAACAGATATTTTATACAAAAGTGAAATGTGCCCAGGGAAGCCTGGACAGATTTAAATTCCTTAGGCTTTCCTCTTTATTGCAATGCCAGCAGACTTAAGGGACTTTTGACCCTACTAGTAAATTTTTAAATAAATGTAGGATACCTGCTTTATGGATCTGAAAGGAAGAAAAATAGCTTTTTGTTTCTGATAGGAGAATCTGATTTTTTAAAAAATTATTATTTCCCTTTATATGTGAAAGTCCATACTGGCTTTTCCTTAAGACTGTTCTGAGGTACTTTAAGCAAAATTGCAACCAGGTCTGATTGGTTTAAAGTGGTACAAACTGCAGATATAAGCCGGGTAAAATATGTGAGAACAGAATGAGGCCCTGCATTGTTGTTAGAGCAGATAAATGTAGCTCAGAAACTTATTTTTAGTGTTACATAGTTTGCAGTAAGTCAAGCACTTCAAGACATGAATACCCATCACATATCAACTCTGAGGAAATGGTACTTTGTTGATTATAAATCAAAATTGGAGGACTTTTTGGGTGCAGTTCATCAAACACTGACTTAGGAAACAATTTTCTTCTGGAATATTTTTCTCCTTGGCAGCTTACAAAGGCAGTTGGGTAATTTTTGCTGTTTCAGTATGAAGAAATACTTATCCTTTAATCCTTAAATCACTGCAATTGAGTATAATTTTTTGTCAAAAGCAGCCAATAAAAGTACAAAATAGGGATTAGCAGGAGTATTTTTAGATTAAAATTACTAGAGTTGGAAAAAAGTGGCACATAATCTCAGTACCTTCACGAGCACTGTAGCAAGCTGAAGAGGATTTGTTCTGTTTCATTTGAAGACTGATGGCATAAGTTACAAGGGGGAGAAGCTATTATTCCAACAGGGAGGATTTCACAATAATCATAATCCACAACTGTACATAAATTTAATTGAAAGTTCTTTTTTGTCTGATCTCTTTTAATCATCAATGCTGTACAATACTTCTGCTTCTACTGGCAAAGCACATGGGAAGGAAAGTTAAACCCATCATTTTGGCCATAAATTAGGACACTTATACAGCTGCAACAATTGCTTTCATTTCTAAGTATTAAAACAAATAACTACTCTTGCTTAATCTTGAGGCACAAGATTCTCATCGCTTATACTGTGATATAATTCACAGGAGTGAGGATAAGGTTCTATTGGAACAAAAAAATAGGATTCCTCTTCATTCCCTTCCCAAAGTATTCGAGCTGGCATCATTTGCAGTGTGAAGTCCTGGCTCAGTTTGCATATTCAAGAGAAAATTGTGAAAAAATCCCCCTGCCTCTGATATACAGCTCACTTTGGAAGGAAGCATGTACTTGTTTCAGATCCTGATACCTGGGATATTTCTTAAATCTTGCCTGGAGTTGTATATGACAGGCATGAATCACAGTAAATGGCAGCTACTCTCTGCATTCCCCTTTCTAGAACACAGACAAATTTATTGGTTAATGTTTATGTAAGTGCAGTGTAAGTGTGCCTGATTTACTGTACCAATACCTACAGCTGTAGAATGCCTGTTCTACTCAACAGCATTTAAAGGACCTTTGGGGTGCACAGTGCGTATCCCATTATCCCATTAATGACAAGGCGCAGCTTTGGGCAATAACAGAAAAGTTATTTATATGCACAATGATTTTTTTTCTTCCTCAACCACTTTGACAGCTTCCCGAAGTTATAGAAGAGTCAATAGCTGGCTTAGTGATGCTGGCAGACTAAGTAATACTTTGTACATGCTCATCGCTAGGGAGAGAAAAATGTTGGGTTTATTTTTGTGACCTTTAGATTCCGAGAACTGGCTAAAATCAATTTACAGTTCAAAGAGATTGGATGATACCTACACTAAGCAGTAAAATTGCTTCCACTTTGATAGAGTGTGTTAAAATATAACAGCAAGGCAACAATCATTGATTTGGATACAGAATGGGGAGTGAAGGGGGTTTGGTCAAGTGTAGGTCAGGGAACAATTTGACAGGTTTCAAGTCACTCTGTCTCAAATACTTAGGAAAAAAGATCTAGAAGAAAACCAAGGAACCCAACCTAGCAACTACTGCTATTAAGGAATAAACCTGCCTACTCCTGACAGTGCAGTCTGTGCAGTAAAAAGGGGACAATCATCCAGACTGTCCCTATAGAACCATACCTCGAATTATGGGCATGTCATTGAGAGAGCAGGATCAGATGACAGTGGTTGCTGTGCCACTGCCACTTTCTGCCTGAGGTCAGGACCCAGCTTTTCTTTTACCACAGCAGAAGACTTCTTTTAATGAGGTATTCTCTTCAGTCCTCAGAGATTAATGGGAGCAGCTGAGTTTCAGAGCTCCCCAAGGAAAACTATTGCTCAGGGTATGAAAAATACTGTAGAAATTCTTTAATTATCTGTTGCCTTCAGTTGCTGGTATAGTTGTTCTTGCATGACACTTTTTATTGTCTTCACAGGTCACCTTGCAGAACAGATGCCTTACAGCAGAAGAATCAGGAAAGAAGGAGGGCTGAGTGATACTGGCATGTGTCATGTTCTGATCTGACTGAGGAGGAAACACGTTCTGAAGTCCTGTGCCAGTGCTGTGGCAGAAATACAGATGTGGTGATTCATACCATCGAGCAAGTCCTGTCGTGAAGAATTCCCCCTAGCAGCAAATGAGGTGGTTAATCTATTGGGTTTCAACCCATGGAGCCAGGTATTCCTGAAATAATTCCTGCCAGCTGCTCCTCAGGTGAGAGTGACAGAACACAGCCATCAGTGTTTGATTACGGAGTACAGTGTGTTGTAATGCCGAGCTAGCTCACACTTTCTCACAGCCTCTCTAGGCAAAACCTTTTAAAATTCTAAATAAATAGACATTACCTGGTCTGGGGACTTTGGTACACATGCGACCATTTCCAAAAAACCCTGCTGGACACCGGCCACAGACGTACCCAACGTAGGGGGGTTTCCGGTCAAAACACGGCACTCCAGGGAAACACGGCCTGTTGGCACAGGTGGGCATGTGTGACACGGGTGCTGCACGGCCAAAGAAAAGGGAGTTCAAGCACGTTATTAATAATTTTTCAGATAAAATGCATATCTAAAATTTAGCGGTGACTGTCCGAGCCCAGCTAATGCTTTATAACTGCTTTTATTCTTTTAAAAGTCTAATTAATGCAAAATGTTCCCAAACCTTGAGCCAAACGTGAGAATGTCCTGTAGGCGCAGTGTAACAGAACAGCTGTTTCTCATTAAAGCAAGATTTATTAGTCTTCTAATTACATGTTTTCAAGTTTATTACTCGAAGTTGTTTGGCATTTATCATGTACAATATAGAAACTGTAATTTTCAGCATAAGTGAAAGATTAACTGAGTGAGAAAAGGTATTATTTGACGTCTTTTTCATCTTTTATAATTGGAAGCTAATTATCAAACCTTACAGCACCTATACCCTACTTTTGAAACTACACTGTGAAGTACATATGTTTCTGATCTGGAAATCATCCCTAATGTGTCAAACCTTGTATTACAGAAAACTGCTTTAATTATTTTAGGACAATGTGCAAAATTTAACACTCTGGTAGTATATAATATTTTATCACTTATGATGTCACTGAATAGCAAGTGTATATGAACTGCCTGTGGAGTATTTAACAGTGTCAAGACAGAGAACTGATGATGAATACAATCTTGATGATGGTTGTAGATCATTTTTAATTGCCTCCAATGAGGTCTCCATCATAATTCTCAAGTATTTTCTGCATTGTTCTTGCACTTTACCTACAGCATCCTGATATAGGATACCTGCAAGAGGCAAGCTCCACTTAGGGGTCGGCTGGCCTGGTACAGATACTAAAAAAAAAGAGGATAAGGAGAAAAAAACCCTGTTATTTTGCATATGCCTCTACACAACAGATATGACCAATCTCAATTTTTTGATGCTTGCTTTAACTAGAAAATCAAATAAACACGCAACACTCATTAGAGCAGGAACAACACCAGCACCGTGCAGGTGCACACCCATGTCAGGGAGTGCTGTAGTGCTGCGTCTCTGGGAAAAGCTACTGCCACAGGCAAGTTCATTCCTTGAGTTGATCTTTACTTATGCTTAAAACTCAGTATTAATTCGGTGGCTGCCCACTGAATACTGAAATAAAACACCAGCATCACTTGGTTATGGCAAGCTGGAATAAGCTGCCACTCTTCTTATCTTGCTTTCCACTGATCACTAAAATTTGGAGTGGTTTTGTCCTACCTCAGAAGTGATGTGATTTCTAATTAAGCCTGACCACTCTGTTACTGTTGTGTTGCCTCCCTTCCATGTCAAATTGTTTAGCAGCAACTCACAGTCTGATGTATTAAGAGGGTTTTAATTTTTAACTCAAATTTTCTCATATTGTAAAGACCAACTTTGTATTTACTGTTAAGGTGTTAAAATTAATGATTTCTGAATACGTAAACTGCCCCAAATGAAAAAAAATCATATCCTGATATACCTACCATGTCTATCACTTATGTTAAAATTCTTAATTACAGGAGAATCCTTTGCCTCTAAGGATTGTAGTGGCTGCTTAACCTCAGTCCTGTTCAATTCACCTTTGCCATCGCTTAAAGCTTCTGTAACGTCAGCAGCAAGCACAGCTGTGGAAAATATCACAGAGACAAGAAACAAGGCGTTAGAGCTTAGCTGTGATTGATGATAAAAAGCCACAGCAACAGCAAATCAGGTAACCTGGCAGAAGTTCACTCTGGAAGGCAACAAGCAGAGAAAGGCAGATCAGGTGGGTCCAGCTGCTGACGCGCAGCAAAGCTTCTACCAAGTATAGGAAAAATTGTTATGCCCAAGCTCTCTGAACTTTGCTTATGTGGGAGTGTTAATATGCAGTGTGATCTTTCACTGGGCTCGGGGCACTTGGAAAGCCTCAGGTCAAACAGAGTCTGAGTCCTTGGATGGGGATGCTGCACCTCATCTGGCAGCTGCGCTCTGAGTCTTGCGTCTCCTTGAAAGCTTCCCTCTGAAACTCTGGTGAGTGTGCTTGTTGGCTTCAGTGAGTCCAGCTGACAGCTTTGTGTGTGCAAAATTACCTGTAAAAAGTGTATGTGGATGCAATGAGGAGACTCTGAAAAATGTGATTTTCTGCATAATTTTAAGGTAACGAATTAGGGATAAAGTCTATGTGGATAGTGCTGCAAGTTAAAAAATTATTGCCCTGGGTCTCTTGAATATTCTTTGCTCTTAATAAAGCTTGAAACTCTGATTCTTTATATATATTAAACAATGCAATGATCTGTTGCTCACTTTAGGAACTATAGAACTACTTCAGTTCTCCTTCCCTCCTTCCCTTTAGACTTGCTTAAGCAAGGGAAGTATGAGAGGAATATTAAGTCATTGAATCAGAACTAAAATAATGATTTCTATCCTATCTTAAGTGAACAAATAAGCCCTCAGGTTTATTCCTTCTAATAAACGTGCACTTCAGAAATGGATTTTTTTTTCTGTAATTAAAAAAATGCAAAATAAGAAATGTTATATTTTTCAAAAGCACATTGTTTGGCACATCCTTACTTCGTGGGTCAAATTAACAACTAAAATATGCATTTGTGAAACAGATGCAAAATCACTTTGAAATAACCAATGCAGCCAAATGATACAGCACAGAAAACTTTATATACAGATGTTTGGCAATATGATTGAAGGCATGTTTGGTCAATCTGGCAAAGGCAGTGCCGCTGGTGCCAGGGCCCTGCAGTTACCACTGTTCACAATGGATATTTTTTTCCTTTCTACAGTGAATTTGAGGAAATGTTAATGACTGCACTGTAAATATCTGTATCTTTCACTTCTTGGATTTCTTTGGAAATACCAACAAACAAACAAGTAAAAAGTCTTCAAGTGTTGATTTATCTCCTTCTGGTTTAAAATAAAATAAATGTTTTGGAGAAGGCTTGTGTCTATGTGACTGAAACAAGCAGAGCGTGTGCCACTGACTGCCAAGGGCACTGGGAAGGTCTCAAAGTCACTGCAGGCTCCCCAGTAAAGAGTCTATTGCTCCAAAAGCAAGTATGGAGCAGATCTAGAACTGCTCATGGCCGTTTTCTTCACTAGTTAGGAACTGAGGAATGACTCCATGCCAAGCATCCGTAGGCTGTGTCCTCTAATGAAATCATGCCTTGGGAACAGAGGGGAAGGGATGGGAAGGATTGGCACTGGGACCTTCTTTCTCTTACTCTTCCTCCAGCTGTCACCCAAAGCAAAATCAGCTCTGGGGGTGCTCCCCAAATGCTCGCTCATGAATATATATTTAGGAGTGAAATAGTGGAGAATGTGCACAATCTCCTTGGCAAATTATCTGTCTGGAAAGTACTTTTGTGTATGCTCTGGTGTTCATTCTCTACCAAAATGAGAAATAACAGAGCAATTTGCAAATATCTACATTAATATAACATGACAATAATCTGTTTTGTACATTTAAGGGTCTGTACTTGAAATGAATAGCAAAGTACTCGATTAAGGATAATAGTAGTAGAATTGAACCCATTTCCCCCCCCATATATTAAAATAAATCATGTAAAATACTTACATTTGCAAGTTTTACCATTTCCCTCCATCCCACTGGGGCAAATTCCACATGCATAAGATCCAAAGGTATTCATACAAGACACTCCAGGAAAACAAAGACTCTCTTCGCATTCATTCTTGTCTTCCTGACAAGTAAGCCCTGTGGCAAAGCAAAGGGAAAGTTAATAATCAGGAAAGATTCCCTGTTTATACTTCAGCTCAGATGTTGAAGTAGACAAAGGCTTGCTTCTCAGCTGCAAACTCATTACAGGGTATGTCACTCATGTTCCAGCCAAATTCCCCACTGTCTCACTTAAACCTGCTTTTATCACACTGTTTATTACTGTCATTATTGGCACCAGAAGTGCTGAACTTGAGCCTGCTGCTCATGGAAAGCGGTTCGTGTTAAATAAAAATTCACATAAATGAAATTAATATTTCCTCTGCATTTCACATCTTTGCTGCTGCTTTTGTTGTCTTGTTCATGTGAGATCTTTGTCATATGCTGAAGAAGCCAAAGAATTCCACCATTTTGGCTTTAGCATGTGAGGAGCCATGTACTGACCTCTTGTGTTTTCCATTTCCAAGCGAAACCCACATAACTGTGAACCAGTCTGATAGATTCTGGCTGAAGGAGAACCTTACAAAATGATCAGATTTTTAAAAAAACCCAACTCCAAGTTTTTCTACTTAAAATTAAAATTTGAAGAAAAGTTCTGTGTCACTGAGCCACAGCAGTGGTGTTCAGAAGACAGGCTGCCACAGGATCTGGATCCAAAACAGTATCTCTTGACTATCGCTGATTTTAGAAAGAAGGTTTTAAAAATCTCTTGAAGCAACTGGTATTCAAATTCACAATTTTGAGTGATTTAGTGAATACCTCTAGGGGAGGGTGGCCCAAAAGTTAAAATTACTATGTGAACAGCAATGAGGCAGAGTTATGAAATACAATTTTGTTTTAAACTCCCTCAGGTTTCAGGTGCTGCTGTCTCTGTGCACTTGGGCAAACTTGCCTGGCTACTGCTGGTCACGGGACGTCCAGCCCTGAGGGCAGGTCACAAACCAGCCCAGACCACTTCTATTAAGGCATCCCCTTTGTCCCTGTAGGAATATACAAGGAGAATGGGACAACTTCTAGACAGTCCAGGTACCTGCCTCGAGACAGGTACAGAAGTGTTTGTTCCTTATCAGATCTCCAGCTTTATCATGACAAAAGGTCTAAGGATAAAGGAATCTTCTTTTTTTCCATTCAAAAAAGAAATTTGTCCCAGTGGAATGAATTGCAGGATGATAAAAACAAAGCATAATTATTCATCTTTTACAACATAATCTCGCATTGCTTCAGCATTGCACACAGCTTCCACTAGTCCTTCCAAATTAAAATGGCATCTTGATGTAGAAAACTCAAATTGAAGTCTCTTTATAGGTTGAGCTGCCTAAAAAAGCCAGCGACATCACCTTCCCATACCTGCTTCCTCTTGAGGAAAAAAAGAACAGCAGCACCAAAGCTGCATCCCTTTCCCTGCGCCATCTCAAGCTAATTTGTTCTGGTTTTCATGCTTCTTGCTCCATTTACTGAAACTGGACACAGTGTTGCAGGGCTAGCCTTACCTGTTTCCTTCCCTCGTTACATTTTGGCTGACTGTTTGTATTTCAGTTTTTAATTATCAGATTCCTGGCATCAGGCTGCTTTTCTCTGATGCTGATTTCTGGTGATGCATTGGGAAATTATTAGACATCACATTATGGAACATATTGAATGAGTTACACTCTGATTAGTAATTAATTTCTTTCTCTGAGTATCATACAAAGACTAAGCGTGCTACCATAAACAATAAGAGTAGGAGCAAAGTTCCAGTTTCAGTGACAACAGCCACTTCTCCCTTGGTCCCTCTCATACTCTCCTTCTCACTTTTAATTACTCTAATATCACTGCAAAGGGCTGTCTTTCAAAGCTCAGAGATGAGGGCATTACAAGAATCAAAGAAACACCTTAAGTGATGAGATAAATTTTAAAATTCAGCCACTTGGCTGATTTTTGTGATGTAAAGGTGAAACTATGCAAGCACTGCTTTTCACACAGAGAGATTTGGTTTTAAACAGTGTCTGACCAATTTGGACATAATGATAATCCTGATGAATCCAAGGACAAACGTTTGCAAAGACTGAAAGTTGGCTGGATGATGCTGAAGAAGCAGCAGAAATGGACAGAACACTGTCTGCACCAAGAAGTGTCAGTTATTCTGTTTGCACAAGCTCCAGTGCGCTGTAGCACAGGGGAGTCTCAACTGCCTTGCCACTGCTACAGTACAAATAAAACTAATAGGAATAGAAGTTCTTCAAGTTCCCAGGCTGAACCATCTGTTTGTGTGCCAGCTATATTTCTCCAGCCCTGCATGGGAAGTTGTCTGAGAAAATAAAGTCCTTTCATGCCTCAATAGGACCTGACCACCTACAGATGCAAAGAAAGATTTTTTTACTGTGTTCACATTAAGCTGACTCTAAAGGAACAAAAAAATCTCATGTAGGGGGTCTATGGTTATTAGAAACCATTAACAAATCCTGGGAGTTTCTTCAGTTTCCTGAAATATAGAATGAAATTATCATCGCATCTTGCTCCCCATCCGACCCCCAGCTTTGTACTAATCACTAGTATATGGGGAAAGAAATGATTTTGTGATTGGGATGGTTTTCAAGTATGAGGTCTGTTCTCAGGTGGGTGACGCTCTTGCTTTCTGTGGCCAACAGAATAAACAGCAGGGATCCTTGTAATCTTGTTGACAATGCAGATGAAAAATGAACAAACTTTGAACACTCAGAGATCCAGTAATAATTCTGGAGTCAGCCTCCTCTCAGATTTTCTACTGGCTTTTCTCCCTGCCGTGTTCCCATTCTTACATTTTGCCCTTACACTGATGCACCTGAGTCGCTGCTTCCCTTGCAGGGGTGCTTGGGAAGCTCTCACAATTTCACCTCTTGTTTCTACTGCCTGTTTGCTGTCATTTGTAGAGATTTGATGGTGAACTGGTGCTGTCACTTGAACTGCACAGCATTGCCTTCTCATTATATTATTGATGGTTTTCTGGGGAATTGAGGCATAAACACAGCATCAAGAATGAGCTTTTATTGCTGTCACCGAACCTGCCCTGAAGTAAAATCATCTGCTTCCCAGCTGGCTTTCAGCTCCACTTGCTTATAATCTTTCACCTGCTATTAAAACTTTGAGATGTATTCCTTTTTCACTCAATCATATCTTATTTTATTTTCTTTTGTTGCTAGTGTTTTGGCATTTTGGGAAAAGTGAGGAAGAACAGCAAAACTCTTGCACTGTTATTTAACTTGCAAGAACTAAAGGTGCTTCTCTGGCCATCAAGGTGCCTTGTGCCCCTGTCTCTCCCGTCAGCATGCCCACTGAAGTTATTAACTCATGGAATTATATTGATTTTTATTCATTTCATCCAACTCCTTACATGCAATCTATACTTTTTCTCATTGTATATCTTCTGTATCTAAGCAAATACACAATAAAAAATTCCCAATTTTTCCTGTGCTCTTAGGAACGTTCTTTCCAGGGGATTGAAGACACTTTGCATATATTTAGTTGGTTTATGGATTTTTATATTTTGATCAAACTTCTACTTCATAACTTTATTCTCCATGCTTAGGCTTGGGTGTTCTTGCCTCAGTGGAGTCTCTGTGGTGGCGTAAAGACTTTGGAGAGCAGCAGGCTTTGGCCTTTAGGTAGCACCACCTAGAGTCAACACAGATTAGGCGTCACAGGTCTTTTGGGGCCGTTTTTCTGGACTTCTACTTCTGAATGATTTTTATTTTTCATTTCTGCTGTAATTTTACAAAAATCAACTCTGGGCTTGCAGTCCTGGATGACCAGAACAATGAAGGTTTCACGAGCTGCTGACAAGCAGGAAGGTTACCTTGCCCACTGGGTAAAATTTGTTCACTGCTTTTGTTTAAAAATGAGGTTTTCCTGTATACATGAACTATAAAGAGTAATAATTATGTGCATTTGGTGTTACTTCTACTTTATTTTTCAAACTTGACAGCAGCCAAGCTTATCGGTCTCAAGAAAGTGAACAGAGCAGGGGGTTAAGTGATCCACTTTCTTCCCTTCATTTCTTAAAGTCACATTTTGGCCAGCTGTTCTGGGTTTGGCTTGGATAGAGTTCCAAAACCAGGGCACCAGCCTTGAAGAATTTCAAGGGTTAGATTTTGTTTCATCGTCATGTCTGACAACTCAATGGGTTTGTGATTTTCTAATGCTTAAATTTAATGAAGCTTCAAGCAGGACTAAAGGACAATTTATTTTTCCGTGTCTTCCATCTCTACTTCTCCTTCCTAGACCTAAAAAGCCCCATTTAATCAGAGTTCTATCTTCAGTTTAATTAGGTGAAATCCTGTCAAGTGCAAAAGGGCCCTGGGTCTTTGCCTTTTCTTTCTTTTACTCAGTCATCTCCTAGCTCATCTCATGGATGGACAAATCCATGGGAAATGAGCAGGAAGCAACAGAGGTCAGGGAGGTTCACATCCTCCTTGAGCGATCATTTCAGGACAACAGACCTTTAAGTCATTTTTCCTTATCATTAGATAGCTGCTTTTGCACTTTCTCTATGTCTAAAGCTAAGCCACGGCAGCAGAAGAGCAGGATTATGTTTGCAGTCTATTCGGCAGATGTTGTGGTCATGCCACAGTCAAAAATCCTGCAGCTCAATACATCTGTAGTTAAACCAAGGATGCCAACAGTGAGGTGTTACCTCCCAGCCCAGGGGGGCATTTACAAACGTAGCTCTCCATGCTGTCCACGCAGGTTCCGCTGCCGCAGGGATTTGATTTGCAGTCCCTGGTGTCTTCCTGGCAGAAATCTCCATCAAATCCATTTGGACATAAGCACAGGTATTCACCAAGGCCTGGAGGGTATTTAATATTGGTGACACATGTGCCACCGCTGAGGCAGCTGCAGGGCTTCACTCCAACCTAGGGAAGGCAAAAGGGAATTCTGGTAAGAGTCCTCTGAGTAATCACAGCTGGGAGGTGTGTTGTTTTCCTTTAGGAAGGGAGAGATTTGCACTGCAAACATGTTATCCAGTATTATGGAAGCTTATTTCTAACCAATTTCCTTTGTCTAGATAGATGGTCCTATACTCAGTGCACTTATTTGTTTGACTGAGAGCTCGACTTCAAAGAGATCTCTTTTTTCATCATTTAGGGGCACATTCTGACTTCTCATAAGGAAAAAATCTCAACCTTATTTGCTATAACAGCAGCTTTCACATCGTATCTGAGGGCAGAATTTGTTCCTTATTCTTCAAAGAAGAAAGGAAAACTCTTTTCTCTTTGCCTGCCTGCCCACCTTCCTCTTTCACATTACAAATGGCTCCCAGGCAGGAACATGACTGTGGCATTCCTTATCTGGTCTCTCTCTTCAGGGAAGGGAGACCCATGGTTGTATTTTACGTACGTACAAGAACTGCATTTCAACGGATTCAAAGCTCTGCATTATCTCCCCTAGATAACACAGGTCTCGTTTGAAATATTTCCATTAAAACTATATCTAGTCTCCAGTTTCCCCTCTGCTGTGTGGGTTCAGCAGATTGGTATTTTGCTGTTTGAATGAGTAAAAATAGGAATCTCTGGGAATAAAAATCTTTTCTTCACAAAACTGTTGTTATGTCAAGAGTCTGCATCCTGCTTTATTAGCTCATTCGATCAGAGGATTAATGTTAGCCTTTACAATAAAGACAATGCCATGCACGAGCTCTGCCAAGAAACTTAGACTTTGGAGTAACGACATAAGAGCAAGACATCCTCTAAAAATATCATTGAGAATGAGTTATAATCTCCCTTTTATAGCTAAATCTTGGTCTTTTATGTTATATGCTTTTTTTGTGCAATCCAGATGCAGAATGTGAATTTTAAAGCAGATTAATGAACCATTAAAAGGCTCTGCAAGAATGTTCTTTCAAACAGCAATCAATAGCAGTCTTTCTTTTTCCCTATGTAGTTTCTATGTTCTCAGAGATATTTATTCCATTAATTGATCATTATTGCTGTGCTGGATGTTATAGCCTTATGAGGAAATAGCTGAAGACTTGCTTTTCAAGACAGTAACAAATTATTAGCTATGATGACAGTTGCACAATAATGTTGACATGACAAACAGGTTTGTTTTGTTTTTCCTTTAAAGTGCTCTTTCCCTTACCTCTACAGAGTATCTGCTCTGTGCATTGCATTCATCTGACACAGTGAATTCAAAGGTCTGCATTTCTTCTGAATCCACTTTCCAGAGGAGAAGGCCAGCAGGAGACAGCCTGGCATCCCGTGGCCCAGCCTCCAAGATGAATAGCACAGCTGACCCTTCTGGATCCACTGCTATTAGCTGGTAAACAAAATTCTCACCAATAAATGTCAGCAGCTGGCTGGAGGGGGCCTGGAACACAGGAGGCAGGTTGTCTAAACAGCAAAAATGAAACCATGATTACATAAACTCCAGTTTCTCCCACGTAAAGATTCTCAGAGTGCGTCTTTGAAGAAATGCTCTCAAAGAAAACGTACAGAACATACCCAGAGGCTGACGGAGGAACTGATTTGGGTCTTAGAGGCAGCAAATGGCTCTACCAAAAAGAACACCTTTTTCCTCCCCATTTTTTTGTGCCCTATACTGAATTTTTGTCCCATCCTGCACCTAGATTAATTTTGATGTGCTACCTGATATATGGGAGTAAATAATATGTGATTTTCTGTAATCTCCCTCTAATCCAAATTCTTACTAAAACTGCAGTTAATTATATTTCTTATACTTACATACATGTTTAATCTATCTACCATCCATCCATTGAAATATAAATGGAATAAATCTCAAAATGCTGAATGACAAATGAATTGGGAGGGCAATTCAGAGGGAAAGGTAAATTGTAACTCTTTCATTGAGCAGACTCTCCTGCCTTTACCCATGAGGAGTAATTAGACCCGAGCAGTTTGACTGAATCCAGCTGCACATTCCATCAGGAACAAAGGTCTTTTCAGTGCCAGCAGAGATACATCAGTGATGCTGAGACTCTCTATCCCCAGTGAAAGTGGTGTGTATCATATCACCACTGGCACTGTTATTTCTAGGGTTGCTGTTTACGTTCAGTATTTCCTTAATGAAGATAAACCCCCCTAATTTTACAAGGCTATTTAACAGCAGAAGACAAGTGCTACCTGAAGATACTTTCAATGTACATAGGTAAGGAGGACAAGGTAGAGAAAATTATTACATTTCATAATTAGAAACCAAGGAAAAGTAGGATAAGATGAGTACCCTGAGGTGACAGCAGCTCTTTTCAGGGCCAGGAATTTCATCTCCGTGTCCTAAGCCTCCCCAGTCTCAAGGCATCTTTCCTCTTTAACCAGTAGTGCAAATTGACAGGTATTGATATTTAAAGGAATCTTCTCACAACGCAATTTGACCATAGCTATATTTAACTTAAAGCACATTTCTAATACTGAGGATTAATTTCAAGCCACGCTCTAAAATTATGAATTATGTACGTGTTCTCATAAGGACTCCTTGCATTATGCTCATGGGAAATCTTCATTAGGGGTTTTTTTGTGGTGCGTATCATTTTTATCCAACTTTGCTTTCCATAGCACGGCTTAGATGATAAAATTATTTAAATATGTGTCTCATTTATTGCTGCTGTGCTATGAGAGCTTTCTAAAATGCTTGTCCAGCAGATTGTCCTGGCATAACTGTTGAAAGCTTCCATCTATTCATTTATCTTTTATTTCCCAAACACTGTAGCCATGGAGCCCATAAAAGTTGTGCCCAAAGTAATCAATGAAATATTGATGCAGGATATGCACTTATGGATAACCACAAAGGTGTTAACTGAATGGATGGTATGTGGAAGTGGTAGGCACAAAATGACGTAAAATCAGATGTTCTGAAAGGAGTCTCTGGAGGAGTGTTTCTAATTCTACAGAGATCTACTTGCCATCCAGTAAATATATATACACTCTCCCTATTACTTCAGAACTTTTAAAGTAGCTTTCGCACTTTTGAAAACAGGTCTGACAAACCCTTTCTTTTAAATATTTTTAAATTTTGACATTTAAATTTAAAAGTGAACCATGATGTGTTTCAGAGTTACCAAATCACTTATAGGTTTATAAATTTCAAAACAAGCGCAGTTTTTACTTTTTAAACCCTTTCCTGAATTTGAAAATTGAGCTGTCTTGGTATTAGTAATGAATCCGTCTGTGTAACACTCAGGATCAGCTCATCCCTAGGGATGCTGCTGCTCTGGCCAACACAATATAAGGTCAGGTTGAGTGTGGCTCTGAGCAACCTGGTCTAGTGGCACTGGCATTGTGTCCAGTGTCTAACCATGACATTTTTGGTTCCCATACCCATGGGAGGCGTTGGGACAAGATGATCTTTAAGGTCCATTTCAAACCATTCAAACCTTTCTATCATTCTATGATTCTATGACAGAAAGGAGGCAAGGTTTGTGAGTCACAGACAGTACCCCTCACTGGAATTAAATATTTTTCTGGGGGAAAACACACAGCTTTCAAGTGTACAGGCTCTCCTTCAGGTCTGACTTACCCTTAGGCATTTTAACTACTCATTCAAGTGACATCCAAAGGGATTTTTAGTTGGCCAGCTTTTGGGATGTTATAAAACTGCAAACAAACAAAGCAGGCTGGTTCTGTGACTCACATACCTTCCTGTACTGTGTTTGTGTTTACGAAGCCTGAAAGTGCAGAGAAACTCTGCCTAGAAGCACCGCATGGATCTACATAAAAGCAGCAATAGAATCTTTATACTGACCAGATGCAAGCATGCTCATGCAAGGGAGGAGGTGGGCTCTGGGGATAACGCTGCTGGAAATATGGATTGTCTGTAAGGCGTGGGGCAAGCAATGGTTGTTGTTTACACTGGGCATGTAGCCATGAAAAAACTATGATTAAGTCTTCAGCCTTCAGGACACACTTTAAAAGGCAGCCTTGTCCATGACCCCTGCCTCGGGGGGCTGCAGAATGAGCCTTTGGGTTCTGTGGCAGCGAAGGTAATGAGTGGCTGATCCCTATCACCTGGACTCCCTGCCAAGCCAAGGTCTCTTATGTGGCATTTCACAGGATTTGGCTCAGGGAAAGGAAGTAATTCTTGCAGACACCAAAAATGCACACTAGTGTTTTAAAAACAGTGTTTTGCCCAAATTGCCTCCTTAAAGATTTGTACCTGCGAGATGCTGACAGAGATATTTAGGGTTTATCACCTTTAGCTGACACACTTGGGCACTGCATGAGGCACTGGCATATCAAAATTTAATTTTCAGGTATTTTTTTTCATTTATTAATCTGAAATTTATCTGGTTTCAGACAGAAAAAGATGCACAGTGCATGCAGTAGACTCTGCATTTCTGTGCACCCAATTTTTCCCACGGCAAGCAGTCCATGTGCACTGCACAAGTTGGATTCAGGTTAGCTAAATGGAGGAGGGATATATTTAATAAAATGAGTCATAAATTCACTGACAAGTGCTTCTAAATTCTAGAAAAGAAACCCCTGTCTTACTTTCATTAACAGACCAGGTGAACTTAGAAATGTCAGGTTCACAGAGAAGACAAGGGCTGGTAGGACTTGACTCTCCTTCACCATAGCAAAGTCCATCTATATTGCAAGTATTTTCCTGCCAAAAAAAAGGGAGATAAAAACATGTGGGAGGTGAAGGCAATGGAAAAAAAGGAATAAGAAAGACAAGAAATTAGCACTTAATGATTTCTGGATATAAGGAGAAATTCACCTGCCTCTTGAAAGCAGTGAAACAGTAGCAATACAAATGTTGGTGCTTTCTGCTTACAATGAGGAAAAAAGCCATGGAAGTTTTCCAATTCCAGCTTGGGATCCTTGTAGCCTTGAATGTTTTAGCTTAGGCAATGTGGTGTTGCTTTGTCATAGATGGGTGATGGATGCAACAGAATGTGCCTCTTTTGCCATTTCCACCCTCACGTGGTGTATGTGGTCACTTTTCCCTGCTGTGACTGTTAATGTGATGAGTATCAGGTATCCATAATAGGTGAGCTCCATGAGACTCACAAAACCCGAGACTAGATAAAAGCTCCATTTGAAATATTGGAATCCTGCTCTTATTTCTGAAGTTCTTCATAAATACATGCAAAAGCAATGCTAAAAAAGCAGAATAAAGGAGTGCATTAGAGTTTAGGCTCCCCTGAGGGAGCTGTAGATAACAGCTGAGCACATCCACGGTGCCTTGGTGGAGCAGAACACCCCAAAAACGTTTGTGTGGTGATGCCCCGTGGGCACAGCTGCCTTTGGGCTGATCTGCTCCTGTCCCAGCTGGGGAGCCCACCAGGGCCAGAGGGGCCGTGTGGGTTCCGCGAGGGCTGAAGACATTTGGGTTATCTAAGAAGTGAACGTGGGGACATAATTAACAGGTGCAGTTCAAGATCTATCCCTTGGGAAGGCCCGGTGGCAGAGTTAGGCCTTGTAGCCTGTGTTGAGCTACACGGGCAGGTGGGATTTATCTGACCATGCAGATTCCCAGAAAAACATGGAGTACTTCTGGGAACAAAGGGAATATCCTTGCCACAGTAGGACAGCAGGAGGGAGAAGCTACCAAGACCAAACACAATTTTACTTCTCCTTCCTTTGCTTTTCTGAGACTGATATGTGTCCTGTTACTCGCCCTGTGGTTTCTGGCTACTGCTTTACTGGTGTCTCAAACTTCTTTTGCTAACTGCATTAGTCAATAGTTTAAATAATACCACCTTAGGGTAATGGGTAAGGTAGAGAAACAAAAAGCATTCTCATAATGGCCCCGACATGATAGAACATGACAGATCCCCAGCATTAAAACCTGGATGTTAATTAGATTTTATTACATTGTTGTTTTCAAGGGCTTGATGCTCCGATGAAAGAAAAAAAGATGATTTTTTTTCTGTGATAGTGTGGTACAGAATGGGCTCCATAAAACAACACAGAATGTGAAATGGCCTGATATAAAGTGTCCCCTAATTGAAACACCTTCTCTGAAAGCAATTTAGGTGTTGCAGAGTAATATAGAAGGGGTAATTAGACTGTGGTCTGATGCAATTGGAAGTCTAGTTCAAATATTCCCTTGAAGCATCTTAGAATAGAAATTACTGTAATCCCTAGAGAACACCATATTGAGAGAAAATAGATATTTCTGAGTTTCAAAAACATGAGAATAAGGAAAGCCTTTGACAAAAACCCGTCACCTTAACTCTAAGTGAAATGATCCTGACACAATTATTTTTATCTGAAAGTGAAGTGGTTTTGCCCTCAGTTGGGCTGTGCTGGGTTTCCTGCCCTTATCTCTCCCCATGAGCCTTCCACTGCCTTCTGTCCCCTGCCCAGTGACAGAGGGACTTTGGGACACCCAGTCAGGGTCAAACTGCCAACATGGGCCTTTAAATCAACTTCTGTTCACTCACTTACTTGAAAAAAAAGTGAACTTTTTTTTAAAATTTTGGTAACTGGTATGTGCTTGCAATCAGTGCAGGTTTTAAAACTATTTTCTCATTAGCATTAATGAGAACAGTGAGGCAAATGAGTTAAGATGTACCTAATTAATCTTCATTTTATAAAAAAGCGGACTGATGGCCTCCTATTAATTCATACTTGCCTCAGGGCAGGAAAGCAGGATCAGCACATTCAAATAACCCACCTAATACCCTCTAAAATTTTTTTGAAACCCCACTGCAAACCAGATAATTTGCTTAATGCAGGTCTCAGGAAAAAAGAGCAGGGAAGATCTTTTTAAGGGATGTTACCCCAATAAGTCCACAGGAAAACAGAGGGTTATAGTGCTCTGCAGGCAGTTTCTAACATATTGGGAGTTTAAAACGTAGCTCTAGACTTTTGATTACGGTTTTGAAACTGTCAAAATACTATATATTTGTACTTAGCAGTGTTTAATGCAAGCAAGAATGGTTTATGTTCTCTCAAGGGTGTTCTCACATGACAAAAACTGTATAACATGCATTTTGTGTGCCTCTTGCTGAGGCAGAAAATGGGAATAGAAATGATATACCCTCACCAAACAGGCTGGGAGAGGGAAAATAGCAGAGACACTTCAGAAGTGAAGTTAAGCCTTTCAGGGCAGGCTCCTCACTCTTATTTACTCCCACTAACAGCTGCAAAGGATAAATATTGCCAACCATGGACTTTCCTGAGGTGTTTGTGTGAGGAGGGTCCATCATAAAGCATGCTCTATCCGGTGTTCATACCCCACGTAAATATGAAAACGAAATAAAGTATCGCAGACATGAGGTTGTGAAAGAGAAAAGCAGAGTGTTGGGCTGTGCAGCTGATCTGTGAAATAGGTTTTCCCCTTCCAGAGCAGTTATTACACACAGTACATCAGAGGGAGGGAGAGGGCTAAGGAAGAGATGAACGATCCGTATTAAACCTTTATGATCTTTAAATTACCTTTAATTTACAAAGTCCGGTCGGATGGAATTGGCAGACCTGGCAGACCGCGTCGTACAGGGTCAGCACTCGGGAATTACTGTACTGGAAGCCATCGTTAGTGATCTAAATGATACAAAAATCATCTTTATAAGTAATAATGTTCCATATGGAGACTGTCTGCTCATTGTGGAGCATATACCACTGCCCCCTTGAACTGGATGTGTGCCAGCGAGATAAATTAAACCACTTGTGAGTGGCTCTGCGAGCTAACAAATTGCTTAATGCTCCAAACTGGAAACTCTTCATTAATAACCAAAAGATCTTTTGGCTCAGCTGGCATTCAGCTTTTCTGATTGCTGTTAGGTTTTATCCAGAGGGGCTTTTCTTTTCGATCCCCTTTTGGAAGCTGTACTCAAGTACTACAAGGGGGATTTCAAGGAGTTGTGAAACACAATTAACATTTTTGGCTGGAACTCAGAAACACTTTTTTTTACTAATAGCAAGTCAGTAAGTAAAATCCTTGGGCTGAAAGTGGGAAAAAGAAAGAGAATGTGTATTATATAGGTTTATTTGAAATTAACTTTATAAAATATGCAAGGGTGGACAATATGAGGAAGCAACAATCTCATTTCTATGGGAAGGTACATCAAAGCAGTCACCTGTCCCAGCTCACAATGGGTACATGTGGGTAATTCAGAAAACCTTGCACATGGCCTTTTTTACATAAGAATGCTGACACAATATAAAAGAGTTGAGTAAATTTATATTTTCCACAGTAAAAATGAAAATATAGCAGAGAAGTGTGGATAAGTGGTTAGCTTTTGAGAAAGCTTTGTGACCCATCTTAAAAGGTGTGAACCTTAAAGAGCACCCCAAAACCCTGCGGAAAACTATGTTGTAGACACTGATGAGAACCAGCAGGAAAGCCAAGCCCTTTTATCAGGTATTTTTCAGTTTTTGTCTTCTCACAATCAAAATAAAACTGCTGTTTAGCAGATCCAGCAGGACCTTTCTTTGTATCCATCAGGTGCCCCTGTATCTTCTCGCTATGAAATCAACCCCCAGCCCTCCTCCATCTCTCCTGTGACCCCAAAGCTGAAACATCCTCAGTCCCTTTGTGGGGCATTTTTTACAAGATTGAGACGATAAAGTTTTTGATCAATCAATAAACTTTTTCAGTTCACAGAAAGAATGTTATGTTAAATTGAACAAAGATAAACAGAATTACAGAGAGCAAAAAATACTTAGGAAGTTTCATAAAAAGCACCAATTATCATGAATTGGTTGAAAGTTCATGGAATGTAACAGAGCAGATTCTCCCACGGTATCACATGGGATGGTTCTCAGCTCAAAATGCACTGCGAGCTGAGTGTTTGTGTCTGCAGAAAGCACCACAAGGAGAGGAACAGGTAGTATTCATGGATATTCCCAATTTGAGCTTGTGGAAGTGAAATAACTTCTTTGGACTAATATAAATTGGTCCAAAAACTCAGTAAAATTAACTGAGTTAGTAAAATTCACTGGTTTAAGGAAAATATTAGACTATTGACACATTAGACTGCAGTGTGTTGTACTACAGGTAAAAATGCTTTTAAAAGAAGTAAAGAATTTCTCCTGCAGTTTGAGAAAAAAATGAAACAGACAAAGCCCCTCTAGACCTGCTCTACACTGAAGAACTCTGGCAGCAAGGCTTCCATTAAGAATTTATTATTCCTAATGCAATTTAAATTTTACCAGAGTGTCCAATGTTGTCTCAATACCGGTGCACTAATAATGGGTGAAGAAATGGCTAGACAGGGAAAAATATATAAAAAGCTGTAAAATTGCACTAATTTCTCTGTCTGAAATGAGCATTGTGAGTGAAATGTAACACTTGCAATTTGATTTTTTTTTTAATCTGTATTTTTTTCCTACGTTCTATTATAAACATCCATTTTGGTCTCTGTTTACAATTGGGCTGGTTTATAGCTATTTTAATTGCTTTTCCATTAGTCATCTTAGTGATGTGGAACAAACACTTTGATGAGAACTAATCTGAGCAAACCTTAAATTTGTTTGGATCTTAAGAGACAAAAACCCTCTTAGAGTTGGGCCTTGTTTGCTTGAGCATAGGTATCTGAGAAGAAGGAGCTGCTTCTGGATAAATGGAAAGGATGATCAGGAAGTCTGCTGCTCCTGCCTCAGGTTTTTCATCCGTCAAGAAATGATCTTGACTATTGGCATCACTCTACATAGAATTTGTCTGCAAGTTTTTAAAAGAACAATGAAAACTGTAAAACTGTGCTGAGCTCAAATTCGGTTTTCACCCTGCTGAATTTTTATCGAATATTTTTTTTATTCTAGACAAATACAGCAACAACAACTTAATGAAAAGGAAGAGAGCTGCTTCCCAAATTAGATAAGTGCCTGCCAATCTCTTTCACCTCTTCACCCAGGCATCTGCCTGGTCAGCTCAAGTCATCTGCTGCCCAAGCAAGGGTTTGTATTTTGATATCTCAATTAATTATGCCTAACCCTCTGGTGTAGCCACATGTACTTTCTTATCTGCTTTCAGCAGCATGTCATAGAAACAATGGGCAAAATCTGAAACATGAATACAACAGAGATAAAATGAAAGAGCACTGAGAAGAGCTCCTGTTCTCCCAATGCTGGTAGTGAAAAAAGCTTTAGTGAAATTTTTCTGATTCCTCTGAAATTTGATTTGGAAGGGGGGAGATATTCTGAAAATATTGAACAGTGACATTTCCAGAAAGAATTGTGCTGATTTTTGGCTCTGAAAAATCTTTTAGCTAAATTTTGAAAAGTAGATACGTAGATACATAACCCAGACCATCAGTGTTGCGATAAGTCTTATGAGGAACTTTCTGGAGCACAAATTTTTGAGCACCTGTGGAATTAATTGAAAGTAATTTTTTATCTTGAAAAGCTCCACGATTTTGTTCTCTGTGCTGCCATGTAAGGCCAGCTGCCTTTGAAACTGAGCACTGGGCTCTGCCTTCCCAATTTGTGCATCAAAAGATCCACAGGATCTCCGCAGAGTACCAGGATCCACGTGCAGACTGACGTGATTTAATTGAGCATTCACTGTGTAGCCGTCAGCCTGGTTCCTCTGCAGGGTTCGAAGGAGAGGGAGAGGGCAGAAGGCCTACAGGTGCAGAGATTTTCTTGAGCTTTACTGCCTGGAAAGAGTTTTTGTATCTGTTTTTGAGGGGAAAGAATGAGAAAAATTGTACAGACCTCCTCAGGGCTGAAAGGAAGCACTTGAATGCAACCAGAAATAGAACAGGCCTCCTCTGAGAAGAAGCTGTCCTGGGATCACTGGAGAAACCTTCCTGTGCACATACAAGGATTTTAGCTGTCCTCTTGGACCAGGAACGCCCAGGGTGTCTCCCTCTCAGCTCCTTCCACCATGAGGCAGCATTTTATCTCACAACTGGCAGAGTTCAATACCTTTTTTGAGAAATTTTGGAATTTGAAATCCTGAGCGGAGGATCATCCCTCCTGGTTCAGCCCTGGTGTGTGACACAAGGAAGGTCCGAGGTCCACCCCAGCAGCAGTCAGGCTCTGCTCCCACAGAGGTTTTACCCTAATGTCCTAAACTCCCAAATCCTTATCTTTTTGAAATAAAGACTGACTAGAAAGCATGCCCTGCCAAACACCTTTCTGTTTCCCCCAGGCCATGTGTCCCCAGCTGGGGTGCAGGTGGCTGCGGGGTGCAGGACAGGCAGTAACACCGTGGTGGAGGGAATGTTTTACATGTTTCATTTTGCATGCTGCAATTTTCAGAGCACATCTGCAGTCTCCCTACAACGACAATATATTCTTCTCAGCTACAGAGCCTTTAAAAAATCTCAGTCTTGTAAAAAACCAACTGATCTGCAGAAAATAACCATCCAGGCCGAGAGTGAGACCAAGGGCAGCAGGCATGCAGGGCTGGGAAGGCCCCGGTTTCTGGGGATATTTAGAAAATTGGTATCATTTTGTGAAAAAAAAGGGGCTAAAACTGCAGCAGAAAATCCAGAACAAGCAGATACTGCACATGCTTGTCCCTGCAGCCATTCAGGCCATGACTGTGACCGTGACATCCCAGCTCAAGCCTGCCCAGGAGCCAGCCCGTGCCCTTCTCCTCACCGTGCACGCATCGCTTGTGCAGCCGGGGAGTCAGAGCTCTCTGACACTTGCTGCCTAATCAGGAGTTTGAGCTGAGGCTTTCAGAAATGGAATACTAATGATTAACAATTGATTAGCACAACTGCATCAATCTCAGGTGATTACCTCTAGAAGTGGCTGTAATTTGCACTTTTGGATTGGCTACAGAGACACCTGGGTTTAGCTCATTGTTTTGGTTGGTGGGGTGTTTTTTTTTCTCTGCATGACATTAGTGCAAGTATTTCTACAGGCATTTTCTTTTCTGAAAGGAAGCAAATTGTGCTTTGCATTTTAATTTACCATGACAACTGATTTTCTCTTTCAAAAGCGTTTCTTAGAAACATAATAAAATTCCTACTTTCACTTGCCATCTTGCGAATGGCTGGTCACCGGCCACGAAGTGCACAGCCTCTGTGATGTTCAGGAGTGGGATCTGGCAGTCAACAGCCTCAGAGCTCAGAAAATCTGCTTTTGTGTTTTCTTGTTCTCTTGGTATCCATTCGCCATCGAGATGCTACAGTAGAACAGAGGGAGAGTGCAGAAACTGAAGGCTCATATAAAGAGACTCCAGTTGTCAGTGTATGTTTATATTTCTAATCAATAATAAAAGGCATTCCTAGGTGGTTTATTTAAAAGGAATCATGCTGTTACTATAGCTACAGTAAAGGGGAAGCCATGCTCAGCCATGCATGCAGGTGGGCTATTGATTTAGGAACTGCTGTGGTCTGCACTAGGGATGAGCAGCTGGGATGAGACAGGGTGATTTAAT
The DNA here is from genome assembly GCA_013389985.1 of Dryoscopus gambensis. Classification (NCBI taxonomy): domain Eukaryota; kingdom Metazoa; phylum Chordata; class Aves; order Passeriformes; family Malaconotidae; genus Dryoscopus; species Dryoscopus gambensis. The sequence continues at coordinate 43,010 of WEIT01027626.1, read as the reverse complement.
CGAGTAACTTTGTGCTTCCTCCTGTGGCTCAGCAGCCAGCTCGTGGCTCCTTGAAGGTGATGTCAGCTACTCCTCTAGATCAGCTGCACAAAACATACCAAGATGGTAAAAGCCTCTGCAGCCCTAAGTGGGCACAGCAAATCTCAGCTGTGCCTCATGAGCATGGCAGCACTGACTGGGAGTCAGGCTGAGTGTCTGTTCTGAGGTGGATTTATGAGTTTAATCAAACATTTCATATCAGAGGATGCTGATCCACCACATAACTCAGTCGCAGCATTGCCTGTGTATAGTTGTTTATGATAAAATTATGGTGTTAGCATAAGAGATAGGTTTAATGCACATCAAAACTTCTGATTTGATGTTGAACTGTGACTAAGAAAATTCAAATAAGAGCCTCTGTAACTGTGCTGAGGAAACCCTATATTCAACCACAAAACTTAGCATTTAAATGTGTTCAGGAAAACAACCAAGTGTAGTGATTCCAGATGTACAAAATGAGAACTCATATTGGGATTTCAGGCTTCAATGGACTACAGAGCAGCTGAACCAAACAGGAGTCAAAAAAAACTCCACAGAGATAATGAGCAAGAACTCATAGTGGTGCATTTCCAGAGAACCAGTCCTGGAAAGGTCAGAGCCTCTTCAGCTCCCCTCACTTGTAGCAAACACATTGGCAATGGGCTTGGAAGGTACTTCTAACCTGCTGGGGCAGTGAGAGAAGATAGCAGAGATCAGAATAAAAGATTTCTATATAAACATGTTAAAGTTTGGCTGTATCATCAATATTTTAGGAGCCAACAGGGGGCTACTCACGATTAACCTGGTGACCTGGCAGTGCAGGTTGGGAGACTCTTTGAATCCCAGGCCGAACACCCGGACCCTGGTGCAGTCCGAGGCGCGGATGTCGCAGAGGCCCCTGCTCTCCAAGCCCGTGATTTCCAAGGCTTGCTCTGCAAGGGCGAGACAGACACAAAGCTTTACAGAGCAGCACTTACATGCAGTTCTGTTCTGCTTTATCAGAGGTTTTGTAGTAGCTGTTCCTGGTTGTTGCAGTTTAATACTTTTCCTTGGGGTCTTCCTTGGCTCCCTGTGGACTTCTCTCGAATAGAGAAACAGCAGTTGTCAGAGGGGGAAGCAGCAAACCACCATTAGATATTGTCCTGTGCACCCAGTGCTGCAAGATGTATTAGTGAGTGTCAGGGCTCCTGAATCAATTCACTGAGACTGTGTCTTCATGTTAAAAGGTCTCCAGAGGTAAAACTTCTGCTGATCTAAGTATCCAGTGGTAATACTGCTGCTGACCCCGGCAACAGGATGGGAGAGCAGCTGAGAGGACAAAACATCATCCCATGGCATGGAGAAGCATGGGAAGAAGAGATGACCGTGCCACCAGGCTCCCTGTAGTGTTAAAAAGCAGAGTAAAAGCCAGTCCTATGTTTTTGTTTTTGTTTTGTTGGTTGTTTTTGGTGGTTTTCTTCCCCCTAAAGTTTTGGAGGCAGTAAAAGGATCCTCAAAAGTAAGCTTCTTGTGAGGGTTAAATCATTAATGGTAACACTCAGCTCTGCACTGTGTCAGCACAAAGGTCATGCACCAGCTAAGTTTCCCTTAAATCCAGCACTGAGGCCTTAAGTAGGGCTGAAGTGATGTACAGACTCTGCTGGCCACCTTACAAGGCTGGCTTTCACCTATTGCTGTTTCTAAAATGTTTTATGTTTTCTCAGGTAAAGTTACCTTTGGGTTCTGTTGCATTTTAGGTATTCACCATTTAAAATTGCTCATTGTTTTCACATTGGAGTTATTTCTACAAAGAAAAAATGCAAATCCATTGGATGTCGGAATTTACATCTTTAATTAAGAAAAATCATAATTTGGTAGATATTTGCATCAGCTCTTGGGTAGCACAACACTCAGAATGGCTTCAATATCATACATTAATTACAGCAGTCGGTCAGGATCATGGTTACATATTTTTATTCACACTATTTGTAGTTCTAGTGGTCACGAGAAGCCACTATGATGACAAGTAACACAAAGGAGAGCATTTTGTTCTTGTCTCCTGAATGATGCTTAATAGCAGGGGCATGACCAGGAGCCCTGGGAGGAACGTTGCTCACCAGCAGTGTGGAGTCCCTGTTGTTATCCCTGCTTAGCTTCCTCTTCCCTGCTCCATCACCACTGCTCTGGCAAAGCAATACTGCCCATCAATTTTCTCTGAGCTGTAGCTTAGCTAAAACAGCAGCTCTCCATCACCTAATATTTGAATGGTACATTAGTTCAGCTCTGATTGGAGGGGCAAAATGCCCTGAGCTGAGTTGATAACCTTCCTGAGCACCTCGCTGTTCCTTTAGGGCTCTGCCATTTAGGCTGTAATTAGGAAAAATGCTGTTTAAACACTGCCATCCCAACAGATTGCAGCCTGTAACAACAGAGCTGCATGACTCGTGTTTTTCCAGAGAAAAGAAGGAAGCAAAGCAACATAAATATGAAAAACAGTGAAAAGACTTTTTTTTTTTGCCTTGCACTTCTGAAATGCTTTTAGCTTTTCTTTCATTTTTTTAAAAATTGATATTATTACAGTAGTATTACCAACACTGCTGGACACTTTGCAATATTTACAAGAAGAGAAATCGTTTACAGCTTATCAGCTTTCATCAGCTACTGGTGGATTCCTGTAATGTACAAAACTATTAGTCAGATGTGGTGACTGGTTTTGATAAATTGCCTTCTTCTGTGGTTAGTGCATAAAAATTTTTAAAAAAATGCTTCATTATGTTTCTCATGAGATTTTAATAGTTAGCCCCACTAGTACTGAGGTAGCTTGGATTGCATTAATGTTTTCATTATCACTGCAGATTTTCAGGCTTCTGTGGGTGAAGTAGAATCTCAGAGGCTGGGAAGGAGTGAGGCACAGGAACGTGCTCCTGCAGCCCTTCCTGTTCCACAAAAGCACTCTCAGGTCAGCTGCTTGTAGATGGGACCCTTGCACTTCTCCAAGGGTTTTCTCACATCTTTATGGCCACACTCCAATGTCAGGGTGAGGGCAGGATTACCCGGCCCCAGTGCTTTTTCCAGTAACTTACATTATCAGCACAGCATTTTGTATTTATTCCTCTCAAATCATTCTGTACACAGTTGTCAGGGTTTCACCCCAGCCAGGAACTGAATTTCACACAGGCACTCGCTCACTGCCCCTCCTGGCAGGATCAGGGAGATAATCAAAAGGGAGAGAGTGCAAAATGTGTGAGTTGAGTTAAGGGCAGTTTAATGGAGGAGAATTGAAGAAAAGTACAGTAATGATAATAATAATGGTAAAATATTTAGAATTTACGAGTGATGCACAATGCAGTTGCTCACCACTTGCCAGGAGATGCACAGCCAGTACCTGAGCAGTGGCCCCTGGCCAGCTTTCCCCCCAGTTTATGCACTGAGAGTGATGCCATAGGATATAGGATATCCCTTTGGTCAGTGGGGTTCAGCTGTCCTGTTGGTGTCCCCTCTCAGCTCTCTGTCCACCCCCAGACTACTCGCTGGCAGGGCATGAGAACCTGGAAAGTCCTTTCCTTAATATAAACATTACTTGGCAATAACTAAAAACATCAGTGTCTTACTAACTTTAAGTCTGATGGAAAATAAAAGTTATTATAATGTCTTCTTTTTTAAAGAAATGGATACTAGGGTTCAGCCTTTAGACCTCAGTGTAGGCAGTACATAAATTGATAAAGGTTGGTTTTTTTGCCTGTTTTTTAAAATGAGGTGTCACATGTAATGGGAAGGGATTTTAGGCATTTGGTTTCAATGAGGGTTTCTGTCTGTCTTCCCCTCTGCCTTCTAGTGTTGTTGCATATTAGCCAGTTTCAACCAAACATGGAGGGGAAATCTCCATGATTTGGAAAAGTCTCCTGGTGGTTGGCAGCTGGGCACTGAAACATCCAGACCCTGTTCTTGCTGGGGTACAGGGATCAAGGTGTGGTTGTTCATTGGTCTATGGTAGTGGAGGGGTAGTTGGTAAGTCCAGACAGGTGATGACATCAGAAGGAAATACTGGAGAGCCTGAAAAACCTCAGCAAAATGCTGCAAGTAGTTCAGCTAAAGACTGGATGGGAGAAAGACAGGAGCAATAAAAAGAGCTGGGAAACATCACAAAGGCGAGAGCGAGGGCAGAAGTGCAGATACCCAGAGAAAGCAGAGGTTGTGGAGACCTGGGATGGATGTCTGATGTCTGCAGAGGGGCGAGTTAGAGGCAGGAGAGTAATCTGGAGGTAATCAGGCAGTTCCTGGAAGAAGCTTGTAAAACGTGTGATATATTTGAACCTTAATAATTTATGTTTAGGAAGTGTGAATGTTGAAAAATTCAACAAAATCCGGAGCAGATCAGCCTCCTTCTTTTCTCTGTATGGC
>WEIT01027626.1:0-34590 GCA_013389985.1 Dryoscopus gambensis | reverse complement strand
GCATCCATGTGCTGCAACAATATGGTAGATTATTTTTTGCTTTAGAAATCTCACTATGACATTTTAGGTTTATTTAATCCTTCTATTTTTAAAAGGCTTGCTAGCAGTGAACTTCAGCAATAGAAAGGAAGAGGATTGTGCTGTTGACTTCAGAATATTTCTTCTTTTCCAGATGGCCTGGAGAGGTGATATCATGTAAGGTTCTGGTTGTGCGTTCCTGGTGCTCACTGGCACACCAAAGCAGGTCTCAGATTTTGTCCCTCAATGGCACTTCAGGGCAGAATCCTTGGCAGCACCTTGAGGCTTCCTATGAGGGAGTGCAGTGATGCCACTCAAAGGGATTTCGGTCACTGTGGTGTCATCTTAGTCCTTATGTCCACTCCAGTGTCCAATTAGTTGGTTTTAGTAATTTTCCCATGTTTAAAGTTACTGAGTTAGATTAAATCTGGTTATTACACTCAGGATTTTGTCCACAATTGGTTGAATGTTCTGTATCTGGTGGATTGTGGGCTCTTTGCATGGCATGATTTAAATGCATTGCAGGTTTGCTCTGATTTTTTAGCTTTGGTCAGTTTAAATCAGAGTTTTGAATGGTTTGCAGGTTACAATTCTAGTTTACAAACAGTTGTGAATTTGTTATTTATCTTGTGTGTGTGTGTGAGTATTTGGAGAAGGAAGTTGTTTGTTCAGGGCTTTTTGTTTTCTTGTGGATTTAACAAGATTTAAGGCTGAAATTTCCTGTGGTACCTGTAAACAGCCTGACATAAAGAAGTTTTACTTTGCTTCTGGGGTATCTGGCTTTGGTCAGTTTGAATCAGACCTATAATTTTTTAAACTTTTCTAGCAATTTAATTCTATGTACTTCGGAAAGTGGTTTTGTTTAGCTACTTGTTTCACTGGACTGTTTTCACTGCTTTGCATTGAAGCAAATAAACTAATCTCCAGAAAAGACTAATCTCCCTGATCTGGTTTGCAGGGAACAGTATGGATCACTGAGCATGCAACCTTCCATGTCCCTTATCATGAGGATTTGATATCCTTTTAAAATTCGGTTTCTATTGACTTTGTAACTATAAAGCTAATAGCCCTCTTCCTGCTCAGCCAGGTCTGTGCCTCGAATGGAAAGAAGTGGGACTTAAACCAGTAGATTAAAGCTGGTATTGATGTTTGCCTTTTCAGATGCTTGTTTATTGCATCTGCACCAGCAAAAACTAAAGTAAAACTGCTATGAAAAGAAGAAAGGCTTCAAAACTAGCAAGAAGTTTCCAGTCCCTGAGAATTGCCCACAAATATATTTGATGTGACTGAGAAAAATGTGTCTCCAAGCAGAGAATGTGGGTGTCAGTGAGGATGCATCAAAGTTCATGCTTTTTTTCTCTTTTGATTCTAAACTATTTTTCTTTTGTAAATTTTGTAGTTCTTACTAAAACTTTTGTGTTTGGGTGTTCACTCCTTTAAAAGAATAAGACTTCTATTTTCAAAAGCTGATAAGTCCTATGTTCAAAAATTGATGTTTTGACAGGTAATCTCAAAGCTTGATATTTAATCATTAACCTTTTTTTAATTATGACTGCTAATACTGGCTCTGTTTTTTAGCCTGAGAAGAATGTATTTGCATAAATGTTTATGGCCCAGACCTGAAGATTCTATAGAATAATTTTCTTCACATAGGATGCTCCAAGTCCCATCCAACCTGGCCCTGAACCCTTTCAGGGATGGGACATCCACAGCTTTTCTAGGCAACCTTTGCTGGGGCCCCAGTGATGATGAGGACCACTCCTCTGTAGATGGCTGAGAGAAGGAAAGTGTGTTTTGTAAATAAACATTTAAAAGATATTTCCCCCCAGTTTGCTTTCAGTATTAAATAATAGATTGTTTTAACTAGCAAAAAGCTGACTAACTGAACTCAATGTAATCTTGAATTGCATAATATGTATATTCATATATATTCTTTATCTACTTTCCAATATTTTTTGGTAAGCTGAGGGAAAAAAATGATATTAAGCGGAGATAACAGGTCTCAAAAGAAAAGTTTTCATTTTCAAATTGTATAGAACCTCTTTTATGGAGTATTGATATCTTAGTGAGACTTCCTTAATGTCAACTTTAAAGAAGTAAGAATATATCCTTAATATCTTTAAGCCCAGTGTAAAGAATGCAGTCCCAGAGGGATGGGAGCTGTGTATTAAAAGTGTGGTTTATGCTGCAATGGTACATGGAGATCTGCTTGAAGTATTCCCTGTCTTACAGAATTCGCTACTGAAGAAAAATGTGTTTGAGAGAAACAGATGCCCCAGCTTCTAAACTTTGGTACAAGAACAATTCCTCCCCGCCCATCAGCTGTTGAGTGAACTGCACACACGAGAGGGAACGGGGAGGCTACAGGCATTGGAAAGTTTCAAACCTCCCTCCGTTGGACAGATAGGAAAAGCCAGCACTGTGGAATGTAAAAGCCAACAAGTAGTATGAGAAAAAAGGAAAAATAAAAGAATATTTGTGAAAAAAAGACCTGATTTTTGTGTTGATACTGTAACTTTATCAAAGTGATAGTAACTGACTTTGTTAATATTATGTCCAACAAAGTAAATGGAACTGTTATAATGAAGAGTAGAATTAAGCCCAATGCCTTCCTATTTGAAAAGAAGAAGGGTTTTTTAAGGAATAATGTCATTTAACTTTTTTTTATAGCAATAGCACTCTGTTTGGCGAGTGCTAAAAGCAGTAAGCATGGTGTCTGCTGTTCTCACAAGTACATTTGACTCTTCCTATGAAATCCAATTTTGAAAAATCAATAGAATTGCTAAAGTGTACTGCATCCTCTCTGCCATAGAACATATTAGCAAAATGCTTGGTTGATTTTTCTTTGCTTACTAACCCAAATAATTTGAAAAATTGATCAATTCCTGTGCAGAGGGTCACAGTTTCTGGTAACTCTATTTATGGGGCCTTTGTGGTGCTATAAAATGGAATTCTCCCTCGAAGATCTGGTCACACCAGCACCACAGGCTGGTCCCAGCCACAGAGGACACCAGCCTTACACACAGTGAGTAATATTTTCCACTGTAGATATCCTGGGGATTCTAAAATTGATTGTATTTTCTTTGAAAAATCTAATATACATTTTTTACTTTGCATGGTCTAATTTATGCAAGGAGAGCATCTATTGACCCAGTTCACCCTGATGGCTCCCTCTACATCACATCAGCAAAACAAATATTGAAAATGCCAAAATTTGCCATTCATTTACTTGACATGCTAATAGTCCTTGCATAATCATTATGATCTAGAATTTAAAGATCACTGAATTCATAAAGTGGGAGAAAAGTATTTATTTCAGTCCGTATGCTCCCATACAAAATCTCCAAAGCAGATTAGAGTTTGATGTAGACAACTGAAATACTCTGTCCCCTTTCACCTGGGGATCCTGAAAAAATTAAAGTGTTTTATTTAAATGTCTTCCTTGGGTTTTGTCTTTGAAAGTGAGAATTAAGCTTAAAAATAAAGCACAATTACATAAACAGTGAGATTTTCATAATATGTACCTGACCGTGCACTCCTGGTCTGATCAAAGCTCTGAGCTTATCCTTCCAAGAGGAAGAGACATTTTCCATTGGAAGACCCAGCCTGAGGAAATGTAATAGCTGACCTCATACTTTTGCTCATTATATATATATATTTTTTTTTAAAAATATTGCGTGCTTTAATTCATATTATTTAATTACAGCACATGAACAAGACCCGAAGCAGACTGTTGCATTCAGAAAGGTCTATGTAACCACTCTAAAAATAACAGGGTGTAATCAATGTAGCTGCTGTGGCAGATGGGTCTGAGGGACCTGTGTGGTTGTGGTTCACAGCTCTGAAAATGCAGTTGGGTTCACAGCCCCTCTTAATAACACCAATGAAATGTATTGATATGAAAATGGGATATCTGCAAGCGTGGTAGGTGAGCGTTCCCTTCTCACCTTCCCACATTCCCACCATCATTTTTTGCTCTCTTTGATTTCTTTGCTGGTTAATTTTTTTGTCTCCCCAGAACTTTCTATGTGGAAATTTAAACTTCAAGTGTCATTACTTCACTGAAACTAATTTGTCCTTATTATTCCTCATTACCTTTTATCTTGTAATTGCTCTTTAGAGCTTCATGCAATCTGCATATTACTTTGCTCTATGTGTGCTTTACTAGTCCCGATTTTTTTTTATAAGCAACATGGTCAATATATACAAATGGTAAGCACCAACCTGATTTGCTATCTGCTGTAATTGGATTCTGCCTTTAATTACAGGTGGTAATGACATTTTAAGCACCTTATACAGGTGTTGGGGGGGTAGGGGTTATGAAATGTTAAGCAACATTAAGAAATCCTAAGCTTCTGGAGCACTGCCAAATTTCAGAGGTGCCTTTCAACTCCAAATAGCGATTTTCATGTGAGGATAATTATAGCTCTGGCCACCTGGACTGCTCCTGTTAGAGTCAGGCAGAGCAGAGGAATAAGCCTGTCTGCAGGCCACACTTCACATATTCTCTCCTTATGCGTGTTTTCATTTAAAATTACTCCAAATATATTATGGCCTGTATTCTGATCCCTAAAAATACTGCAGGGCCATGTTTTTGTGTGTGTTTGCTGGCCAAAACCAGTGGCAGAATATATTGTTACGTATTGGCAGCGTAGCTGAGGTTGGGTGACCTTGGTAAAGATATTTGAATTATGCTGATGGCCTCCTTGATCTTGGGGGAGTTTTAATTTACATCTATAATTCCAGCCCGAGAAAATTAGACGGAGATTTGTTTTGGAACTGATGGGAAAATATATAGCCAGCAAAAGGAGTTGCCTTCTCCTTCATTACTCATGTAGCTTCTCCTGGAAAATAGCTTCTCGCTAGCAATGCAACTTAAAACTCAGCTTTTCTGAAATCAATGTATATTCTCCTGTTTCTTGGGTCCTGAGTTTTTGAAAAGAAAGTGAAAGAGGCATTACTTTTATATGTCCTGCAGGAATCTAATTTAATTCTTAATTTCTCCTCCTTTCTTTCCCTTCCTACAGAACCTCTGCTTATTATTCACAAAGCCCTGGGGCTTATCCCGCCTGTGCTTGCACAGTGCTGATTTCCTGTGCTCTGCCAGCCAGGCCAGGGTTCCTGAACTCCCAGGGACAGGGCTCAAGCTGTTCTGGTTGGAGCACGCAGCTTTATTTCTGAGATTGATCTTCATTTTCATCTCTAATAACCTTTTCTGGTGTGAAATCCTGGCTTTAGTGATGTCAGCAAGACTTCGGTTCTGAGCATTTCCAGTCCTTTGAACTGACATTTGAGGGGTTCGTTGTTGCTGTGTGGTACTGCTGTGCTCTTCCCTGGAAAGAGGTGTCCCATCATATGTAGGGGATGATACCCTGGGGGTGTTTAGCCTGGAGAAAAGGAGGCTCAGGGGGGACCTTTTTGCTCTCTGCACTACCTGAAAGGAGGCTGTATCCGAGTGGGGATTGGTCTCTTCTCCCAAGTGAAAAGCAATAGGACAAGAAGAAACAGCATGAGATGTTTAACTGGATATTAGGGAAAATTTATTCCCTGAAAGGGTGGTCAGGCGTTGGAACAGGCAGCACAGGGAAGTAGCAGAGTCACCATGCCTGTAAGTGTNGGGGGACCTTTTTGCTCTCTGCACTACCTGAAAGGAGGCTGTATCCGAGTGGGGATTGGTCTCTTCTCCCAAGTGAAAAGCAATAGGACAAGAAGAAACAGCATCTAGTTATGCCAAGAGATGTTTAACTGGATATTAGGGAAAATTTATTCCCTGAAAGGGTGGTCAGGCGTTGGAACAGGCAGCACAGGGAAGTAGCAGAGTCACCATGCCTGTAAGTGTTCAAAAAGCCACCTAGGTGTGACAGCTGGGGACAGGATTTAGTGGTGAAGGTGGCAGTGCTAGGTTAAGGGTTGGATTCCATGATCTCCCAGGTCTTTTCCGATCTAAATGATTCTATGCTGTTTATGTAGAACATTTCTGCCTGTGAAATGTGAAAACAAGCAAATATCTTTAAATATATTGTGAAAGAAATTAAAAAATCAAGAACAGCTAAAGGTGAAGCTCACATGAAGGCTTGTCTTGATTGACTGTACCAAATTATCTAGATGACCTTTTCTAAGTATTATAATTTCAGGGTGATTGGCATGCCAGAACTAAGATTTTATTTCTCCTTGTAGGGAGTCTGACCTCTGGCTGTATGTATAGATGTGCTTTATATTGTATTCACAAGATGAGGTAATTTTATATATATATATGCAGCTTCTCTATTTTTGTATATATAGAAAAATATCCTAAATCACTAATAAATGAATTCAAAAATAGTCTGTAATAATGGATCTCATTGATTCACTCTAGACTGTGACAGTACTTTTTCCTCTCCATAATTAATGTTGAAACAAACTTATAGTGAGGTTTTCTCTTAAGTTCTCTGCATTCATACCAAAGACAAGGAAGAAAATCCTGCAAATTAAGCATGCCCTTTGCTACCTTGTTTTCAGTTTTTCTGGGTTCTGTATTCTCAATTTTTCTCTAGGTCAGATTGAACTTCAGATGTTTCTCTGTGCCAGTATTTGTTTCTGTCACGAAAACTGCTGAAGCTGTCAATGTTAATTTTTTCATGACACTGACAAACTCACCCCCAGCAAACTGAGCAGTATAAACATTAAGGGAAATTTATACTTCCCTAATTGCAGCAGTGCATCTCTTCTGCAGGTCCAACACCAAGCTCCCTTTCCCCAGGGACCAGACCAACTAAGAGGATGCTCACGCTAAAAACTCAGCCCCTCTGAGTGATGCCTTAGGTTTTAACTTTCATATTTTTCAGATCCTGTACTGCTTGGTGTGTAACTCTGAAACTTCATACAGCCTGTTAGCTACTGTTCCCTCATTCTGGTTAGACACAACAAACCCTCTCTAGATTTGCACTCCAAGGACACCTTGTTGTCCCAGGCCCCAAAATGTGTAAAATTAAAGCCTTCGAACGGGGAGGGGGGAAACTTGGGGTATTACTTCATTGCCTGAGATTGTAATTGGAGAATTAACCCTGATATGCAAATGGACAAAACTTGAAACAGAAGTGTGAAAAATCTGTCACCCAGGGTCCATCTTTGGTGGAGCCCCTTGGAGGCTTTTGACTGCCCAGGGTGTACCTTTGAGGGCCCTTCAAATAAATACCTGCCTTTATTCTCCTTATCTGCTCTAGCCTCTGTTTTCAGGTAGCTGCTTCCGGGCATCATGAGCAGCTCTCACCCAGTGGAGACCCTGCAGAAGCCCAGGAGCAGTGGAGCAGGTTTCCATATCAGAGGGACTGGAAGGAGTAAGCAACTTGAGATGCTAATGACTGGAAAACTGAAAGGATTAATTAGATGTACTGTGAGCGCTAATAAACCAGACTGCCAAAAGAGAAGTGATTTGAAGCAAAGACCAGCGACCACATTTGCCTCAACTGGAGAAAAGCGAATCGTGGGTTCATGGAGTGCCAGGTTGGAAGGGACCCCAAGGCTCAGCTCGTCCATCCTCTGTTGGAAAAATCATTGTCTAGAGCAGATGGCCCAGCAGCCTGTCCTGTTGAACCTTAAAGGTGTACAAAGCAAAGGCAGCACAAGACAGGCAAAGCAGGCAGGGCAGAGCAATGACTTTGGGGGTGTTTGCCACAGCTGATGTGTGTTTGTTTTCCAGCCCTCACCTCCCTGTGCAGCCTCAGGCTGCGCTCCATACTCTGTCCTTGTTTATATTTGATGTCACAGCAAGAAGACAAGGTGCCATTAGCTTTTACTTGAAAGGGCATATTGAAGCTATTTTCCTCTAATCTGACAGATTTCAGCCATAGCAAAATAAAATTTTAAAATCTGGCCTAAGCAAGCCCCCTAACCCCTCTGTATCACAGAGAAATGAAGTTAAACATTGAATTGTGTGTTGGACAATTTCTTCAAAATTGCTCAGCTCACTTTTCAGTCCCTAGTGTCAGTTATTCTCTGTGTGAAACAGAATGAATTCTTCCATGTTTAGGATGTTATTCAGCAAATTTTAGCCTGCCATTAACAAAAAACAAATGTCAGGAAATATTTTAACTGCTTTAAACCCGTGCACTGAAGATGTGTTTATTGTGAAGAATGTGGGTGATCCTATCCCTGACAATAAATGCATTGGGGTATCAGATGTGCCACTGGGCTCCTGGGGCTGGATGAAGGTTTGGATGCCTCAGCTAAGCCGTGGTGACTGACCATAGATATGAGCTTTACCCATCCTAAATACAGACCAATGTCCTATGCATTGCAGAAAAAGGCTTCCCTCCACATTTGGGATGGGCTAAGAGAGCACAGCTTGTCATTTCAGTTCAGCTGAAGCACTGCGGCTCCTCCAGCTGCAGGAACTCAGCAGTATGGCTGAGCCTGAAGTACTCTCTGTCACTTCAAGCATGAGCTTGTGTGGTTTGCTGAGGCAGAGTTCGCATTCTGAAATCACCACTAACATTTCTGCGTGTGCTTAGTTTAAAGCACCCTCAGCACTCATACTGGGCATGGAGTAATCCTTTGAGAGGCTGAGCTGTAAAGAAGAAACAAACCCAGTCGGACAGTCTTCTGTCTAAATGTAACTCGTGAATATTTGCAGAATCAGGTCTGCAGGTTCAAGTATGTCCTGTAGCTATTTGATGGCTTTGGCAGGGTTACTTGTTCATTTTGTCACTTTAATTTTGTTTTGTTACTAGTGCAGCATTTGAAATTAATGTTCAAACTTTATTCTCTGTTGACCAGGAAAAAAAAAAAGAAAGAAGCAACTCTACACTGTTTACATGAATATTGACCACAAGGTGAGCAGGATGCTCTTCTTTTTTTGTGAGAAGCCTGCTTGTCAGCATGCCAGTGATAGATCAGATGTAAAGAAAATCACTTCTGCAAAACCAATTTGCTAAGGGGCTTGTAAAATCCATTTTTAAAAAGTTACTGAGGCAAAAAAGTGAAGGACCAGCCAACCAGATATTTTGATCGGCTCTTCAAGGTCAAAACCTGATTACTAATTCATCAAATACCTTACTGGTAGCACTGCTTGAAGAGCAAACAACTCTGTGCAGATGTTCTACCTAATAATTCCAATATGGAAAGAATGCTTTACTTACTTTTGGCAAGGCTGCAGTCGTAGGAGCTGTGGCCTTCAGAGCACTCGCAGCCCAGTTCCGTGCAGCGTCCGTGGCTGTTACAGAGTGCGGGACACCGGAGAGCAGTGAGGATTTCCTCCTGGTTTCTGACAGGGAACACTCCGTTTCTGTTTCCCAGCACTCTCCTTTCACATTCGTTTTCCAAAAGGGCTATCAATGCCCTCACCCAGGCCACATCATCTTTGAGCTGCAGGTCCAGAAGGCAAATATCAATTGCCTCATCCAGGTGTTTTCCGAGGAGGCCTTTACACACCAAGCCAATGGTGGAATTTGCAAGGATTTGGTGGCAAATCTCCCGAGCTTTGGTGGCAGTCAGGCCATTGGGAGTGGGCCATGACAGTGGAAATTTCATCCGAACCCCTTCAAAGTAGTCCTCGGGGAAAAAATATGCAAAGCTCTCTGAGTCTCTCTGGGCTGGGCCACGCAATGGGTGAAAGGATGAGTATTCATAGTACTTGTCTTGCCTCTTTGCTTTCCTTAGGTCTCCTGTTGGTTTAGTAGAGTCCATGGAACTGTTGCTATTCACGGAAACTTTGTGTGTGAGGGGCTTTAGCCGAACCTCGGGGTTTCTTCGCTTTTGGACTGATTTAGACAAATATCTTGGACCAAAAGGCTTGGTCAGTGGTTTCCCATCTTTTCTTAAAGTTGACCCTGTTTCTGTATGAGTGACAAACTCAGATGTAACATCCAGGTGTGGGATTGCAGAGCTGTGATCTGCGTGGTCCTGAGGGCAGCCAGAGGGCTGAGGGGAAGGAGTCTGAAAGGCATTTTTTGTGTTCACCACAGGCACAGGCTTGGTGCTCCCCTTCTGACACCTGCAGAAACTTTTCCTTTGCTTCCTCTCGGAAGGTGTGGGAGTCTTGTCAAATAAACTCTTCCCTGGAGGAATTCTGATTTAAAAATAGGAAGGGATTAGAGGGAGAAAACTTTCAACAAATTAGTCTATCATACAAGGAAATTTTCTTTCCCTGAGGCTGAGGAAAGCATAAATTCCCAATCTACAAAAGTACTTAAGAAAATACTTAAGTTTAATCTCTGTTTTCTTTAGTCACTTTTGCACTGCCCTTCTTGAGTTGTCCTGTGTGTTTTCCACCTCTACATGGGGACTTTTTAGTACCAGATGTTTAAGTGGTTTGCTGGAACGTTGCCTAATACTTGACTTCTCTTTGCAGAACTTTCTCTGAGGTGCAGGTTACCCTTTGTGTATTACACATGAAATAAGGCCTTGGATTTGTCCCTGGGTGACCCAGATACCTCTTGGAGAATGACAGAAAAGTCATATTTATTTCAAATGCTATATTATGAAAATCATCTTTATCTGTGTGCCTGTTCTCTCCTTATCAATTGTTTTCTCTAAGATGTGGATTGCTGACTTTTTTCTTTTAAATATTTTTTTCCCTTTTTTTTTCATACTTCATTTCATTCTTCTGCTGGAGTTTTCTTTGATTTTTTTTCTTTCAGCACAAAGCAGTTTTCTATTGCACATAGGTCTAGGCTATCATATAAGATGAGATTATTCTCTTCCCCCTTTTCTATTTAGTCTTTAATGATGGATGAACTTCTAGAGAGTTCAGTTTGAATAAACAGCCATGATTCAAGTTTCTTCAGAAATCTCATATCTCTTATTGATCTTATTTGTGCAGCACAAGAGGAATCCTAGAGCTTCAGAGAAAAGGATGTGTTTCTCGTCCCAATATTTGGTAGCATGTCATTACCAGACAAATTTGAAATAGCACCAAAAATTTAAATTATTTTGGCATTAATTTTGTCTTGCAGCCAGAATGCTGGGGTTTCAGGAAAGTGAAAGCATTCACCAGAATGTTGGAGCCAAACACTAGATACTGTTGTTGGAAGCCATAATTGCCTTTATCCATTTTTAAAAAAATATATTTAAAATGGCGTATCTGATATTATTATTTTGATCATTGATACAACCATAACTTTTAAATAGAACATCTCAGTGACACTTGAAAAATGAACCTATTTCTCCTCCTGAAATATGAGCACAAACATTTATGGAACCATTTTTCCCGAAGTGTGGGCTCAGCAGGATACAGTATGAGACAAAAGGATGGTTTTTATGCTCATGGAAATGCAAAAACTGTTCTACACTTTCCTATAATCTAGGAAAATAAAACATTTTTGATGACTGAGAGAGCTGTCCTTTGAACAACACATTTTAGTGTCTGAATGAGTGTCCTTCACACTCCATTTCTCTGGCTCTAATAGAGGGGTTACATGCCCCTGCAGCTTCCCTGAGTCATCATCAAATAAGTTTAAACCTAGACTAAGGCAGCAGAAGTGGCTCCTCCTTTGATATAATACTACATAAACTAGAGGCTATTGTAAATATAATTTATTTAATGAAAAAATAAATGAACCACATAAATTGGTCCAGAATCAGGACAGAAACCAATGAAAATTTCAGTAAAATGAAACTCTTTTGCCTTGATATTTTACTGAAAAAAAAAATCCTCTGTTAAATTCTACATGAAACCGGTTACTTTGTTTTGGTCAGCCCCTGTCAGCAGAACAGGGGTGTATGGTGTGGAAAGAATGGAAACCCCAATCTTCCTCACAGCCATGCACATATCAACAGCTCCTCAGTGAGCTCGGAAATGCCCTCTGTCCCCTGCATGAGATGACCAGGCTGTCATTCCTCTGAGACACCCAATATAATCCAGGAAGAACCAAAGACAAGTTTTTCAAACTGAGCTGGATTCTATTATAGAGAAAGTGTCCAAAATTTAACAGCCTTTCTGCTGGTTTCTTGATAAATTTTTAAATGCTTTGAGAACTTTACTTCACCTACTTAAATCACATGTGTTAAAATTCATCTCTTCTCTGGTTGCTATTGAATGGCTGGGAAGCTCTGATGTTGTTTTATTGTTGAAAAGTTGTGTTGGAAAGCTGGTGTGTAAAACTGATCTGTGCGTGCAGAGCCCTGCAGCTGCTTGAGAGAGGTGGGAGCCAGGGAAGGCTCCGAACTGCCAGATGGTGGGCACTCAGACTAGCTTCAGGTGCTGGAGAAAACCTAGCAATGCTTTCAGGGTTATTTAAAATGAAATTAAAAACAGCAGCAGAAAAATCACCCTCTAGCTTTTGTTTTTTACTGCGCCATTCTTCCATGAGTGCATCACAGAATGATCCAGTCTCCTCTAGAGGTGACCTTAGTTTCTCTATTGCCTTGTTTTTTTTTAACCAGGTTCTGAAGGGTCCTTGAGAATCCATCCTTGGGAGTACTGCAAGATGAAACTCACCACCCCTCCTGCCCTTCTCACTTAGCAGGAGCTTCTGCCTTCCCTGAAGTATCTCCATCGTAAGGAGTGGAGCCCTAGAAAACTCCTCAGAGTTTTATAAGTAAATTCCTTTGTACCTCACTTTGGCTTCAGCTCTTTCAACAAACTTGCTTTGAACAGATTCTCCTGAGGACCTTTTTAGATTTTTTTTTTTTGCGTAGTGAGCTATTGGTCGGTTCTTGCACCAAGCTATTTCTCCATTTGCTTTCCCAGAAGCAATCTCTGACTGATTACCACATTATTAGGATGTTAATGATGGCTGTTGAATTCTAAATAGTACAATTTGTAATGACAGGTCAAAATAGATACTAGGTAGCCATTATTTAGACCCACTGAATAGAACTAGAGTATGGCAGAGGTGTTTGTTTATTTTCTGAAGTGCAAGAGGTCTAAAAATTCATTATTCCTATAGGATTGTGCTGAGTTCCCATGTACGGAATAAGTGCTATGTTACAGTGTTTTGCTTTCTTTTTCCTTACTCCACAAGCCAAAAGCAAACCCATTTTGGTTTTAGGAACACCTACTAGGCATGTTTGAAGTTCAGAAACAGGAATTAAAATGTGGGATGGGGATAGAGACAGGAGTAGGGACAGGGACAGTTGACAGGGAGGTGTCAGAGTCAGACTCCTGGCTCTGTTTCCAGACCGTCTGTCCAGAAAGTACAAGTTTTCAGAGCTCACTGTCATCATTAGTAGAGTTGATATTAAGTTTTAGCATGGTACATATATTACCACACTTTGTCAAAATGTAACATTTAATCTATACTCACATATTGTAATTAGTGTTCAGGAATAAAAGAACAAGGGAAATATGAAACCCTTAATTAATCCCTATTGTCAGCTATCTACATTTTCAAGTGTGGGTGAGAACTGCATTTTTTTTAACAGCTGAGAGGGATCTTAACACAGCTGTTAACATGACATCACTTGTGAATATAAAACTTCTCTCTTGGTAACTGCTGATGTGTTTTGTGCTGACTGAAAATTCAGCCCCTGTGCTGCTGGGATGGAAATGGGTCTCCAGGCTTCTCCCTTAGGTTAAGCAGATCTCCCTGTCAGGTCATTAGGGGAGTCTGTAATGAAATAAACCCATCAAGACCGTTTCCAAGAGCATCTCCTGGGTGGGTTCTCTGGCTTTGTACCTCCACTCCTCTATGAAGTCCTCCTCAGGCACGTTGCTGAGGTCGTTGTGAGCGATGCCATCAAAGAGGCCACACAAACCCCGGGTGCTGTTGAAGTCCCTTCCCGGTGTCCTCACTGTCACCCCCATTCCCCACTCGCTCATGTCCGCTCGAACAAACGCTCCCGAAGGGAACAGGATCTGAGGAGGCAGGAAAAAAACTCCCAGTGAATTGAAGCTCTTACCAAGCTTTTTTATGCAATAAGAAATGTCTCTTTCCATAAATGAAAATATCAAAGCAGGACATTAGTGATGGTGGAGGTAATTTGAGATCACTTAGAAACACTATAAATATTTATTTGTGCTATTATTTAGCTTGCTTTCAGATTCCATGGCGCTAATATCTGATAGCATTACATAAATATATAACTGCATGAGTACTTTCTTTTTAAATTAGTAATTGAGTCCATTGAAGTTTTCTCAGTGGTAAGTTACCAACTAATTTTTGAAGTGACTTCCATGACAATAAGGCCACCCTTGTGTCTTTGCCTGGGAAATAATTTTTTTTCAGATAAACTGCCAAGATTGGAAAACATCTTTCTTCCTTCTGAAGAATCATTTCATTTTCCAAGGCCAGTTTACCCAGAAAATGATTGTGTTTTAAAGTGGATAAAGCAATTTTCTCATTAAAGGACTAGTGGTAGGCTTACACTGATCTTTAAATGAAAAAAAAATCGGGCAGGGTTCAAAACAAGAAGTAACTGTGTGGCTAATGGATTTTTCACATGGGTTTACTAACCAAATAATTAAAAAAAAAAGGCAAAAAGAAAATATCTGTTCAACTGAAATGTATTTTTCTTTGTGTGCTTTATTTTTACAGGTAAAAAGAAAATTATTTGAAAATTATCTGGGCCAGGAGAGGGAGCAGGAACATACTATTCTGATAAGTAACCTTAATACTTTCTTTTTACCCAAAATCAAACAATTTCAGTTAATCTTATAAAGTACATGAAAGAGTTGCAAACATTATAATAATTTCAAAATAATTATTTTCCTTTTTTAAGTGGCCCCTACCTAAATAACATTTATTCATCCAAATAATGTCCTTTGCTTTCCTTTGTTTTGGTGGGGTTTTTTTTGGTCCCTTTGAAGTTCCTCCCCATCAAATCCACTCGTATCTGTGAAGGACTAACAAGCTCATATTTTTATTCTTGTGCTGGAATCCAGAGTTTACATATTGGCCTCACTAAATTACAATCCTGCCCATTTTAGTTCCCCATTACTCCAGGCATGGGAATGCTTTCTGAGCCCTCCATGAGCCCAACAGCAAAGTGCCACTGATTGCAGTGACAGCTGGAGACGCTGGTGGGGACACTGGTTTGAACTCAGGCCCTCTGTGTTTTCATTTAAAGCATCTTTTTCCAAAAATTATTGGCCTTGGGGAATAACGGAAGTCGTCATATAAAACCGGTACTTTGAACATCTCAGAAGTTCTTGGCTGTCTCTCCACCTTGGCTGTCCCTCCACTTTGGCTGTACCTATGTTTCACTTACAAAGCCGGTTTTAAAAAGCCCCAGTGACTGCCCAGCATAAATCTCGACTGGCCTGATGAGTTAGCTTTTCCTGGTGGTTTTGTAGGTGGAGCAGGAGAACTGCAACTGACACAGCCCTGGATAGAATTTGATTTCCTTCCTCACATAAGCAGTGTCTTCTAATCACATGCTGTACTGCAGAGAGGAGCACTTCCTGCAGGCCTGAGTGTAAAACCCTTGCAGTCAGAACCGCATGAGCTGTTCGGTCTTCTGTGCTGTCCAGATTAGTATTTCCAAGTGTGGATTTATTTCAGGAGTTTGGAGGGGTCTAACCCTTTCCTTCTGCCCTGGGCAACGCATGCCACCTGGATTTAATGCTCCTAATTGAGGCTTCAAAGAAGCTTTTTTGAGCCCTCAGTTTGCAGAGATATTTAGTGAAAGCTGCCACTTTGCATGACCTAACCCCATTCCAAGCACCCTTGAATGTCATGGGAGCCACGCGGAGCCATCTCCTGATGAGAGGTGCCCCCTGCATGAGGATAATGATGGACAAGTGCTGGGAGAATTGGGATGCACCATACTCGATGGTGTGCTCAGGGATCCTTTTTACTGCTTCACAGTTCCTGTAGATTCCCAGTCGTATCAGAGCAGGATTCATATTGTGTCCCCAGTCTGCTCTGATTTGTTTCCCCGAGTCTTGCCTCAGGTGTAAATGAGAACAGGGATTTCTTGCTAAGATTATTCTAGTAATAAAACAGTAATTATATTGCATTCAGTTGCAAAATGAAATGACAGCTTGATTCCTGCTTTTTCTCTATTCTATAATTAACAGACTTTCAATTACTACCTTCCTGAGATCTATTCCAAGCGAGATCACAAGGAGAGCCAGGCACAGGCACTTCCTGCATCATTCTGGCTCTGCTGTGGACCGATCTTCATCCAAAACATTTCATGGTAATAAATCTTGATGATAGAGCTCTAGGATAAAATTATCTTCTTGGCCATTATTTGCGGCTCTTTTCCTTACCAAAACCCCTGGTGCAACCTGCTCTTATTTTTCAAGTGATTTCTGTGGATTAGTGTGGATAAGCGATACTTATGCAAAGTAAGTTGAAGCCATATATTTTTTAGGCAAATGTTTTACGTTACACCAAATGTTGCACATTTACAGCCCATTTTCATAGCTTTTGGGGGCTCTCTGGATCTGACTAATAGTGTCTTACTGCTCCACTCTAAAACTCCATTATCCTGCTACCTGCGATCTTTCCTTGCATATTTATATCTTGAGCTCTGCAAAGAAATTTGCTTTATGTGATGTGGCTGGGTAGTGCCTTGCATAAGCAAACAGGGAGTGGGCTGCCATGCTGCAGAGAGTAAGCAGCACTATCAGAGCTCTGCTGTGTCGCCAAGAAATTTCCAGAGGTATTTGTTTTGTTTTGTTTTGTTTTACAGTTTGTTAAACCAACACTTTAACCAGCTACTTCCCTGCCTCTCGTTTTGCGGTACATTTGGCTGCAGGCACTCTGATGGCTTCAGATATTCTCTTAGCAACTTCATTAATAATTCAGAAATATTAAATGCATGTTTTCAAAGCACAACCACCACAAGAGCGCTCAACCATCCATGCACGTACTGTTATTTTCCTGCCTCCGTAAGACTTCAGGATTTTGACTTGTGGCGATGCCTCCGTGCTTTTGATGGTCAGCTGGGGCCTGCTGTCCTGAAAGTGGCCATTGCAGGTGTCCAGCACCACGATGTCACCCCCTTCTTGTGCAGCTACGCCACAGTTGCAGGCGGTGGCTGAGCGGTGGCCGCCGCAATCCCACTGCCGGACGTGCACCTCGAATGCCCGCGACTCGCTGCGGCACAGCAGGAATGTCCCGACTTTGTAGTTGTCATAGCGCCTGAACAGCCACAAAGAAACAAAACCAGAGAGGGTTAGAGACCCTCATCATCGACCTGTGCCAGTTGTTTGTTGGTACTCGTACAGCAGCACTCCTTAATTACACCAGCCTGGTGGCTGGCCTTGAAGGAGGGAACAATCCACACATGGGGAAGAGTTTCTCCGGCTCTGTATCCAAGGGAACGCCGCTGCAGTTGTCAGCTGGAAATGCCTAAGAATTCCTAAGAAAAGCAGGAGCTGTGTCCCAGCTGCTGCCATGGCAATGGGCATGGATAAAAAGGATAAACATTTGATTTAAAGCAAATGGGAAGAAGTTCCTGCCTCTGGGTCTTAATAAATATGTTTTGGTTCTAACTGGATGCTTTTAGAGTATGATGTTCTTCAAAGGGAAATCAGGGCTCAAATAACCTCTTCTGTGACTAATCACCAAATTTTTGCAAGTCTGGCTGTGACTAGGTAAAGGCTTCCTGTGAAAATCTGGGATTCTACTGAAAGCCTGCTAAAATGAAGTTTGTTCCTCCCCCTCAACGACTTCCCCGTAAGCACAACTTTCACGCTCAATGGATTGGCAATCAGCACAAGCCAGCGTAGAGAACAATTCAGGACTTTCATTCTCTTCTGTAGGGAACGTCCCTGCTCCATCTGAGTGAAGCCAGGAGCAGGATAACTTTAATAACTTTGCAAGTGTTTGCCCTCTGCATGAACCATCTGAAGTCTCTGGGGTTTCCACAACAGAGGCCTGTGAGAGGACCCTTTTCTGCTTGTTTTTTGTGCTCTCACTCCATAAACTTGTCTTATTCTCACTCTTTTTTATTCTAATATGTTACATAAAAGAAAACAGTCACCATATACTTAATATATGTTGTTGACAGTTTCTCCCTATAAGCCAACAGCTTACATCTTTAAAAAGAATGGATTATTCTGCTTTCTTTTAAGGCACTGTGATTAGTTTTAAACATGATTTTTATGAAATTAAGTAATATGGAAACTAAACTATAAGCTTATAATAATAAGCTTTATTCTTTTCTACAATAAAAAACCCATAAAAAGGAATAAATAAAATGCTTCTGCTAAATAACAGGATTATTTTTTAAGCAGTGCCATACAAACATCAATATTTTTTCAGGCCATTAATGTTTCTTATTCAGAGGAACAAATGGCTTGAGAGCGGTGACTTTTTCACATATATATTTCTACATTTTGTTTCTCCTCAGAATAAAAGCTATAGATAACTTTGTAGCTTAGAACACAGTAAAAATTTAAACTCCAGCTGCTTTTCTCTGGTAGAAAACACATCTGACTTTATCGTTCGTCTTGAAAAACTCAGTCAAGTTGGCCATAAAGTGATAAGATTTTGAATGATTCTGTCTCATCTTATTTTCTATTAAGGTACATAAATCCTGTAGTAGACTGCCTGGGTGGTGCTGCTAAGATGGATCAAAACTAAGGACAACACAAAAAAATAGATAGTCTCTTTAAACATCAAGTACTTGCTCATTTGGACATCTTTGCGGGTGAGAAAGAGGAGAGAGGATATTTTATGAGAGCACCTTCCAGAGTTTCCTTCTACAGGATCAGCTTAGAAGGTGAGGTGTTTAGGCAGGCTGATGGAAAACAAGACATCAGATCGGCTGTACCCAGACGAATCATCTCCATCTGGAAAGAAGGCTGCATTTGCATATGCATTTAAATGCTGTTGCAGTCAGGGCAGCTGTTTATTGCTTAATAATCATTGACAGTGGACCCAATCCAACCCTCCTGGAAGTCACTCTGAGTGCTTCAATTAAGTCATGGCATAGATTGCATAGCACATAACGAACCTGCACTGTGCCTAAATTAGAGCTTTCAGGCACCTTCAAATCAGTTGAATGGATAATTGGATGTAGTCAGCAAAACTTTTGTGATGTTTATACAACTGTAATTGTGATAATGATCCCTTGGACAACATTGGAGAAGGTGCCTGTGGCACTAAATGCCTGGAGTAGACTTAGTGCAGCTCTTGCACGAGGGAGTTCTGGGTGTTCCTTGTGGATCAGGCATCCCTGTCCATGTCTAAATCTCCCTCCACAGTGCACTTCCCCATCCTGCTTCCCTGACAGTCTGCAGCAATGGGTAGACTGGGTGAAAAGGGGTTCCCTCCCTCCCCCTCTGTGTGACTGGGTTGTTTTCCAAGGGGTGGAGCAAATTCTTGTCCCTGCATGAAGTTATGGCGTGAGTCATGCTCTTTATCTGACACTTATAGAACATTCCTGAGTTTTTGGTTATGGCAGTGATATTCTATAGGAATCATTTCTGTTGGTTAATCATAGGAGAGGGACAGAAGGGAAGATAGATGTATGTAAACAGCTACCTCTAGTAGTGTGAGATTAACTCACACCCTGCACTTTTCACCAAGCTACACTTCACCCTTGTATTAATTCAGTGTTTACTGTTCCAGAAGATTTTCCACCACAGCTTTGCTGCCAAATGGTTTGATTTGTTCTCATGTCCCTCCAGGCTCCCTCTTTCCTTGGTACTAAGAACTATTTCATGGTAGGCTTGACCCTATGAAGGACTGGGTGATGCTGAAGGACGTTCTCTGCTTTCAGAGCGTTCATCACATCATATTCTCAGAGCAGATGTTGGGCTACATTCGGCAGTCACTGGATGCCTGGGAACAACTAAACTGCTGCAGACTATCAAAAACCCAGCACCTGGCAGGGCTACTCATGCCCAGGACGTAGTTGTGGGCTCCTATGATGAAAGTCATTAAAGCCAACCAGCAAATAGTGCCATTGCCTTGGCGATAATATTGATGGGATAATGTGGATTAATGTAAATGTTTGAGAAATCTGAAAATTCTTTGAACCTTTTTTGTCGGTAAGGTAAAATGCAAAATAACATAAATGATGTATATAGTTCCCCAATCAAAAAATATTCCCTTTTTACTTTGCCCTAAAAGGATTTTCTGCATATTTAGTTTTAAGCTAGTACTTCATATTTAAGAATCTGCAATTTATGGCATGAAAAGCTTTTATATTTATTATGTGCCATAACCAGTAATGAGGGCTATACTTTTGCTTTACCAGGCTTTCACATTTGTTTAATTTAGAAGGTACTTTGCTATAAAAGGAAGTGCTCTCTCTGGATTTTAGCTGGTATAATTAACGTTATTTCACATCTACGCTCCAGTATACACAAATTGATTGTGCTCATGCTGTAAAATATGACACATTCTTCTTTGATTTTCAATCACTGCCTTTGGTGAAAAGAATGAAAAGATTACAAGATAAATATTCCTACAGACATATATTAGCAGGAGGCACAGCAAAGGGGAGCGTTATCAAGGAGTGGGAGTTGGGTATTTCAGTTGTCTAATGAATAGCTAACTACCTCAGATGTAACGTGAACTCACTATGTCAGATTAAAAACACTGGAAACATCACAAAAGAAGTTACAAAACACATTGGAAGTGGCCATTTCAGTAAGACTATTTTACTGTCAATAAGAAAAACACTCCCAGTCTCTTGATTTTTATAACACTTTTCAATTTTCTGAATTTATTCAAATAAATATTTTATTTAAGTTAAATTAAATTTTTAATGATTTTCATTTAAATTTTGAAACCATAAAAAGTTTCTCATTTCAAACACATTTTCCCATCACATTCCTTTCCATGAAAAAAGGGCAATGCTTCACTTCCAGACCTCTATGTCGGCCTTTGCCTTCAGGTTATAGTTTTGTACCAGGACAAAAGCAGGAATTGCATTCCCTACACCTTAAATATGGAGCTTTAAAATAATTTGTTAAGGTGGTAACATTTTTTTTTGGATAGGCAGTCAGAGAAGTTGCTTAACTGATGTGTAATAAGGTAGCATAGTCATTATAATAATTGAAAGAGAAATTATTTACAATAATAGATGGGAATTTAAGTAGGAGTAATGGGACCGTGAAATGATGGGTAAGGAACTTGGCTGAATATCAAGAAGTGATAGATCTTAGGGAAATAACCTAGTTATTGAGATGGACGAAGCCCCATCAACGCGGCTCATTTAAAGCTGCACTGGACAGGGCAGTAATGAATGTCTGTCCACAAGGAAAATCATGCCGTTTTTGAGGGGCCAAGCTAATCCTGGGACTCTTCTCTTTCGAGTCTGTGTGACTCTGAGGCAGGATGACACAGAAGGATGGGCTTTTCCAAACTCCCTGTGCTAAAATAGAACATAAATTGCTTAGAAGCATTTCTGGGTGCTAACAACAATGGGATTAAAAAATGAGTTATTCAAATAAAATTGCTTTTTTTAATTTTAGACCTTTTTTTTTTTTTCCATGGAAGTAATGTAAAAATGTGCAACATGGCTGGAAGAGTATCCCCGTTCCAAGAGGCCCTTTTCAGCAATTTATTACTACTTAAACACAACAATCTGACAGGTCACTGTCTGTTCTCAGCCCTAAATCAAAAGGGAATATTTTAGAATATAAATGTATAGAGAGGTTTGAAATAATACTCTGATCTAGTTTAATATCTCGGAGTTGAAATAATTGCAGCTACATGAGGCATGGGAATATCTTTGAACCTCTTGCCGCTCTAATGAAGCTTCTAAAGCAAGAAAAGCACCCAAAGTTGTATGAAACAAGTTCCTCACCACATTTAAATGCTGTTCAGCAAAGCAGAAGTGGGGCTAGGAAGCCGTGGATGAGCAAAGCTAATTTCCTATCTCAGACTGCCCAATTTAGGTGAAATCTTTGTTAGAAGCAGATGTATAACCTTTAATGGCATCACTGCCTGTCTTACCTTTCACCAACAGATTTCTCCAGCTTTGACACCATTTCAGATGCTACCTCCAGAGCATGCTGGGACTGAAATTGGGATATCAGGATATCAGAGTATCAGAAAATCAAAGGCTGCTGAGCCCCTGTGGACACTGTGTACCCAAAGTCATTGTGACATCAGGAGGTTAATGGCAGAATGGCAAACTTGGAACATCATCTGAAATATTTGCAACTCTGGATCAAACATTCCAGGTGAAAATTTTAATAACTTTCATTGATGTCAGTTAGCTGGGATAAATATTCAGATTCCGGAATGATTAGGGGAATTAAACAAGGAAAAGTTCTGTACAGTTCAGGCTGTCAAACACAGAGACACAACTTTGGCTCAGTAAGTCTTTAAGCAGCTTATTGCTGGGTAATACAGAAGGACATTTGGACACTACAGGAGGATGTACAACTTTATTTTTGCACTCTTCTCCTGGTATTTGACACTTCTAATTTCTGGACTTTTTTATCTGAGATGTTAGAGCCATCTTTATGGGGTTTTTTTGGTTGTGATTACGATTGTCAACTCCAGCTGTGCATAAACCAGCTCTGGAAGCAGAAGAAATCAAGAGCATCCTTCTGATGAGTGACTTTGCACCAGGTGTTGCTAAACTCCTGGGAAGGACCAGGCTATCCCTGTGTGCTGTGCTGCTCTGGTGACATAATGTGTCACTTGGGTGGCACTGGGGTACAACTAACACGATAACATGTGCTGTAGACAGCCTTTCAAAGCCACTAGTGATCGTTCTGTTTGCAGAACGTTTTGGAACATGACCTTTGTCTTGTAAAAATTATTCAGACTCAAACCCATTGCTTCTCAAAGATTAATCCATTTTTAGTCCTTTTGTTAAAAGGAGTACACACAGCTGGAAGGAAACCACGTGTGTTGTTGAAGGAGTACATTCCTCATTGTAAGCAAACTTGTTCAATGCTTTTTTGATATTCTAATGTAAACCCAAATGCATGCCACATACAGAAACTGATAACTGCAGTAATTGAGCCAAATTATTTCAAAGTAAAATACTCACCATCCATCAAATGTGATAATGTGTGGATCAGTGAAAGAGTAGCAGTTCCCTGTTGGGAGGTCTCGAACTGTGACCTAGTTAAAATGAAATGTGTAATGAATACAGTCTACACAGCAGTTTTTCTTCATTACTGTTCCTCACAAAACATTAGGGGCAGGATTCATGGGTTAAGCACAAACTACAACCTGACTTCTGAAACATGATTGCAGATGGGGACAAAATAGGCTTCGCTTTCAAACAACAGAGTTTAATCACATGCAATAAGGGAGTTCAAAGTGTTCCTGTTCATCTGATGTAACACCTTCCTTTATCTGGTAAAAGATGAAGTTTTTTATTAAAACTTTTTGCCTTAGCAAAAAAGAGTAGATCCTTCACTGAAATTATCAGGAGAATAGAGTGCTCATTAAATTGTTCTAATTTTAGTGCCTGAAGTATGGTAAAAAGGTATGCTGTAATTAAGTAGCATTAGCATGTTATAGTAGTAGCTGCCTGTCCCCTAATTTGACCTCAGATTTCCTGTTACAGCATCTGAATGGCTGATTTATCTATCTGATGTGGTTATTGATCAGATATTGATGGTGTGGCTCCAAGTCAGACTGCTTTAGGTATGTGGGTGAAACAGGAAAGGATCTACTACAACTACAGAGATTTCATTTGCATCACCCCTTGATTCTTTGGGCACCAGCTAGGTCACAGAGGAGCTGTGAGAGCCCTGGTAACCTCCAGGGAGCAGATGTGCCTGCAGAAGCCAGAGGCAGAGCTCTGAAGCTGTAACACCTGAATCTCAGGCAAGGCTGGACCCACATTGCCAGGTCTGCTTGAAAGAGTGGTTTTTTTAATGGTTGAGGGCTCTGTTGTCCAGTTCCCAAAAATGCAGGACAAGGTGGTGTAGTGACTTGCGATACAAAGAGCTCCCAGTCATACTGGTGGGAGTGATGGAGTGTTATGGCTTTCCATTATCTGTCCTGCCAGACTGATTTCTTGGCCAGGGCTGTTAATTCTTTGCTCCCTGTTTGCCCAAGAGGAGTCCAGAGGTGCACTTCAGTTAGTTCTACCAGGATCCTTGGAGCGGGGAAGAAGGATGGCTGCTATATCCCTGTGCAGTCTTTCAGTGACAGAGCAGAAACAGGGGTGAAATTAAATAAATGAATTAGAGGGTGAAGATAGAACCTTGGTTCCTGACAACATTCCTCACCTGCAGCAATACATCATCTGTATTTCAAAATGCCCCTTAACCATGGCACAGAAACACTTAGATGCCCACCAGGGTCTGGCACACCAAACTTTTAGAGTGATAGTCTTGAGGACTGAAAAAATGAACAACTTTTTGAGCTAGGGTCAGTTGTATCATTTGGATTTACAATGTGAGATGAAGTGTATTTTTTTACAGTGTGAGATAAAGTAAATTTTCCCATTTTCTCATACTTCCTAAGTAAAAATTTAGCACAAACAAATCCGTGTGGCCCTTCCTCCTCTTCTCTTTCTCGTGTGATGTCAGTAGAAGACACAATTCCTGGTTGAAGGCAGGAGTAGTTTGCTGAGGAAATCCTCTTTATCAGATGTCTAGGTGTGTCAGGATGTTCTGCCCACCATTTCTGTTCAGTTTTCAGATAAATCAAAAATATTTTAACAAGTCAGAAGAACTAAAGATTATGTGGATTTTAATACTTGGACTTTTTATTGCAATTTTGCAAGAACTGTGTTACATTAAAGCTTCTAATTAACTGCAGAGCAGCAACGGGGAAAAGAGGGGGAGGGAAGGTACTGTCTATTATGTTTCCATAGATCAAGTTTTAGCTGAGATAAATATAATTTATTATTAAAATTGATTAATTCAATTTCACACTTGATACATCTTCATATTTTAATGAAAGCATTTGTAATTTCAAGAAAAAATATGAGTGTGTAAGCATACTACACTGAATGAGTTGTAATTTTTGGTTTAAGAATCTTAAAAAGTTTAAAAGAAGCCAGCTCTGTAGATGAAAGGTTATACACCCATGCTAGGCATTTTACCTTTGAAGACAAAAATTCTTTTGGTCCAGTTTAATCTCATTCTTTCATGAGAAAATCCACAAAAATTGAGGCAGGAAAATTGTGGATTTCACTGGGGAGTTGTTTTCAGTTACTTAAGATATGCCAGCTTGGATGTGCCCCTGCTCTAAGAAATTTAGCTTAGACAAATCTGTGCTCTGGTTAACTCTCTGGGACGGTGGGATTACAGCGCTCAAACCTCCAAGCTGAGGTCCTGAAACAACTTCACAGACAAAGAGCTGGTCCCTGCTCACCACATTTCTTTGGCCAGGCTTTCTGCAGGAAAAATGTGGCTTGCCTCCCTGATTGCTTCTTATTATTTTTATTTTGGACACTTTGTAGGAGTACAAATTAAGGGAAGGAGCAGCCTCAAGTGTCGTTGAAGGTGTCCCGGTGATTCCGGCCACAGTCACAAATTAGACACAGCACTGCTGAATCCCCTTCTCTTCTCTCACCTTGAGGCTCTGCCTTTCCTCTGCTTTTTCAGAAAATGTTCTCCAAACTCTCCGTTTTCCCCCTGCCTCCTTCTGGAAAAGGTGCTCATTCCCTAAACCACGTTCTCCGTCTCGTTGTCCCTCTCCCCTTTTCCAGTGTATAGAAGCACTCCTGGTTACCTCTGTATTCCTGCTCTTGGCCTTACTGATATGCTGACTGATAATCAAACCTAAATCTGTCAAAAAATGTTAATTTTGTTGGTACATAAAGTGTTTTGTTTTACTGTGCTGACAAAGGGCAGGGTTAGAAAAGGTATTAGGAAAAAATTCTTCATTGTGAGGGTGGTGAGGCCCTGGCACACATTGCCCAGAGAAGCTGTGGCTGCCCCATCCCTGGAAGTGTCCAAGGCCAGGTTGGACACTGGGGCTTGGAGCAGCCTGGGATAGTGGAAAGTGTCCCTGCCCGTGGCAGGGCGGGTAGAACTGGATGGTCTTTAGGGTCCCTTCCAACCCAAACCATTACAATAGCCATCCCTAATTTGTTATTTTCTTTGGGGAAAAAAAAAAGAAAAGAAAAGAAAAGAAAAGGAAGGCCTCTCATTTAGATTTGACGCTTTTCCCAATTTATTTCAGTATCTAACCTTCACATCCCCGGGTGTGTAAGCCCTCCAGAGCACATCCCTTGGTGCGACTGGCTCCGCACTGATGCGGCTGCCGCGGTTCCCGTCCTGCGCGAAGTCCGTCACGGCTGTCACTGTCACCGTGGCTGCTGCACAGCTGCTCCCCGAGCAGGGCTCCGGCAGCAGATCCACCTGGCAGGCCGAGAGGGCGATGTCTGGGGGCCCTGGTACCTGGCTGCCTGGAATGAACACGAGCAAGGAGTCTGACAGGAGCTATCCAAAGAATTGCCCGTACCCTGTGTGCTGCTCAACACAAACGCTTCTCATTCCAGGACGCGCCTGCCTTGGAACCAGATGGGCTTTGCACGAAGACAGTTGTGACTGACTGAATCTGGCATCCCTCTGCACTCTTCACTGTGCTGGTTTTTTTATCCCCAATGTTTACTAAAAACTCAGTGGTGTCTATTTTCCCACAAGGTGCTAATATTTCTGCGACGACAGTGTTATCTTTATGGGTCCATGCCCAGTGAATGAAGACAAGTAGTTCTCATAACAAAGAAAGAGATGAATCTATGTTTCTGGAAAACACTTCTCTTTCACTGTCTGGAGAATAAGGAGGTATCTGCTGGGAGTTATTTAATTTAAAATAAACAGATGTTTCGACGTGGAAAGGGAGGGTTCTCGAGTCAGTTTGTGGTGAACTATGGATCCATGACAGCAAGAAAAATGCAGCAGGTCTGTATTTGTATTTTTGGCTTAGTTAGGTTATGGTGTTTTGCTTCCCAGTCTGTAAAACAATGATAGTTTTATTTGTGTCCTTCACAGAAGTATTGTAAAGATAAATTCACTTTAAAAATGAGGAAAAATAATGAGCTATGGAGATACTGACTATGTCAGCATCTGTGGCGGGTAGGGAAATGATGTGTGGTGACTAAATCAGTGTGACAGTAGTGCTGCACATTGAACCTTTCTTAAAGAGACCCCTACACACGGCCAGAATGGCAGTGTCCACCTCCCTCGGGTCCTGACCCTTCCTGCTGAGGTCTCAGGTAAAGGGCAAACCTGAATTTTCATTTCCCTAGGTATGTTTTCCCTCACTCACGCTGGATTACAATAGCATTTAGTTCTGAGCCATCTGGTCTGCACTGTATACGGTGTGTATTTGCTTCTCAAGAAGCCGCTCAACCTTTCATGCATCCTTTGGTTGATGAAAAATGAAATTGTGATCCTGCTGAAGCCAGTCAGAATCTCACTGCTGATTTCAGAACTTACAGCATTTCTTGAGGAACATTTAGTTTTCTGTCCCAGACCATTAATTATCATCTGATAAGAATCAAGTTCTAGAAACGGTGGCCATAAAATGAATATGAGATGAAAATATTGATTTTCTGATATTAAAATAAGTGATTTTCATATCATTCTTCTCATTTGTAGAATTGCTTAATAATTTATAGAGAGGGCATTAAAGTATTTTAAGATGGCATTTCTAACAAAATCAAATTGTCAGTGTCTTATCCGTTATGGAAAAATCTCATGAAATATAATTTAAATTAACCCTGTACAGTACTATGAATACTTAACTAAAATCTACAGATATTAATGACATATTATCTCTCATATCAAATCCTTAAAGGCTGCCTCACCACACATCTTGTAGAAAAGTCCTGGCTCATTTTCAAGGTTCTTGATTCAATTAAATTGGAGGTTTCCATGAGGAATAGTTATTGCCATTACAGGCCCATGAGCTGCGCTTACAACCCAGAACAAAAGTTTAAAATCAAAGAAAATCATCTTGTCAAAATAGCAACGATAAACTTAACAGAAGCCGAACTCCAGTGGCTCTGCTGTGCCTTGGCATTCATTATGATATTGTCTGAACTTGGAGAGATATTTCTGTGCTTGTAATTAGCTTTCTTATCACTTATTCCCTACATAATTAGCACTACAGTGTAGTTATATGGATTCAGTCAGACAAGGAGCTTGTCAGTTAATTTATTTGGTAGAAACGAATCTCAGCTAAAATGGTTTTTGTTTTTAATTTCCAGCACTGTGGCTAGCACACATTTTTCAGAAGCCCGCAGTGCTCCTTCAGATAAACTAATGGACCCTAAAGACAGTAAAGACTCAAAGCAAACGTGGTTGTGCAGACACCCAGCAGCAGATACTCAGCCTTCAGTATATATAGATAGCTCAATAGATAACAGCCGCAGTGTCATCCAAGGAAATAGCCTCAGGATGGAGCAACCAACGGCTAGAGATGGCTTTAGTTTAAGCTGCAGAAATGAGTTGATCGGAACTAACAGAAATTTTCCACCTCGGTGACAACTTCCTTCAAATATGAGTTAATTGGACGAGTTGTGCCTTCCTCCTGGCACCTCTTGGCACCAACACATCAAGCCCATTGACGGCTTGAAAATAGAGCTGCTTCTGCAAGTCCTGTATCCTCTCTTTCTTCCATTCAAGCGCACTCTGTGGGACTGGAGGAGACCTCGGTGAGGGGTCAGTCTCAGTCCGACGTGCTGAGCTGAGCCTCCCCCACGTGAGAGCTCCTGGCCCACGCTCTCAGTGTCAGGGAGATTCTGAAAGCCTTGATCGATGCCTAAGGAAATATGAGTTATACAAATGGCCTTGACTGGGATTAATTCCTATCTGATCCTCAGAGCAGTCAGCATCTGAGTTGTTTGGGGTCTGTGGGGATGTCCCACCACATACCAGCCCAACATCCTCAACCCCTGAGTGTGAGGCAGCCTTGCTGTCCGAGGAAATCCATTCCCATGAGCTCAGTGGATGTTTTCCTGAAGCAGCAGCACAGACCCTAAGCCAAGAGCAGTATGTGGAGCAGAGCAGCACTGAGCACATGGAGAAATGCAAAGTACTCCACGGACGAGAGCCAACACAGCTGCTGGAACCATAAGGTGCTGCTCAGTTTAAGATCATTGTGTTATGATACCATTTAAATTACTTTTTTTTCTTCTGTCTAAGCACTTGGCTGGTGGTGAGGAGAGCTAGGAAAGGGAATTAAAAAGAGAAAAATATCAGGAACTATCTCAGTTTTGCCAACATTTTTTAGAGATGGCTTTTCGTGGGTAGAGAAACTGCAGCTGTAATCCTATCTCTAAACATTTCTCTCACTGAGCCACTTATGGAAGAGAAAGAAGTGACTTGTTAGAAAAAGGCTTGGGTGTTTTATTTAGTGCTAATGGAAAGTAAATACATATGTGCCACCCTTAGGCAGGAAGGATATTCCACCTGATTGACCTGAAGACAGCATTTACTGAATAAAAGGGTAAGTGTTTTCTCACTGACATTGTCAATATTTTCAAGTTAATAAAATAAAAAAAAGCCCTAAATGTTCAAAAAGAGAATAATATATAAGCACAAGAGTGATTTTTTCCTTCTGTATTAAGTTAGACAAAAACTATAAGCCAGCAATAGAAAGAAAAAAGGTTTCACTATGCACTTACTGAATAATAAATCTGCAGGGGAGCTTTTTATTGATAATTAATGAAATTATTCTACCTAAGAACATTCCTGCTACAACAAAACTTAAAATGGAATTTTATGCTGCCGGAATTTAAGATAAGTTCTTCTACTCTCAGTGATTTTATCTATAAATCTCAACAGACTACTGTTCAGGTTATTGCTAGTCAGATTTATGGGTTTGGGTTTTTTTTCCCTCAAAAACCTGTCTGGTATTATCAGCTGTTTCATTTAGCAGATAAAAATACGGCCTAGTTTGCTGATTTTATGACTTCTACCCTTTGGCATTATTTATATATTATATTTTCTATTAGAATTCATTGTAACTTAAATACTGGAAAAAGTAATCGCATTGATTTGATGTCGATGTGTAAAACTCTTACCCAGGTCCTCAGTACTTAGTTGCAACGTAATTTTACAGAAATCATCCTGCCCAGGACAGGCAATGGGTACTGTGCTCAGGACAGTCAAAACATGCTCCTTGCCATCCTCTGCAATTTCCAGTGATTCTGGTAAAAACTGGAAATAAGAAAACAATTTTTAGATAATTTTGACAGGTAAGGGAGATGGCAGATTAATAAGGCAACACTGACATCTATGAAGTCTTAAGTGGATTTAATCAATTATGAAGATATATAAATACTCATAAACTAATAATAATCTTTATCATTTTCTTCTTAATAATAATAAATTTTGCAATAATGATCTTCAACTTTATAAGGTAAAATTGCTGTTAACATACTTTAACATTTTTGGCAATTAGGAAAATGTTTTCAGTTTCCATATATAGTGTGTAATTGCTTCTCATCTCCAAATCTCAAAGCAGGCTTTTATTAAGCCTGAGAATAATACTGTAGAATTTATTTATTTTTAATATCCCTGGTTTAAAGGAGCTCCTATCCCAATGCAGTAGGAGAAATATCATGGCATAAAGTCTGGCATAATCTCATGGTCATGGACTCTATGTTTGTAGTCTGTGCCAGGTGCAAAATAAGTGCAATTTTTGACCAATTCCCCTTCCGTGCTTTGGCAGGAAGAAGAATTGCTCTGCATATAAAATGTTACAGGTTTGGAGACCCCTGCCCCAGGGAGAGAGCTCGGGTTGTGCCTTTTCTGTCTCTCTGTTGTTGGGAAAAAGGCAGAAACAGCACTCAGGGCTAGTCGGAAATGGGAATTTCCATTCTCTGGAAAATTCCGACATTTCAAAAAAATTCCTCAGAAACTGTTCTTCAGATATCACACAGAATGGGCTGCCAGGTTTTTCAAACCCCATTCATGGAGGCATGACACTCAGATACTCAGAAGATCCCAAAATCTCCTGGACTGCCAGGCTGACAGCCTAAACCTTGAGTGATATTAGACCAGCTCTTCACATTCAGCGTGAATTTATCTTCAGCAACTTCTGTTTTGTCATGCCTGACCATAGCAAGATGATGGATAAAAATTCATTTTTTGTCTTCACTCTGTTCTGGTTTAGTTACAACAAAACTGTGCATCCCTGCAGGTTTGCAGGTGTGTCCTCCCATCACACAAACCCCCCAGAGCTCTTCAGGGCACGTTTACTGGGACACGCAGCTTTGCTCCTACTTTGTGGCACATCAGTGCCCACACATGCACGTGGTGCCAGTGGGTTCTTCAGGGTGCTTTACACACAAACTAAAGCCATTTTCTCAAAGTGAGCATAGAAACAGCACTGCTTATGATGATCAGGACTTCTGTTTCTTCATCACCGTTTTCAAACGTTCCCTAATCAGTGACTCAGGGCCATGGGCGTTACCTTAATCCCAGCATAGAAACCTTTGCTGTCCTCGGGCCGTGACTGCTGCTCAGGGGTGCCCCTCCTAAAAGCTGTGACAGTGCAAAAGACCTGTAATAAATAAAAAAACAGCACGTGCTATAGCATTTATTGAATAACATTTGTATAATTATGCGTCTTCCTGTTGCTCAAGAGTTTTTAAGCTTTCATTCTACTGCTGAATATATGTTGGGGATTTAGGCTTTGAGAATATTTATGTGTAAATGTTGAGATTTGGAAGAATTTTTGATGCATTTAATGAGCAAAGAACCACAGCTTTTGTCTCAACAATTAGTAGCACTGAATACTTACAATATGTCTTCTTCTGCAGTTTTTAAATTTCTTAGTTTGTGATTTTAACTCATTTTACTAAGGAAGAATTATATTGTTCATAGATGTTACTGTCAGAATTCAGACATTTCCTCTTGGGATCCCAGACTCCAATCTGTCCACAGGATCAAGTATCTTGTCTCCATACCACGTTTGTAAGCATTTTATTTTACAATTTAAATTTGTTTGACAGTCATCCAGTCACAGAAACTGTGTCAGCAATATGAGACACTCCTTTTCTTTCCTTATTGTATTATAAAAGATGATGCAGATGTGCCTACAGGGTTTATATTGTATTAAGAAAAAAAAAAAAGAAAATTCACCCAAACAAAAAACTCCCCCAAACACAATGTACCAGGACACTTATGTTGTATTCCTAGCACAGCCACACAACCTTTATCTCTGCTGAGCCCGCACACCATCTGCCAACTTAATGTTTCATTGGTTTCAGAAAAACCAAATTGCTAAAATCATTTCTAGGATCATAAGATTAAAATAAAGAAATTTTCCTTAAAGCAAATGACAATAGACTCCGAACCTGTAGTTCTGAATATTTTTTAGTCGTCTTCTTGGAAATGGAGTAACAGATTGTGACATATTAAATCAAATTCCAAATACTCAGATGACATATTTATAGCTGCTGCCTTTTTTAAGCCTCAAGTAACCCACAAGGAAGAACTGGACCAATCCAATTTATTTTCCGTTGTGACAAACAGCTTTGGATGGACTTTCCAGCATCACTCACCGGCCATGCTGATGCTGGTAGCTCTAACATGCTGCTTCAGGCACGACCCTCATGACCACCACCTGCAAAACAGGTTCTACACCAGGATATTCCCAGATTCGTGTGGTCACATGGGCATGAGTTCCATAAACACTGGAATATTTGTTTTAGCACCCTAAAAATCCCTCTTCGTTGCCATCAAGTCATGAGTTTCCTCCAAACTGAAGGATCTTCTTTCCTACCTATTTGTGCACAGGACAAATTCCCCACCAGCAATACTGGGTCGTTTATAGGGCTGTGGGGGAAAACAAGTGTTTTCTGTTCTCTTCAAGTGGATTATTTCCAGTTCGGCTCAGTCCCAGGCTTATGTGCCTTTTGGGATGTTTTTACATTCACAATTTTTCTCACTCTTTTGCAGACAGCTCCAGACAGTTTGGCCCAGTGAAAATGGTGTCATTTGTTACGTTAACAAGATGGAAGCCTTGAGGTCATACTGGGTGTACTGGGGGAAAACCAGACGCAGATCTCACCTCACAGAGATACTTTACAGTTAAAATTCCTCAGATATTTCATAGTTATCCAGTTTGCCTCCAAAGGAGAGTGAGTTGTTGTCTCCTCAAGGTAATAAGCTCCTGTTATCATTAGATATTTATTATCTCCAATCCTTCCCTAAAGGCTCGTGTTCAGCTTACAGACTTTTCAAAACAGTTCTTCTGCTGGGAAGGCAGAAAATGAGTGTTGATCATGCTCCTGCAGCTTCTCCTGCAGCTGCCACAGGGAGAGTCTGCAAAATCAGGATCTGACAAGGCAGTGACAACAGGGAAAGTTCAGATAATGCATATTTCCCCTACCAAAAAATAAATAACACTGAATCCCTTGCAGAGCTCATTGAGCAGATCCTATGCACCCGCATTGCAGATGATGTATTTGCACTCACTGGGCTGTTGGCACTTTTGGCTTCAGTGCTTTTAGCCAAAAATATTCACTGTGAGATTCCCTCTGAGCACAGCACGAGGAGAGTTTGTGCCAGGGAGGGAGCTGCAGTGAGAGGCAGCAGGGACAGGCACAGGGATGCCCAGCACTGACAGAGGCATTGCCTGGTGATCTTCCTCAACGTGGTATTTTGGGAAATATCAGAACCCAGACTCCTTGTATTTCCTCTCATATATATTTTAGAGGTATATTTTATTGATAAAGCACCAAACACTCAAATAAAAAATTTACTCCCTAATGATACACTGAGATATCCATGGGCTATTAGTCCACCCTCGCTCAATCTTCAGTGCTTTTGGAGGTTAGCACAAACTTTAAAAATTCAAAATGTATGGACAGCCATCACAATTTACATTTCATTTCTGTCTTTTATATCATTCCTCCCCTTGTATTGCCTCTTCCTTGTTAGGTGCACACTTCACAATCAGCAGATATGTTCATCAGCTACGGAGCTACAGGTTGACAGTTTGTCACAAAATTATGATAGTCATTCCAAGGAGGGTTTTTTTTTTGCCTTCAGCTAAATACTAACTCTTTTTTCTCCACTTCAGTGATCAACTTTTTCTTTCTCTTTTTCTCTTCCCCCCCTACACCCATCTCAGGATGCAACCTTTTTAAAGCAAAGAGATAAAAGCACCACTGACAGCAGTATGCTGATGGCTGTGACAAGTTAGGAAGTATTTTTCCACAAACTCATTGGATCTGTTTAAAAAGTCAAATTCTATTTTTTCACCATCTCTTTTAAAGGAACAGGTGCCCTTGCACAGGGTGACTGGATTGCTTCTCAACATGGAATGTTTCCTTTTTCCTGTGTCCTGGAAAAATTTCTCATAGAGCAGAAAACTACTTATAGGCACAAAACTCTTATCAAAAGAGGCTCTTTTAGCTAAGAAGTGTCTCCTTTTCTGTGTTGGAGCAGATTTCCCCCCTTCCATGGACTCAGAGTTGTACCCATTTTGACATGGACCTCATGATTAGCTTCTTTATCTAAAAGCACAGTTCAGTCATTAA
The DNA here is from genome assembly GCA_013389985.1 of Dryoscopus gambensis. Lineage (NCBI taxonomy): Eukaryota > Metazoa > Chordata > Aves > Passeriformes > Malaconotidae > Dryoscopus > Dryoscopus gambensis. The sequence continues at coordinate 318 of WEIT01027626.1, read as the reverse complement.
TTTGGTGAGGGTCAGGGAGCTCTGGGAAACAATTTGGGAGAATATTTTAATCCTAGGACCTGTCATCATGTCCAGAAAATTTCTCCCTAATAACTTGCACATTAAAATGTGGGTATTTTCCCCCACAGGTTTCAGAATTCAAGTTTCCTCCCAATTAGTTGTTTCTACTTATTTCGATGATAATAATGTATTCAATTTCACCTCTTCCCCTAACTAATTCTGGATGTAGCGTGGGGAATCCAGGCTGGGGCATGGAGGGGGGACTTTGCCAGCAGACCCACCTTTGCCCTACCCCCTCTCTCATCAGCTTCTCCCCCC
>WEIT01027625.1:1191-11949 GCA_013389985.1 Dryoscopus gambensis | reverse complement strand
AAATTCATCCAGGAGGGCGAGGGACGCCCAAGCGCCCACAGAAGGTGGCGGGGAGAGGTCGTCACTCATCAGACCCAACCCCAGCACCACCCCCTCCAGCCTTTTTTTGGTCTGGAGGTGGATTCATGCCGGGGTTCTCCATCCCTCTGCCCCCTCTGATCTTCCTTTCCCAGGATTTGGGCTTTGATTCCCCCTGGACGAGGCATTAAACTCATTTTTGCCCTTTTTTCCTGCCTCCAGGAGCTGTGATTAAACATTCCCTGCCTCCCTGTGGGCTCTGAGCGCTCCCAGGGCCGTGGGACTCTTAAACCTGACCCAAATCCTCCTCTTTTGGGAAAGGATTGTTTATATTCCTCCAAGCAGAATGCTGATCCAGGTTTCCCTGCTGCCAGCCTCCTCCAGGGTCAGTTTTGAGCCATCCCAGCTGGAGAAGGGGCTGGTGAAACCCTCTCCTCCCAGGAACTGGGGTGTTTGGAGGCCGGAAAAGGATGCTTGGAGCATTTCTTTAGGATTTTTATTCAGAGCAGCTCCCGGTTGCTGTAAAACTGGACTTTTAAATCCATCAGCAGCCTGGAAACCCGGGTGGGTTTGAGTTCCTGGAGCGGATGTTGCTGCGGGGTAAAGCCGCTTGTTTGGAGACACAACATTCCCAGTGTCCTCCAAATCCTGTCTCATCACCCTCTGCTTCTCGAGTAAATAAAGCCTTTCTTTTCGGTAGAAAGAAACCTTTCTAATTTCCCTTCGAGGTAAAAAAAACCCAACCCCAATCTAGAAATATTTATAAAGGACTAAGAACGCCCGACAACAACAAAAAAATAGAATAAAAGCAGCCATCAAAGTGGCATTTTAGCATTTAAAAAGGCACCGGGGAGGTTCAGACTCACCTGTTCCCAGGGTGGATGAGGCAGGAGAAGTGGATGGAAAAGGCTTCTGTCCTGTCGGGCTTTTATACCGTGATCCCCAAGCCATCTGGAATTCCTTAATGCTCCATCCTTTAGCATGCAAAATCCCCCTGAACCCATGGGCTCCTGTTGTTTGTTGGTTTCGAAATCTCCCCTTGGGATTGCTCCCTTTTCCTTTTCCCCTCATTGCGTTCCCATTCCGAAGCTTTCATCTTCATTCCTGTGCTCCCCGATTAATTGCTCAGGAGGCTGTGGCGACTCGGGTTAATTACAGCGTTAATTAAGTCGCCTCCTGAGGCCAGCGGACGTTTTAGGCTTGGTTTTAGTCATTAAGACACTGCTCCAGGGGCGTGTTGTGATGTTTAGTCCTCATTCAAGACTTCACTCCTTTAGGTGAATAATCCCTTTTTTTTTCCCTGACATGGAGCCTCGGTGTTTCGTTCCGAGCTTTACCACAAGATGCAGAGTAGATGTTCCCAAATTTCCCTCTTCCCACGCAAACACACGGCTGAGAGGAGCAGCACTTTTCCCTGAGGACTGCAAAGCCGAAAGAAAATTAAACCCAGAATTGCTGAGCAACAAAACACATTCTGAAATTGCTCGGGCAAAGCCACAGCTCTCCCTGTTTTTATGGACACGGCCAATCCAGACACCCACAAACCTGCGTTTCTTTACCCAAACATGAATTTTAATATCATTTCCGTGCCCGAGTCACCACCATTCCTGCCCGGAATCCCGGGAAGTCACGGGGATGCAATTCTCGCAACAAATCAAAAACCAAGGTGGGTGTTCGAGATTAATTCAAATTTTGGGGTTTAGAAGCTGTGCTGTGTATGAACCAAACGACAGCGTCAGGAGAAGCTGCACCCGGCTCTTCATCCCGCTTATCAGGGCTTGATTTGTGCCTGCTGGAAATTCCTGCACGGAAAGGATGCAAAAAGCCGGGATTGGGAGCACTCAGCAGAAGATAGGAATGAGCTCCAGATGAGGAGCCTCGTACAAAGCCTGGGCTCGGACTTCAGAGGAACAAAGGACTTCAAAGTTCCCAAAGCTTCTCACTAATAGCTCAAATATGCAAAGTTTTGGCTCCCCGAGGTTCAAGGGACGTGGGGAGATCTCAGCGCCCGCATCCCCTGGGTAAGAACTTCAATCAAAGTGTGTGAGTCAGGAGCACTCAAAAGACTTCACCTAATTCGAGGTAAACGCCTGCAGAAACTTTAATTATTTGATTAAACTTTTCTATAATTTATCTTTTTAAAAAAATAAAATTAAGCCAAGTGTTCATCTCCTCTAAAATCCTTTAACTCTTCCTATTTTCTCCACAAGAAAAATTCTCTTCTTTTCTCTTAAAGTTTTTTCTAGAAAAGGTTTTTCTACAAAAAAGTTTTTCTCCAAAAGGAGAGAGCCTTTCTCCTCCCTCTTCTTGAAACCTCTACAACCCAACATCCTATAACCCTTTGAGATACATTGAAAAAATTCACTCCTTCTGGTAGGAATCACTCTCAAAAAAATTCACGTCCCTTTCATCCCTAAAACTGAGATAACCACAGAATTCCTCCTCCTCCTCATCCTTCCCTCCAGGCACACAAACGGCTGCTCTTGGAGGGGAGATCACATTTTGGACAAAGCCTCATTAGCAGCCTGGCGATGACGCTCTGCCAGTTCCGTAATTAACACCTGGAGCTCGTCCAGAAGGTTGGGAGCCTTTGGATGCAGAACCAGGACACCACAACTCCGGTTCATGGATCAGCAATGGAGCTTCCCCCTCTCCACACTCAATTAAAACCTTTGTGTGACAACGCGGAGCTCCCAGGACAGGTGAGGCACCCAAGAGTTGACAAATTACTTCATTAACTGAAATTTGTAGCGCCGTGTTGGCTCCAGAGTTCTGGGTGTGATGGAACAAAGGATCAAAATGAACCCCAGGTCCTGGAGATGAAAGAAGCTTTGAGGGAGGTTTTTCATCTGATGCCAGACTGGTGCATAAACCATGAGCAATTTTAACTCCTGGGGACAACTCAACCTGCTGCAAACATCATTTGTATAACTGGAGTTATTGGGATGCCCCAAACCTTCCCCACATGGGAATTTCTTCAATTTTTTTCCCCCAAACTGATTGGTTTTTCCCCAAAATTGAGTGCTTCCAGTGGCTGTTGCAAATCTTAATCAGATCCTGGAGGTGCCCTGAGTTCTCCGCGCTCCAGGCTGAACATTCCCAACCTTCCCAGCTCCCTCAGACTATTGATGATCTACTCAGTGATAAATTCCACCCTGAAAAAGTTTCAAAGGAAAACAGGAGGGGAAGGAAAAAACCATCAGGAGACTGGAATTACGATAAAGGCATCACTTTATTAATCCCAACAAGAGGATTAAAACCCTGCAAAGCACCGGGGGTCGATGTTAGGGGAAAGGCCCAGCTCAGGGGAACGTGTTCCGCAGGCAGAGCTCTTCCTCCAGCGCCCCCTGAGAACCAAGTCCCACCCACTTCCTAAATTTAAAATTTCACACCGGGCAGTACCAAACACCCCAAGCAGCAGAGCTACAACACAGATCAGAAACATAAAGGAGTAAAACAGGAGCAGTGGCCTCATTCCAGGGGCTGACTGACTCCGTTCAGGTGGAGCTGTGGGGATCTGACATCGCTTTTGAAACCCGTGAGCTCAGTCCTGCTCGGGGGACGGGTCNCTCGGGGGACGGGTCGGGGTTCAGCATTCCCGCTTTTTTCCTCCCACGTTCACCTCCCGCCTTAGCAGGGCCCGTAGAAGCCGCCGCGGGAGGAGTTGTAGCGCCGGTAGGGCCGGCCGTAGCCACTGCCCAGCCCGGGGTAGCCAAAGCCCCCGAGCCCCAAGGAGCTGCCCGAGTTGATGGGCACCCCCCCGGCGCTCAGAGCGCTCCCGACGGCCGCGGATGCCGAGGATCCCACGGCGGTGTTCTGCGGGAAGGAGCTGAGGATGGGCCCGGGCAGGGTGACCACCACGGGAGAGGGTTGGATGACCACGCGGGAGTCCTGGCACTGCCTCACGCAGGGCTCGTTGCAGCTGTTGGCCAGCGGCGTGGGGCCGCACGAGGTGGGGGGACATCGCTCGTAGCAGGACATGGCTCGGGCTGGGGTCTGGAACATGGGACCACACCTGGGTGCAAGGCAGGAGTTGTGTTACTCCCACATCTACTCAGTGCAGCTCTCAGGGCAACAACTTCTCCCTGAGGAGCCTTTTAGGAGCTGAGCCAGGAAACCAAACTCTTAAATAAGTTACAAGGAGACAGAGGCTGGAACGTCCCCTGGGCTCTCGGTGATCCGGGGAAGAACTGGCAGCAGAACAAAAGAAACAAACCTGTGTCATTAATTTAATTGTGGGATTTTGACTGCGTGTCTGGAGAGATCCAGCCCCGTGCACCCATTGTAGGAGCAGCATTTGGGAGTCAAACCCGACCACAAAGGTACCTGTGGAGAGAGTTCCATGGGCAGCTGGAAAAATGAAAGGGAGAATTCATTTCAAGGCTCCAATTTTGCCTGCAAAGAGGTACAAATTTCAATGTCATTAAGCGTCCTTGAAGAGGAGGTCTTTGAAATCTTTCCCAGGCAACTCGTCCACGGATGTGAGAAGAGGTAGGAATCCCCTGCACGTTCCCTGGGTCGGGTCCCACCACGGCAATAAAAACAAAATCCTCTGATTCCTACCCCTGTCACAGTCTGGGGGGTGCTCAGCTCTGCTCTGGTTCTCCCCTTCTTTCCCTTTATCCCCACAATCCCTGATCCTATTTCCCAACGTTCCAGGACACGTTGTTGCACTCTGGAACAAAATCTCCACACGTGGTGACTCAGCTGACATTCCAGGATGGAAAAGACCCTCAAAGATTTAAAATATCTGAAATATAACCAAGCTCCTGGATTTTCTGTTTTAATAAATAGTTGGAGTTGAAAGGGACCTTTAAAAATCCAGGAGTTCCAACCCCTTGCGTGGTCATTCCACCCACTCGATTTGTTAATCTTTATTATTTCTAATATTTCCTAAGCCACTTAACCTGTCTGAAATTCCACCTTTAAATAAATTTCTATCACCAGTTCAAGGATCTCTACAACCAAGTCAGGACTCCAGAAATTCCACAATTCCAGCAGCAAACCCCAACGTTTTAAACAGAAAAAGTCTCCCCCCAACGAATGCAGCCACCAGCAGAGCACTGTGGGGAAGAAACCAGCTTAGTAAAAGGCAAGAACTCAGCAAACAGAGAAAGAGAAGTGGATTTGAACTAACCTTGCTCACAAAAGAGGAAAGAGGGAAGAGAAGCAGTGGGAAGGAGTTGGGTTGAGTTGGTTTTTATACCTCAGCCCTCATGGCCTGGGGACCACAGACAGCCTTTGTACCTGGAATTAATTCCCAGCTAGTATGTCCTGAATGTTCCACCTGATTAAATGTCTTTTCCTTGCTGCTTATTCACTTTGTTTTTATTTCCTTATCTTCTGACAGACAGATTCCGTCCCGCGGGTTTCTCTCATCTCGGGAATTAGGGACCGAATTCATTCCAGGGCCACCTTTCAGTCACAACAAAATCTAGACTCCGGCGTACGTTTGAGGTTAGTCATAAAGAAAAATACCAAGAATGTCTATAATACATAATTCATCATTCCGAGGTGTTCTTTTATTAAGGGCATGAGTGTAAATCCTTAATACATCCCTGTCTCCACCAGGCTCTGCCTCCAGCCGAGCGTCGGGACAATCTCAGTTCTGGGGCTGGGGAAGGCCCAGCCAAAAGAGCACGTCCTGAGCACCCCTAAAACCCCACAGAACCCAGGCAGGAAGTGCCAGAGCCTGCTGTGGGATTCAGAGACAAAATGCAACCTTATCGTATAAAACTGAGGTAGTTTTGTTGTGTTCAAGTTGGGTCGCGCAGTTTGAGGCACGGCCGGGAGGACACGAGGACATTCAAGGCCGATTTATCAGTTCTTTTAGAAGGGGAACCTATAAACCCCTTCTGTATCATCTCAGCTCACAAATTCCGATCAGAATCATGGAATGGTTTGGGTGGGAAGGGATCTTAAAGCTCGTCCTGTTCCAATCCATGTGCGGGGACACCTCCCATGATCCCAGGTTGCTCCAAGCCTCGTCCAACCTGGCCTTGGAAACTTCCAGGGATGGGGAATCCATGGAATAACCCCTGCCAGGGCCTCACCACCCGCCCAGGGAAGAATTCCTTCCCTGTACCCAACCTAAATTTCCCCTCTTTCAGTTTTACCCCTTTTCCCCTTGGCCTGTCCCTCCAGACCCTTGGAAATTCTCTCCTCATGTTTCTTGTTGACTCCTTCAGGTCCTGGAAGGCCACAATTGGGTCACTCCAAAGCTTCTCTTCTCCAGGCTTGGAAAAGTCCTCAGAGACTTTTTTTTTTTGGAGAAGTGAACATTTTAATTGACCATTGTTTGTAACTGGGTCAGACTGGGAATGGCACGCAAAGGGTTTTGGCGCCTCTTGGATTTGATCTTGGATCCCAGGGCAGCCACAAGTGAACAAATTGCTGAGGAGCTGGAAAAAAATTTTCTTTATTAAGACTGTGCTTGGAGTAATTTCACATTGACATTATTGGAGTCGGTCTAAAAGTACCAGAAATTAAAAGTACCCATAAATTGGGAAGATGAAAGAATTTTAAATGGGCTGGTGATGTTTCTCATGCAATACCAGCCTAAACGTAGACTGGAAAACAAAAGCAGGACAATTGCTTTATCAAGAAAAGGCTCCACCTGCAAAAATGTGTGTGGGAACTAATTAATGCAAAAAAAAAAAAAGGTGCTTCAATAACCTCATAAATTCATAAATATCTCTGTGTTATTGCACCCATTTTTCCACCTGAACATCCAAAGGAGATGTGGCTCTCAAATCACCCTCACATTCTTCAGGAATTGTCTCTCCAGTGATTTCAGGCATTATAGGGGATGGATCAGACCCTTGAAGGTATAAAATTCTGCTTGAAATAGAGCTGAGCACCTCCATTTAATAAAAACTTCAACATCCTGCACAGCCCCTGCTGGGCTAGGAAGGTTCCAGGACACGGCTCCTTTTTTTTTCCCTTTAGATCAGCAAGGGGAAATTAGAGTGTTCATTTCCCCTCACCCAGACTCTTCATTCTCCCAAATTCCACCCCTCCACCCCTGGAGTTCCACGGCGCGGTGCCTCGGGGAGCGCTCGGTGGTTCCTCGCGGATCGCGGGGAAGAACTCATCCCACCAGTGCTGTCAGCAGGGCTCGGGGAGGCATTCCAGCCCCTCCAATGATCCGCTTGGAAAATTCGCCCGTGGAAGCCTCTCTTCAAGCCCAGACTCCTCCCAGTCCGGGACGTTTTCATTTTGGCCATCTTTCGTTCTCCGGTGCTGCCGCCTCGAGCCGCAGACGAGAAGGGGACCCGGCAGAGGGGCAGCTCCGATCTCTGCTCTGTGTGCCCAGGGAACGGCTGGAGCTGTGCCAGGGAGCTTTGGGCTGGATGGTTGTGGAAAATCCTTCCCCCAGAGGGTGCTGGGGCACTGCCCAGGCTCCGCAGGGAATGGGCACGGCCCCAGGGCTGCCGGAGCTCCGGGAGCCTTTGGACAACACCTTTGGGATTTTGCGGGGTCTGTGCAGGACCAGGAGCTGGATTTGATGATCCTTGAGGGTCCCTTCCAATCGAGATATTCTAGGATTCTACCCCGTCTTACCTCTAAACTCTTCCCCCCACAAATTTGTAAATTTGCAATTAAATAATCTTTAATAAACTTTAAACCAGAGTGTAAAACATTTGAAAAGAGAACCCCACCTCTTTTGCCTGTTCTGTGGACTTTTGAACCTGAATGCCAGGAGCCTTCCCTCAAGCTCCTCAAATATTCCTATCTCAGCTCTAGGATAATTTAATTTCCAAACAGAATTTATTTTGTGGTTTTATCATTCTTGGATGTCTCACTTGGTCGCCGCAGTGGCAAGGGTTGCTTCAGCCATATTAAGATTCACGTTCAGATTTTCAAGAGTTTAAAGGTGCCAAATAAGGGACGAGATCTAAAATCCCTCAAGCTGAAGCACCACAAATGTACTTTTAAATACAGAGGTGGGATTAAAAAAAAGAAAAGATACATATTTCCCAGGAAGAGAAATATATTTGTGAACCTGTTCAGTGCTTCTCAAGAGTGTAAAAACCGATGAAATTATTTTTATCAGGTGGGTTGTGGTGACTTCTGGATTCACATTTTCCTCTGTGAAATCCTCGCATAGATTTTCACATGATTCTGCCCCAAGGAGAGGTGAAAAGGAGAGAAAAACCACAATGAGACCCGAAATCAGATGCGACGTCAGTTTAATGATAAAAAGTCAAGTAGCATTCAGCAAAAACAAAAGGAAAAAATATATTTACCAAGGGAAAAGAAACCACGTAAACCATTCCAACTGAGAGACAGCAAGCAAGACTCCACCTTTCCGTAATTCCTGAGTAAAACCCCTCCACTGGCTGCTGGCAATTCCAGCATTAAAACGCGCCAGTGCGAAATGCAACATGGCAGAGACAAGGAAACTCTTCAAAAGCAGGGCTTTCAAGGCTGAGACAGGTTGGCCGCGTGTCCAAACTGCACCTCCCTTCCCTCCCTCCTTGCCAAGAGGACTCGAGGGGGCCCAAGGCCTCAGGAAACGCTGGCCAGCAGCTCCATGGGGCACCTGGCTTGGGGCTCCCTGGGGGAGGCACTGGCTGGACGCCCGGCCCGGCTCTAGCAGGGCAGGCACCTCCGGCCACAGTAGCGGCCACCAAGGCCAGAGAGCCCAGAGAGCCCAAAGCCCCCCGAGTTGATGGGCACTCCCTCCTCGCTCAGGATGCTGCCAACAGCAGCGGAGGTGGAGGATCCCACGGCGGTGTTCTGCGGGAAGGAGCTGAGGATGGGCCCGGGCAGGGTGACCACCACGGGAGAGGGCTGGATGACCACGCGGGAGTCCTGGCACTGCCTCACGCAGGGCTCGTTGCAGCTGTTGGCCAGCGGGGTGGGGCCACAGGGCCGGCACAGGTCGTAGCAGGACATGGCTGGGGCTGGAGGAGCACCTGGAGGGAGGGCAGGGAGAGCGCCGCGAGCGGAACGTGAGGCACGGCCAGAGATGCTGCTCTCAGGAGAAAGAGCAGAGCCTGGGGAGAAGGGACAGCCTGGACAGCGAGGAAGGGAGATTCAACAGCCCCAGCCCTGAAGTGTTGCCTGCAAAGACATCCCAACACCTCCCACCTCTCCCCAGCAAAGATCAACCACAAAAACCCGATGAGAGTGGGAACAAGGAGAAAGACTCTCAGAGACCACTACAGAGAAACAAAGATTCGATTGAGGTCCAAAGAAAAAGAGAAGAGAAAGAAAAGAGCGAGGAAAGGCCCTTCCTGCTCACCTGTTTCACCGAGGAGGAGAAGGCAGGAGAAGTGGATGATGGATCCTGCACTTGCTCTGCCTTTTATACTGCCCCACACCGCCCCGGGCCCACAGGCACCCTCTGCACATGGAACGTGTTTACCAAGCTCATCTCCCATGCAAAACACCCCAATTACAGAAATGGGGACACTGCAACGCTGCTTTTGCATTTCCCTGTGCAAGGACATGCCCAGTCAGCCTCCCAGGCTCCTTTCAAGTGCCAGGATTAGAGGCCAAAATGTGTCCGGGGGCAACGCCACCTCAGCAGGGACGGGTGATGCAGCCGCTGCTGGGGAGTGTCCGACATCCCAAATAATTCCAGCCTGGCCCTCCAGGGCATGACTTTAAAGTGTTTCCTGATGACGGGGCTGTGCCCCTCAGAGCCCCGAGGCTTCAGCCTGGTCATCTCCCCGCAAGGGTCGGCTCTGTTCCTCACCCTGAATGAGATATCACCTCTCCAGGCTGGGCACTGCTGCTCTGGCCTCTGAAGGGGCTGCGCAGAGGGGTTTTGGGTCCCAATCCCTGGAGATTCCAATTCCTTGGAGTCCAAGAAAAAGCTGGATGTGGCTCTCAGTGCTCTGGGCTGGTGACAAAGTGGGGGTCAGGCCCGGGTTGGACTCGATGGTCTGGGAGAGCTTTCCCAACCTGATGGTTCAGGGATCCCTTCAGGTGAGGGACCATCCTCAGCCCAGCCCCAGTGTCTGTCCCGGGACATGGATCTGCCTCTGCACTTGAAAGTCGTGCCCTGGAGGGCCAGGGACTGGCACCAGATGGTCAGTGGGGCACTTCTCAGCCCTGGCTGCATCACCCGTCCCTGCTGACGGATCATTTTCCGTGGAAATGTTTTTTGGCCTCTAATCCTGGCACTTGAAAGGAGCCTGGGAGGCTGACGGGGCACGTCCCGCACAGGGAAATGAAAAGGCAGCGTTGCAGGGCAAAAATAAAAACACTAATTTTTGTAATGGGGGTGTTTTGCATGCAAGATGAGCTTGGTAAACACATTCCCTGTGCAAAGGCTGTCCCTGGGCCCAGGGCGGTGTGGGGCAGTATAAAAGGCAGAGCAAGGGCAGGATCCCTCATCCACTTCTCCTGCCTTCTCCTCCTCGGTGAAACAGGTGAGTGCCTTCCTCGGTTTCTATCTCCGCTCCTCTGTCTCTCCTGGCTTCCACTGGGGCTTTGCCTCAGTTTTGTTTTGCTGGGACATTTGGGGATGGTCTCCATTCTATTTGCCACCCTGGAGGGAGCTGGGAGAAGGCCTTGTCTGTGTTTGTAGGGCCCTCTTGGGGACTGCAACTCCTTCTCCTTTCTACCTCGCTGTCCAGGCTGTCCCTTCTCCCCAGGCTCTGCTCTTTCTCCTGAGAGCAGCATCTCTGGCCGTGCCTCACGTTCCGCTCGCGGCGCTCTCCCTGCCCTCCCTCCAGGTGCTCCTCCAGCCCCAGCCATGTCCTGCTACGACCTGTGCCGGCCCTG
>WEIT01027624.1:1135-30855 GCA_013389985.1 Dryoscopus gambensis | reverse complement strand
CCGCTCCGTGTGCTGCCGGTGACTCTCTAGAAGAGTAGTGGGAAGAGGGTTGGAAAGTGAACATTGAAAGACTTCTCCAGAGAACTGCACTTCATTCAGTCAGGTCTGTCTTTTTCAGAAGTAATCTGCTATGGAAAAAATACCAAGTACTTCCTTATTTTCTTCTTTCCATTTAATATGAAAGAAAAAAGTATTGAAGAAGCTTGAGAATTTCAAATAGTTTGGATTGCATGTCTTGAAATTTTTTTTCTATCTGTGCGAGACTGAAATTTAATTACTTAAACAATTGGCTATTTGGAAAAGCAATGGGTGCTTTGCTGACGATGTGCATGGTAACAGCCCAGGTGCAGAGGGGTGCACACCCACCACCAGAGGCTACAAGCTGGAGTTTGAACTACACAAAGGAAAAGGCTCATAAGAAGCAGATCCTGCTAGGTAAGGTAATGCTTTTTATAATGCCAATGTCTCTCCTTACACAGCCTTAAACAAAAAAGTTTTATGCTCAGGTGTAAAACTCCTCCACCTCCCTCCCCAGAAAGTACCAGGACATTCAGACACAGGCCTGAAGATACTCATCCGTTACAATGAGGCATAATTGGTTCAACTACACAGATGTGAGAGGCAGCTGTCATGTCTTAAAATGTGTCATCAACCATCAAAGACCCCCAAATTGCCCCCAGACTCATTTCTGGAAAGACTAGGCATGATCCACAGTGTTGCATCAGACAGTATAAAACTCCACCACACCACCCCCTATCTCCCAGGAGAGGTACCTGGGCACTCCCAACTGAATCTAAATTTATATCCATGGGCTTCTTCCACTCCTGACAGACCAAGACAGCAGCCATCACTTTGAGCAATGAACATTGAAATTGCAGCAAACAAGTCTCATTGCTGGATCCACAGGTGGTGATGCCATTCTACTGTTAAGCTTTCTTTTCCATCCTTTCTTTTCCTTTCTTTCTTTTCCGTATATATTTTCTAATTTTTATGCTTCTATATGGCTATATTTCTATGGATAATAACCAAAATGGCTACATACCTCCTTTTCATTGCAACCAAATTGTTCTGAAATAAACCTGCCATTTACATATTTATAAACACCAGTCATTTACTGTCATTTCACTCCAGTCTGTCCCAGGGGATCTATTATTAAGAAGAACTTTCATTACCCTGCCATTCAGGGGCAGCTCATAACACCACCACTTTTTCTGGAAGTAGATTCTTTTCCTATTTATTTTTTTTCCTTTTACCATGAAAAACACTGTAACAAATAGCAACTTTATCGTATTACTTTAGTGTTAACACTTTAGTATAGTCTAGACCCTACCCTTTCACAGAGGCTGTATATGCTTAGAACTAACCTCCAAAGAAGTTGATCTCTCAGCAGGACAAATTAGAAGTTGAAGAGGTTGCTACACTTAATTAGCTATAGAAATTGAGCTAATTTTCATTGTGTAGGCAAAGAAAAAAAAGACTAAAACCTGACAGTGGTCCAAGTGCATGAAACCCTGCTCCAAAAAGCTCCACATGGAGCAGGTCATTATCAATAGTTATTGCTGGCACCTTTTAGGTGCAATATTCCTGAGGTTTGAAGGTTTAGGAGCAGGAGCACATTGCTCACTCCTCAGCTACTCATGAGTTCCCTGGAGAAGAAGCACTCTTTCAGATTCATCAGTGAAGAAAAGGAGATGAATGGCTTATAGCCCTGTTTTCTTAAAATACTAGGGGGGCTGGAATGCTGTGCCTCGTGCTGGATGACGAGCCAAAGTCCTCTATTCAGTGTCACTGAAATCACTATTGCAACCTTGGCAATAAACAGAGTAGCTTCAAGAATTGATACCTTTCATACCAAGGATTTGTCAGGAGATGTGTTAGAAGAAGAATCTTCGTGTGGTGAATTAGCTCTCAATGATTTGCTTTGAGTTAGCTTTTATAGAATCACAAATAACTGATAGAAAATACAAAAGACATGGGTTATTTCAAGACTCTGTGGATAACATCACCTTTTTTTGTAACATTTTCATCAGTTTCATTCCTGATTAGTGTTTCTTTGAAAACTTTGATACTTTATTTCTTCGAATAAGCTCTATGTCTAGGTGTGCTGGTTTGGGCTGGGATAGAACTAACTTCCTTCACAGTGGCTAATATGGGTCTGTGGTTTGTACTTGTGCTGAAAACAGTGTTGTTATTGCTGAGCTGCACTGGCGCAGAGCCAAGGCCTTTTCTGCTCTTCATACTGCCATACTGACACCCATGGATGTGTACAGGGAATTTGAGAAGAGGCAGCTTGGACAGTTGACCTCAGCTGGCGAAAGGGATATTTCACACCATGTGGTGTCAAGCTCAGTATAAAAAGAGAGGGGAAGAAGCGGGGAACATTTGAAGTGACAGCATTTGTCTTTCCAGCTCACTGTTACACTGTTACTACAGTGTACAGTGTTACTACCCTGTTACTCTTGGGGTTTTTTTCACAGAATATCCATAGTTAGAAGGGACTCATCAGGAACCAAGTCCAACTCCTGGCCCTGTTCAGGACACCCCAAGATTTTCCACCACATGCCTAAGAGCTTTGTCCAACCACTTCTTGAATTCTGTCAGGCTTTGTGCTGTGACCACTTCCCTTGGGAGCCTGTTCCAGTGTCCAACCACTCTCTGGATGAAAAACCTGCTCCTGTTATCTAACCTAATTCTCCCCCGACTCAGCTTCATGCAGTTTCCTCAAGTCCTGTCACTGGTCACAAGCGTGAAGAGATCAGTACCTTCCCCTCCACTTCCCCTTGTGAGGATATTTAAGACCACAGTGGCATCTCCCCTAAGCATCCTCCAGGCTGAACAGACCATGTGACCTCAAATGTCACATGGCTTCCCCTCCAGACCCTTCACCATCTTCATGACCCTCCTTCGGAGGCTCTCTAATAGCTTAATGTCTTTTTTATACTGTGACACCCAAAACTGAACACAATTTTCAAGATGAGACTGCACCAGTGCAGAGCAGAGCAGAACAGGACAATCCCCTCCCTGGCCCAGCTGGCACTATTGAGCCTGATGCCCTCCAGGACATGGTTGGCCCTCCTGGCTACCCGGGCACTGCTGACTCATATAAAACCTGTCATTCCCTCGTCTATACACACAAACAAGGTTGCCCCATCCCAGGACCAGAACTCGGCACTCGACCTTGAACTTAATCTGTTTGGTCATTGCCCATCTCTCTAATTTGTCCAGGTCTCTCTGCAGGACCTCTGCCCTTGAGGGAGTCAACAGTGCTTCCCAAACTTACTTAGTATTCCTTTGAGTCCTATATCCAAGTTGTTAATGAAAATGTCAAAGAGAACTGGGCTGAGGATGGGGCCCTGTGGAATCCCACGAGTGACCAGACACCAGCCTGACGTCACCCCACTCACTACAACTCTCTGTGCCTGACCCGTGAGCCAGTTGCTCCCCCGTCGTGTAACGTGGTTATTCAGCTGTGGGATGGACGTTCTGTCCACAAGGACACTGCGAGATGCAGCATCAACATTTTCCTGAAGTCCAAAAAGGTTATATCTACCGGCTTCCCTAGATCAGCTAGGTGGGTTACTCTGTCGTAGAAGGAAATCATGTTGGACAAGCAGGACTTTCTCCTGTTGTGCTGTGCTGACTGTGATGGAACCCTGCTTTACTGGAGATGGCTGAACACCTGCCTGCCCATGGGAAGGAGTGAGTGAACTCCTAGTCTTGCTTTGTTGTGTGTGCGTGGCTTTTGCTTTACCTACTAAACTGTCTTTAACTCAACCCAGTGTTTTCTCACTTTTCTGATTCTCTCTGCTACCACTAGTGATGGAGTGAGCAAGTTGGCATGGTGCTTAGTCACTGTCTGGGGTTAAACCACACAGCACTAGGTTATAGCTAGGTTATAGCTACGTGCCTTGATAAAGCTGTGATTACTACGCGTGTCAGTAGAAAAAATGAAATATTTAAATTCCACTAGCCCAGAGACAATAGTAGGAATGATGAGTTTAGCTCACTGCAGTATCCCAAGTTTGTTTCTGAAGTTAATATAATTTGTGTCCCAGACATGCTTTTGCACATAGGAAAGCTGATGCTACTGTACCTTCACCATTACTGCTGTATATCCCTGTGTTATACTGGGATTTCACTATGTGATTCACAGCACAAGTGACACCCAAGCAGCCAGATCATGTTCTGTGATGTGCTCTGTCCCTGCTCCTGTATATTGGCATGTGTTTACAGGTGGGAGATGATTCAGAAACAAACCCTTTAATAAGGCAGGCTAAATGCCCAGCTGTATTATTCTAGGATGACACTTCCATTTAGCTGTAAAATGTCTGAAAGAAGGTGGCTATGTTGATTGTACTAAGAGAAGCAATAGGGTTTTTTGGGTTGCAAAAAACCTGCTACGTAAATATTGCTAATCAAGGACTGTTAAGTAGTGTGTTTACATAATTTAAGTACTAATACATAACTTAAGCAGGGATAATTTGTCTAAGAATCTAACCTGTTTCTTTCACAGAGCATTAGCAATCATTGCAGCCTCACCAAACACAGCACTATTTACTCTGTCTTTCTCAAGCTGTGTAAAATCACTCCAAATCATGTCTTGTCTTCACCTGAAATAAGAATAATAGCTTGGCTTTGTGAGAATAAAGTACAAGAAATTTACAGGCTTCATTTCTCTTGTAAACTTTGAAAAAATTAGTATCTACCCACTTATTTATGCTGATAGATATTATACTCAGAATTTCACACTCAATCAAGAAACTGAAAAGAGATATACTACACAATGAATGGGAAGATACCAAACTAAAATACAGTTAGTGTAAGAAAATTACTCTTAAGTATTTTGAGGGGCTGTATTTTTGAATACTAGTGCCAATTTTTCTAGTATTATTATTTATTATTGTGTGCTTTTGTGGCATTATCTTAGTTTTAAACATTCTCCTCACTCCTGAACCTTTGTGAATAACTCTAGCAAACAAGGCAGAGTATTGACTGACAGACCACATATGTAAGAGAGAAATTGATGGCATTAGATTGTTCAGTCGATTGCATAAGTGAACAAAGTGAAATAATAGACTGGTAATGTTATGAGCAGTGTGGAATGCAAGAGAAAAATATATTTCAGACAAAAATTATGATTGTTAAGTTGATGGCTCATGATTGGCATGTTTTTTTCAGCTTTGAAAGAATATTATTTCAGTACTTTACCAGGAAGAAAGGAGAATCCTAATTATTAAAAAGCCAAGCAGTGGGAGCTAATCTTGTATTTCAAAGTGAACAGATATACTTATTGTTTTCTTGAATGCATGGAAAGTAAATTGCAGTATTGGACTATTTATATTAATTTGATTTCTTTATTTTTATATCCACAGAATTTATTCCTTTCATTCTTTCCTTGTATTTTCTTGGTTTCTGCTTATGCTTTTTCTTCATTTTTTTCTTCAAATGGTCCTTGGTCTATACTTAGTTTTGTCATTTAAGCCATGGTATTCTTTGAAGCATGTTTCTCTGGGCCATATTAGAACAGGGATACAGATCCGAGCTTCACTGTCAACTCTTAACCTACTGTCACCTAAAAAGAATGAATGTAATTTAATATGTTCTAGTTAAAGTGTATTCTAAGATTGGACCTTTTTTTTCACAACTGTTCTTTATTCCATTGTCTGTGAAAAAAAGATAAATCTTCCTTCTAAGCCTCCCCTTATTTTGATCTCAGCATAGATCAAATTAAATACATGCAAGCAATTTTATGAACTTTCTACACTTTTATCTTTTTATGCTTCTCCCTTTATGTCATTCCAAAAGCCATTAAAAGAGTACATTTCCTGAGCAAGAGCAAAATGTAGTATATTCCAACTAAACTTCAGAACACTGGGTGATTACCAGGCCACAATGAAGGTTAAATTATCAATCATTATTGAAACATAAGTATGCTCCCATTTTTTAATTTCCTCATTTAGGGAGCTGTTCAGCAGTTAAAAACCCCAGCCTGCTTATGATTATGAACCCTCTAAATGTAGATCATAAGCATAATTAAAAAACCAGACATTTCACACATCCTCCATATCTCTATATCCTCCATATCTCTCTATATATCCTCCTGAAGAAGAAAATTCCTTCCTTTAAAAGGGTTCTTCTCATACCCCTAAACTGATACAAACTATTCCTTAGATTCTCATGATGCATCTCTGAGTTAGACTACAAATATCATCGGAAAAAAAAAAAACTCTGTACAATTCAAGCCCTCTGATATAATTTAAGTAGAGAAACAATTTTGAACCCAACTTGAACCTTAAGATAATTTCATGTGTTGCCAAAAGATTTTTGTAGCTTGTATCTACTTGTTTGATGTGACACAGGCTACAAAGTCAATCCAGAGTTATCAGTCTCTATGTCTGAACAAGTGCTAAACTTTGAGAGACCTTTAAACTAGATTTGAAGGGGAACGAGGACATATCCAGGCTCAACAGAGATAGTGTGGGAAAGGGAAAACTACAGCAACCACCAAGGAGCAAAAGGAGTCCTAAGAGGGGATACCTCCAGGAAGTAAAAGCATCCAAATATGTAACCATAAGACAGGACTATGGGATGTCCCTTTGCACCCCCACTGGGATATTGACACAATCAAATAAGTCTAGATAAAGTTCCTGTACACACAATGCATGCCGCAAGCGGGAAAAGGGAGAACTAGAGATCTATGTGTAGTCAGGGGCTTTGATCTCATTGCGATTATGGAGGCACAGTGGGATAGCTCACGTGACTGGAATGGATCATGAAGGGCTACATGCTGTTTAGGAGAGACAGACCAGGTGGTGGAGTTGCCAGACTCCCAGTGGTGGAGCTGCCTTCTATGTGAAGCAACACTTGGAATTTATTGAGCTCTGTTTTGGGGTGGATGACAACTGTATAGTCATATAACTTTTAGGTTAGGATAAAAGGGCAGAGTAGTAAGGCTGACACTGTTGTGGGTGTTTGCTACACGCTGCCTGACCAGGAAGAGGAAGTGGCTGAAGCCTTCTACGGACAACCTGAAGCAGCCTCAAAGACACAGGCACTGATTCGTGGCACTTTAACTACCCTGACATCTGCTGGAAAGTTACACAGTAAAGCACAAACAGGCCAGGCAGTCCCTGGAAAGCACAGATGACAACTTCCTGTCACAAGTAGTGGAGGATCCCAGAAGGAATTATGTGCTCCTCAACCTTGTACTAACAAACAAGGAACGCCTTATTGGAGATGTGAAGGTTGAGGGCAGCCTTGGCTGCAGTGGCCCTGAGACTGTGGAGTTCAGTATCGGGTGAGGAAGAAGCAGACCAGAAAATAACGTTACAACCATCAACTTCAGGAGAGCTATTTTCAGTCTCTTTAGGGATCTTGGAAGAATCATGTGCAAGCAGGTCCTGCAAGGAAGAGAGGTCCAAGAAACCTGGTTGATATCCAAGGATCACTTCCTCTAGGCACGAGAATGATGCATCCCAGTCAGCAAGATATTAGGAACGGCAAGAGACCTTCATGGATGAATAAAGAACACCTGTCATTACTTAAACATAAGCAGGAAATGCATAGGAGAGGAAAGCAGATTCAGGCCATTTGGAATGAATATAGAGATGTTGTCAGAGGAAGTAGAAATGAGACAAGGAAGGCCAAGGCCCATCTGGAATTAAATCTGGCCAAGGATGTCAAGGAAAACAAGGCAGACTTCTTCAAATACGTCAGTAACCAAAGGAATATAAAGGATAATGTGGGCCTGTTACTAAATGGATAGGGGACCCTGGTATCAGAGGATGCAGAGAAGACAGAGTTACCAAATGCCTTCTTTGCATTGGCCTTCGCTGACACAGGAGACCAGGGTAAAGGAATGTCAGAAGGAAAACTTTCCCTTGGTCAAGCAGGGTTGGGTTAGAGAATACACAGGCAAGCCAGAAGTCCAAGGGGCCCTGACAGGATGCATCCAAGTACTTAGAGACACCTGGCAGACACCACAGATAGGCTGCTCATAGCCATCTTTGAAAGGTTGTGGAGATCAAGAGACATATCTGAGAACTGGAAGAAAGCAAACGTCACCTCAGTCTTCAAAAAAGGCAAGGAGGATGATCCAGGGAACTAACTTCCAGTCAGCCTCACCTCAATCCCTGGAAAGGTGATGAGTGCCTCATGCTGAAGGCCATCTCTATCCACATGGGTGACAAGAAGGTCATCATGATGAGCTAGCATGGATTCACTACAGGTAAGTCATGCTTTACCAACCTGCACCTACCAACCTGTTTTGCCTTCTATGGTGAAACAGCTGGATGGATGAGGGGTGGCCAGTGGATATTGTCTACCTCAACTTCAGCAAGGCTTTCAACACTATCTCACAACATCCTCGTAGCCGAAGCCAGGAGGTGTGGAGTGGATGAGTGTAACNAAGAGCAGCCCATACCCCAGAGAGCTGTGCAGTCCTTCAGAAGGGCCTCAGCAGGCTGGAGAGATGGGCAGAGAAGAACTGTCTGAAATTCAACAAGGGCAAGTGCAGGGTCCTGCACCTGGAGAGGAATAACCCCATGCACCAGCATAGGCTGGGGATCAACCCGCTGGCGACCAGCTCTTTGGAGAAGGACCTGGGGGTCCTGGTGGACAACAAGCTGTCAATGAGCCAGCAGCGCGTCCCTGTGGCCAAGAATGCCAATGGGATCCTGGGGTGCATTAGGAAGAGCATTGCCAGCAGGTCAAGGGAGGTGATCCTGCCCTGCTGCTCAGCCCTGGTAAGGCCACAACTGGAGTGCTGTGTCCAGCTCTGGGCTCCTCAAGACAAGAGAGACATGGAGCTCCTGAAGCAGGTTCAGCAGACAGCAACAAGGATGACTAAGGGACACGAACATCTCTCTTATGTGGTAAGGCTGAGGGAGCTGGGCCTGTTCAGCCTTGAGAAAAGATGACTGAGATGGAACCTCATCAATGTCTGTAAGTATCTGAACGGAGGGTGGCAGGAAGATGGAGCCAGGCAATAGGACAAGAGGCAACAGGCAGAAAGTGATGCACAAAAAGTTCTACCTGAGTTTAAGGAAGAGCTTCTTTACTGTGTAAGTGACCACAGACTGGAACAGGTTGCCCAGAGAGTCTGTGGAGTCTCCTCAGTGGAGATATTCAAGAACCATCTGGACACAATCCTGTCCCATGTGCTCTGGGATGACCTTGCTTGAGCAGAGGGGTTGGACCACTGTTGACCCTTTCAGCCTGAACCACTCTGTAGTTCTGTGATCGCTGTTCACCTCAGAGCTACTTCCTTGCCCTGTTATCAGTTTCAGCACTGATTTGACATGCTTTTTTCACACCACAACAAATCCTCTTGGCACAAGTAAAATAATAAATGTCTTTTTTTGCCTGGGTTTGATTATAATCTCATTACATTAGCTGGATAGGGGGCTTGAGAATATCTGATCTGCTATAAATGCAAATTGGAATAGACTGGTTCATGTGAGGTTTGAGAGGAGAGCTACAGTGTGGTTAAGCAGCTGGTGAAAGTGGAAACATCAGGCACCAATGCTGGAATAGGTCAGGCAGGAGGTTAGCAGAGGAGCACTTCAGTAATCGTTTTGAGACCAATCTGCTTAATGACATGAGCAATGTTGTCAGCTTCTTACCAGAAAGTGTTTAGGTGCTGTCAACAAATGTAATTTCATTTAGAAAATGTTAGAAGACCTTGACAATTCACGAGAATAAGGGAAACAGAAAAGCGCAAAGGCATTTTGGAAAGAACTGAATCAGTTTCTGTCCAAGCCAATATCTGATTTTGAGGGACTGGATCCCAGTCTCTCCTCCTTCTGGAGTTCTGTTCCAAAAGCTCATTTACATCCATCTTTGAATTTCTGGTCTGTTCTACATCAGTTTAAAACATTTGGTCTAATGTTAAAAAGTCTGATCACCAAATAGTAGCGCACACCTGTGGCAGCCTCATGGCTGGGGCATTGGAAGAGATAAGTCAGGCCAGACTAATAGCCCTGAATATACATCTTAGTCTGGAGCCAGAGAGCTTAGCAGGAGGTCAGAGAGCTCAGCAGGAGATCACCTCCAGACTCCTGAGGGTCTGAGACCAAGCCCCAAATACACATCTTAGTCTGGAAAGCAAATGTGGGAAGAGATGAAAGAAATATTCTTGACCAAAAGACACGGTTCTTATGCCTATGAAAGCCCACAGAATTATCACAGAGGCAGAAGTCCCTTACACACTCTGTGGAGATGTGTGAGAAGATTTCTCCCTAGAACCTTGGACCAACTCCAGGTTACTTTTCTGGAAATTGAGGGAAAGGACTTTGATGTGTACCTCACCAAGATAATTGGATGGTAAGAAACTTTGAATCCTGAGTTATATTATTTCTCAGCTAGCTGTAATTTTAATGGTACCTTTAATTCTGCCTGTAAATACTAGTACGCCTTGCTTTCCTTTTTATCTTACCCCTGCGTAGTAGTGGTCTGTTTTAAGTCTTATGTCTGTTAGTTTTGTGTCTATTAATAAATAATTCATTTTATAATAGACCAAATCAGCCATTATTAAAGAACTTGCAAATAGTAGTGGATTTTGGGGTGCTGGCCACCTCAATAACGCAACTTCCTGCTGCCAGAGGCCTAGGCAACAGACAGGAGCTGATTTAAACCCATATTATCCATTCAAAACACTCCCCCCCCCTTCATAATTGATTTCTGCCATTTTTTTAAAGGGAGTAATCCCTGTCTGAGGTTTTTTTCGTGGACTGAGGGGCTCTGTTTATTTTCAGGATTATCTCATCGTTTTCTGTGACTGTTGAAAGTTCCCTCTGTCCTTTACTGACTGTAGACAGCCAAAATCTGTTGAAGTGAATGAGGTTTGCACTGTTACAGAGTACTTTAATATCTCCCTTATTTCTGCTGAGATACCTCAGCTGTTGTAGTCTAGGATAACATTTGCCTTTCTCACAGCTGTACTGCACTGAGGGCTCATAGCAACCATCTGATCAGCTAGCACATGTGGATCCTCTTTCTCCAGAGATCATTAAAAGGCTGAGAAATAGCCTAAGAGGAACACTGGAACAGTCCTATGGTTTTATCATATGTATGTGTAGCAAGGGACTGGAGAAAACTTTATTAAGACCATTTCTAGGAAAATATAAGCATTAATGAAAACACTATGGAAAGCAGAATTTCAAACCATATGCCCTAGGTTTTTAAGTGATTTGTCTCTGATAATTATTTCTAGATGTAGATGTTGTAAATTATTCCTAGTTGTTTGTTTATAAAAAAAACCCCAAAGAACAGCTGAGCAACACTAACTTTCCTTCACCAATGCTTCAAAGTATGCCAAAATACCTTGTTTGGATGGCCAGAATAATATGCAGACAGGGTGCAAGTGAAACTACCTCCAACTGTATGGAGCAGAGCCAAAGGGAACAGGCTGCTCAGAGAAGTTGAAGATGCCCTGTCCCTGGAAATGTTTAAGGCCAGGTTGGATGGATCTCTGAGCAACCTGGTCTAGTGGAAGATGTCTCTGTCCAGTGCACAGGAGGCTGGAATTAGATGATCTTTAAGATCCTTTCCAACCCAAAACATTCTATGAAACTGGTTTTACAAGTACTGATAACTGGCATCATGTAACATTAATCTCTGCCGGTTAACAGAAGTCAGGAAATTAGTAGCATTTCTTTACTACATACATTTAAAGTGTCTATAACAAAAAAGCCTTTTTCAGGCAGGAAGTGTAGTTTTTAGAATTTTTTCATGTCAAAGGGAATCCACAAAAATCTCGACAAAATGTGTGTAGTTTTTTCCTGGGAGCAAGTAAAACTGCAGGAAAAACAGAAAGGCTAAAATAGAGGATGAAAGATACAGGGGCAGGACTGTCTGCCTGCAGTCCCTAAAGAACATCCTGCTTTGGGTATTTGGAAGCTTTTCTTCATTCACAGCAGACTTAGAAGTGGAGGCTCTGTCCAAGTGGCCAAAATCCTCAGTCCAAAAAATTAAAATTTCATCCGCTTAACAAAAGATGCCAAGATCCTTCCTGCTGTGTTCTGTATAGATTCCCAGAGAGGCTGTGTATGACCTGCACACAAGGCAGAAGTAAGAGGGAAAGATTTTTGCAGATGATCCATAATATATGGATTCATGTATTCCAGGCAGGTGACAATATGCAGAGACCTCTCTCTTTCCTTTCCATAGCATTCATTCTCTCTAATAGGTTAATAATCTTTTCAGAACTAAATGACTGCCACCTCTTGATGGAAAATATTCTGGATTATTAGATAAAAATCCACCTTCTCATTAATTCTCAAAAGAGTTCAGGTTAGTAGATAATATTTTCATCAAACAACATGGAATATGATGATCCTTAGTTTGGAGTTTGTTGATTAAAATATGACAGGGTTTGTTTGGTTTTTTCTCTTTGTCTTTACATAGAGATTCAATGAGATTTATTTCTTCCTTTTCCTCTTTCTCCTCAGAATTCTGGTAGGTGGAGATGATTGATGAAAAACTTATTGACCAACCTTTTTTGTAGTATGTTGCATTATTACGATAATTGTAATAGATACCTAACTGTAAAATAATCAATGGCACATTCAAGTTTTATGAAATAGAAAAGCTGGACTACAACAGTTTCATTTTGACATTTCACAGGGTTTGAGTAGATGAAACCAGACCGAAAATATTACAAGAGCACAAACCATCTACAACAATAAGCCAGCAGGAACCACTAGAAAATTGCCTTATTGATAGACCTCTTTAACAACAGCTCAAACTGAGAAGAAAGTAACATTTTTAAAATCTGTCTACAGTTGAACAGAAAAAAAATGTTTCTTTTTTAAAAGATGTCTTCTACCTCATAATCAGAAAAAAGTGACATAAGAGTTCAATGATACAGTAGTATCAAGATCATCAAATGAGACATGTAATCAGAAATGAGAAACCAACATAAACTAGCCACGGCACATGGTTGACAGAAGTGAATGGGAAAATAACACTTAATAAATGAATGCTTTTCTTTTCTTCCAAGAAAATTAAACATAAATATCCTCAAAATTATGTTTTTGAAACATTTGTCTCATTCGACCACACTGAGCACTTTCTGAACTGCCTGCAGCCATACTATATTATGGTAATTTCTCACATATCCTTGTTTTTCAAAATTTGCTGAGTCTCCTCCTCTCTATAATATTTTTATTTCTCTAAATCATGTACAACTTTACAATTTTTTAATTCTAAGCTGTTTATATTGGATTGTTTCCTCTTCTGATTTCTTTGCTTAAGTCCAGGATTTAGGTTTGTAATCAGCTTAAGAAAAGTGGCAAAGATATGATGAAAACAGTAGGACTTAAAAAGTTATACTTTTACCAGGATCAATTATATATCTTTTAAATATTATATAAAGTGACAGACTGCTACCTGCTTCCATAAGTAAATACAAAAAACACCCCTAATGCGGCAGTGCTGCTTTGCCCTCCACTCTCGGGGCACCCGGCTAGCTCGCGCAGGTAGCCGCTGAGAATAAGGGAGCCACCCAGTGGCCCGAGCCGATGGGCCACTGAGCAGCGAGGGATAATAAAATCCTCTCTGCAGACTCTATTGCGACGCGTCAAAGCAAAGGGCTGAGGGAAGGACTCAGGCCAGAGCCGGATTTGAGGTCAGCAGTTTATTGCCCCGAACCCTGCTCGGTCGGACTGAGCCGAATTACATTGGAAACAGCATCTTTTATAGGGGGGTGGAAACCGAGGGTAACAGCCAATCCGAACAGAGCAGGGAGGAGTAAAGGGTGGGATAACATTTGCATATAACCAATAGGGGTACATTCAAGGCCATTGACATATACAGTAACAAATGGGGTATTGAATACGGCAGAACTTTCTGGATGAAAAGGCAGGGTTGGGAATGATGGACAGGTCTAAGGGGTATGGGTTTCAGGGATTGACAGGGAAGGCTCTGGAACAATAGGCGTGGTTTGGGTGATGGACCGGGGATGAGGGAAGGGTTTTGACTTTATTTGGGGTAGGGGTGGAAAAGGGGGATAACTGGGTTGAACCTTTATTATAATCTCAATGGGGGGAAACGTGGAACATACCAAACATAAGTTTAACATGTAAATCTGCACTACCACACCCTAAGATAACTTATCCATAGGATTCAAGGTCCCATAAATGGGAAAAGACATTGAGGAATCTGCTTAAAGATCTTCAGGAATATCTTCATTTCTTTAGCTGCTTTAAAAAGCCCTGGGTTTTATTCCATTGATTGCTGCTCTCCATCTGGTTCTGGTTGAATTTGATATGGAAAGATGTAGATACGATAGAATGGCAAGAAAATTACAGAAACACATATAGAAGTATAGAGAATTCCCTCTTGCATCCTGAGAAGTTTGTCTCCCTTCTTGAGCAGCAACCTCAGCTGCTTTCAGGTTAAAATAGGTGCTGACAAAAATAAATGTTGTCTTCTCCAAAGATATTGTAGACTTTCCATTTTAAAACTCTTGCTTTAGTTTAAGTTAACACATGCAATATCTTCAGCTCTTTCTCCTAAGATATTTTAGCCAAGATGTAAGAAAAAGGACAAAGAATGGGCCACTGTTGTCAGTCACATATTAAGAGAATGATGCCTCAGTCTCTCTTTAAAATATTTTGTAATGCGAGCAAAGGCAGAAGTAATCATAAATGTGTATTCAGTCTTTAAGATTTGTTCTTTCCAAATCCCTTTGGGATTGTAATTGCATTTTAACCTTGATGTCCTTATATTATAAACATTGAACTTCTTTTTGCTCACAGAGCAAGGGTTGGACACCTGTAAAAAAGTCTAATTCTACAATTTTGGCATATGGCTCACAGTGTGGAGCTAGCAATGGCTGTCTGCTATGCTTTAGAGCCTGGTACAATTCCTGTCAACACATTACAGCCTTAAAATGACTGCTTTACTGG
This sequence comes from Dryoscopus gambensis, assembly GCA_013389985.1. Classification (NCBI taxonomy): domain Eukaryota; kingdom Metazoa; phylum Chordata; class Aves; order Passeriformes; family Malaconotidae; genus Dryoscopus; species Dryoscopus gambensis. Next base: position 15,946 of record WEIT01027624.1, on the reverse strand, counting down.
CTGTATGGGTTTAAGTCTGCTGGTACAAGGCTTGGGAATAGATCCCTAGTAACTTTCAGACAGGAAAAGAAGGATCAGCAGCACCTGTGTCACTGTTAAGACCAAGATATCAGGCAACAGAGTTTCATAAGCAGGCAGAGAACTCTCTGTTTACGAATGTCCCTGGACATGTGGAACAACAGTAATTTCCTGACCTTACTGAGGATAGGGCTTATGCTATGACAGGCAATCACATTTGTCACTTCTCACATCCTTCATATATAAAGGCCAACTAAAAACAGATTTATATTACAAAATCATCAATACTAATAAATCATTAGCAACCCAACAAACAAACAAAAACAAACCCACAACAAAAAATCCCCAAAAAGAGTGTGTCTCTTGCCTCTGGTTTTATGTGACAGGGCAAATGCAGACATAATAGCAGAAAAAGTGCCTTTAGGTTCTTACGTGAAGGAGAGGGTGTCAGAAGGTCCATGGCATGTTTCCCCGTCAGTTGGCATCTGTGTTCTTTGTGAGGTAGGTCTGATTGAATGACCTTTTGCAGTCCTAAATTGGAGTATTGTTTGCCTGAAAAGTTTCATGATGTTTTTCTTTGGCTAAGAAAATAAATTAACCTACCTGATTCAGAAAGCCTGCTTTTGCTAGGAAGAAAAAGGGATGCTGGAGAGCTAAAACATACAGCCTTACCCCAGGAAACCACACAGTGGATTGCATAGTAAAATTTCACTTGAAAATAAAACAAAATAAAATGAAAATAAAACAAAATTTTAAAAAACCAAACCAACCCAAACAAACAAAAAAAAAAACACCAAAAAAGAAAACATAATTTGGGTCTTTCATGTGTAAATATATTATGGATTTTTAGTAACCCAGCATGCACGCTCTCCTGAGGGACCACCTAGTTCATTTCTACAATGTTAACAGTGGGCAAAAGTGAATTTGATAAACTCGAATAAAACACTGAAGTTGAATGAGCTGAGCAAAGCTGTGTGGGTGATGACAGCAGCAGGAGTCCACAGGATGCCAGGGAAGCCATAAAGACAAGAGCTTGGAAAGCAGCTGTTGTTTCCCCATGGTGTTTAGAACTACTTATTAATGGAGAGTGATGTTAGCGTTCTTCAGCTAACCTTTTTCAAGGGAAAATAAAGCCACTTTCAAACACTGTTCTCTGTTCAGCTCATTGTTTGTGAATTCTTCAGGCCTGGGGATCTCCATTAGCAATTCTGTTTATACAGTTTGGTTTATTAAATATATGCCCCAAGGGAAATAATTTTCTTTTATTTGCAAACTAGGCTTAAGGCACTGTAGAATGATGTCTTGTTTTAAATTCAGCATGTAAAAATGAGGTTTCTTTATTTTAAGAGCAAGAAAGTCCCCTAATTTTTGGACGATGTGTTCATAACTTACCTCCATTTCTGAGGTGTCTTTTCTCAAAATACAATAAACTCAGCATCCCTTTGGAACCCATTATGAGAGGTGTTTCCATACAGCAAAAAGTTACCTTAAACATCCTAAATTTAATGAGATTTTTATACAAGCATCTGTATCACTGAAGTCACCATAGCCAATGTCTGCTAAATTATACTGAATGAGGATTGGGACACTGCTGTCAGTAGTCCTAGCAGACTCTAAAACAGATTTTAATCGTGTGTGGCTGATGCATCCATTCTGTTCTCCTGCAATCTGTTCCCTATATTTGATTAACCTTTTTAGTTGGAAGTCTCTGCCCAAGTGAAACATTTAGTTCTATGGAATGAAAGTAATACAGATATGCAAAGTGTCAGGCAACAAGCAAGGTGTTCTGCCAAACTGTTCTGCAGTTACAGACGACAAAATTTATTTGTTCGTAACTAGAATTTGACAGGAAAACATTTTTTTGCTGGAAGAAAATATGTTTCTCAATGGCTAGAAAAGTTATCCATACCATCAAAGTCTGGAAAATGTTGATTTAGTATTTCATTACAAACACTGCTTAGATGCTCACATATTCTCTTTCTTTGTGTTCATCAGACCTCTCAGAGTACTTTTCTCATGAAACATTGTAACTGGAGATCTGATGAAGTGTTTTGATGGCTCACCAAGGATGGAACCCACCGTATAACTTAGGGAAAGCAATGAGAAAGAGCCATGAAGTACTATTTCCTAAAGTCTCATTCTAGTTTTAAATAGGATTTTTTATGCAAAATTTGTCTATTTCCTCTGGGAAATGGATCCTCTCTATCTGGATGCCCGTGCCACACATATCAGATCTAAGGGTATTAAAATCAATCTTGTAGTGAGGATGCACGGGTTTAAGTATGCAGTCCCTCTGGAGAGATTTGCTGATAGGTGCCAGTACCATTCACTTCACAAACTTAAAAAATTAAAATAAAATCAAGCTAATAATATTCCTTGAAATCTCTATTATTATCTGCTAAAAGATATGAACATCCTTTTATTAAAAAGCATGAGTGGGTTGGGTTATGAAAGTTATTTGGAGAGCACTGAGCATGTGCACCTGTACTGTATTTTTTAGTTTCTTAGGTTCTTTCTGATCATCTTGCAGATGTGTTTTCCTTCCAAGGTTACCATCATTGTTTCACAGTGGGGTGAACAATTCCTAAGTTCTTTAAATTGCGTCTATGAACCTTATCTGCTCCTCTTGCCACTTCTCTCTCTCTCATTTCCCTGTGTGCAAGCCACCAGGATGTGCTGCTAAAAGGCAAATCTTGTCCTCACTTTCAGTATGTGCAAAGGACTCCAAATATAGCAGAAAAGCAGTCGTGTTTCAGCACAGCATATATGAGGATTTCTTTCTCCTTGTTTCCTAAAGGGAATCATTCAATTTGCAGGAATTTAGTGTCACTGCCCAGGAGCACCAGGGTTTTTTGGAGGGAGAACATCACCCATTCAGTGCATCTATAGGATGCCCCAGTGAATCTGCATAATGAGTCCTTGCTACTTACCACTTGTCTTGGGGTGACTTTATGATGCTGTATGCCCTATAGCCTGCTCCATGCTCAGACATGCACCTCCAAAATGTGGAGAGCACTTGGTCACTGCCTGCTTGCCTGAAATAGTGACTGGACTTGAGCCTCACTTTCTCAAGGCCCGGGTGAGGCAGTATCCAACCGCAGTTTGGCTGCACAGAGGGGATCTTTCAAATCCCTCACATTTGGGTTGCTGGGCCAGAGAGGGGGAGCTGCTGTGGACACTTACTAGGACATGACAGGCAAATATCCTCATGTCTGGTCTGCAACAATTATATAATCTTACATATATTTCACTTTGTAGAAATAACTAAAATAACTGCTGGATCTGGACCTTTATTTCAGATCTCCTGGACTGTCTTCGGCTTCAGGGTCTTTGGGAGCACTGTGAAATATTTCTGGTTCCTACTTCTTTGGAGAAATTATCTTATCCCAATTCATGACTGTTGGAGGGGTACATGTTTGTTTGTTTTGTTGGGGGGGTTTGTTATTTCAGTTTCTTATGTTTTATGGAACAGTCATTTCCCACTTGGGTCTTGTCAAATCTTACTGTGCTGACTTCCAGAAGGATTAATCAAAGCCTAGCCAGAGAATTTAGCCTTTTGTCAGAAATAAATCACTATTTTGATATTTGAAAAAGAGAAAAATATTGCTGAAGAGAACCGTTCCCTTTTTTAATATTTATTTATGTCTGGGAAAATATATATTTTTATCACATAAATCATATGTAATGTTCTTCCTTGCATGCAAGCAATGAGAAAAGATCCTCAGGCAAGTTGTTTTCCAAAACAATCAGCTCAGGCATTCCCCATCTGGAAAAATATTGTTGTGGTACTGTGGCTTAAAACCAAGTGAATGACGGAATATGACTGATGTGAGCCAGTGTACCAGAAAATGTTTTTATTTCAAACATTATACCTGGTCTTGAATCCAGTCCCAGCTTTAGTAGTTAAGTTACTCAAGGGCAGACATCAAACACCTGCTCCGTCCACTCTCCTTTACTGCCAACACCATTAATTTTCCAAATGAGTCAGCACATCTCTATTTATTCTTTAATTGATTGGTAACACTGAATTCTAATTGAGACTGTAAAATTAAAGTTACAGATTTGATTGTCTGCTCAGAGTTCAGAACACTTCCTTGATCAGAGCTAAGTCTTACAAATTGTACAAACAAATGCAAAACAACAAAGGAAAAATCAAATTCACTGTATTTGCTATTGTAAGTGTCTCACCTTAGTGAGAAAGTTTTCAGTAGGAAAAAAATCCCCCAAATCCCACAAGGAAGGAATTTCAAGCAAAGAAATATTGCTCTGTGAGAGAAAAATGTATTGAGGTTAGGCTCAGTGAATTAATGTAGTATCAGAGTGACAGGTGTTTAGGAAACACTTAAAGGCAGCAGAAGTAAATGACAGCTGTGAATGTAGCAGAGAGCAGACTCCGAGCCTGCCAACATTTTCCAAAATTAAAGGTGCTATCTATCTCCAAAGCATACCACAAAATGCTGAGGGAGAGGGTCACCACAGCCTAATTCTTTTGCAATATGGCTGATTACACAGCCACTCTCTTGGGGCTGAGACCCATGACTTGGAGCCCACTCAGTGTTTGGCAACACCAGTAATTTCAGTGTTGAGGGGAGAACTGAGCCAGCCCTGTGCCAGCCTGTTATCATAATGGTCCTACAAAGGGAAATTAACTACCCTGCACAATTTGGATGCCAGGGGAAAGGATGGGACAGGATATGGCCATGGACTGAGACCTTTCCGGGGACTCCAGGGAAGCTACCATACTGAATGTTAGAAGGCACATGTGCCACAGCAGGGACATAAAATTGGGGTCTAAGAAAGGTAGCAGAGATGAAAGTTCCCTTTAAGAAACTTATATTTACTGGCAAATATATGCCCCTTCTTAACATGTTATTTGACCATAGCCACGCAGATTTTGTGGGGAAAAGAAAAGTAGGGCATTATTCATCTATTACATACAAGTGCTCTCCAACTATTATAAAAACTCTTTCATTGGTTTCCTAATTGAATCCTTGGAAGCTCTATCTTGCACAGGAACTCAGTAACAAGTGAAGAAGAAGCTTCTTTAATTTTTCCTCTAATTCAAAAGTTTTGTTTAAAATGCATCTTTTTGGTGCAGGGGAATGAAGGCTTTCAGGTGGCTTTCAAATGCGGTTACTAGAAACCCAAATGTAAATGAAGTTGAAAAAAAAAATCTACCTTCCACCAATAATGAAGCCATCAAAAAGTGTAACACTGCACACAGAAATAGGTCCCATTATGCAAATGCATTGCAGAGGATCTTAATAGATGGAAGCCCCTCTGTCTCAGTCTCTGTAATTATAATGTACTGTATATAATTAAAATTAATGTAATTAAAACAGTCTCAGCACCAAGTTCAATTATGTCACTCAAATGTTGCCTCTAGACATATCAGAACTGGCACATCAGTATTATGGAGAAGATAATCCCTATATTCCTTTAGATTAATAAACAGCTGGGACCAAAAGAGGTTAAAGGGTAAAAATAGCAACATTGAAACTCTTCTTTTCTTAAAATAAAAGATGCTTTATCTCTTAAGAGAAGCTTGCAACATCACAAACATCTCTGTTTTAATGACTATATACAATAACTAGCAGATAAACATCTGATAAGGCAAAACCCAACAGTTTTATCCTGTAATGTAATTCTGTATCCATAATAAAGACAGTAAAATACCATTCCAACAATTAGCCCTGTGAATAGGAAAGCCAGGAAAACTTACACCTGTATGATCCACTGATGGATGAACTGCAGTGTCATCAGCTTTACACCACTGCCATTCTCAGATGTCCCCCACATCCCATGTCTGTCTCACTCCTTGGCTGGGCTAAAATCCCACATAGCCCAGGATTGTAAAGGCCCTCCCAGCCACCTGCTGCCTCCTGCGACATCACCCAGCATAAACCACAGGCCATTAGGACATACAGGTACACTGACCATTTTCAGTGGCAGTGATAAATGGGTGATCCTGGTTTTAATAAAAACCTTGATGATATCTTCACATAATTCTTGAAGTAGTTACACTATATCAGCATTGACAATGTCTTCTTTGAGACTGTCTAAAAAGTTTCTGAGATTGGAATATGATGCTATAAGAATGCCCAAGGTTTTGCAGAAACAATGCTGATCTTGAAGGTCCCAATACAAGTCCCGAACCTGAAACTGTCTTTCAAACAAGATGAAAGTCATGTACTAAACTGTCAGGAATCATGAAAACTGTATCCTATTAGCCCCTCGAACACAGTCAGTTTACACAGATCCTATACTTACGTTACAGTGATAACCATTAACATTTCTACAGTCCCTTACATAAAATCCTTTTGCAGCTTTTTCCTTGGCAAGTGTGGGGCAATCATTTTGCTTTCTGTCCACCTTTGAGGCTTCTGTGTAATAACTTCTATCTACAAGATAACTGGGAATGGATTAATAGGATAAGGCCGAACCTTATCAACAATAAAACAATATTTCAACTCAGCAGTGCTGCCCTCTTGTCGTGATAAGATGAATGCATTCCTGAGTGTGAAATGGAACAATTTCACAGGAGAACTCATCATTTCACAGCTATTTTGCCTCGTGTTTTATGTCTGAAAATTATCTTAAATTATTAATATAGCCTAGCAATAATAAGGGCTCCAACTTTCACAGAGCAGTAGAAATTCAACATATGGAATGTCTAGTCTTCTTTTTCTTATAAATACATATGCATTTCTGCATTGGGTTTGTTTGTTTGTTTGTTGTTTTGTTTTGGGGGTTGGGGAGTTGTTTTGTTTTGTTGTTGTTGTTGGGTGCTTTCTTTTCCTTAGGAGAGCAGGGAGCAGGGAGAAAAAGAAAAGTAGGGTACTCCAGGCTACAGGATATTTATAAAGCTTAGTTGGTTTTGAATGACTAAACCTAAAGAATTTCACCACATAAATTTAAGAAATGGAGTCAGGCAATCTCAGATACATTAACAGTTATTTTACAGAAAAGGATGAGTGAGGTACCAGATGACACCAACTTATCTCTACAGAGTTGTGGGGTGGGAGCTGAGGAACTATCAACCAGTGTAACCTCAGGCCAGGAATGGACAGCCAAACCAACTGAAAGAGTTGTGAAGAGGACCATGACAAAGAGGAGTGCAGATGGGTTTGTCAGAGATAAAATATGTCAAATAAATTTTCCCAATAACCTGGTAAAATTTTGCAGGAACATTTTTAAGTAATCAATCTACTCTCTTTCACAAGATTAGTAATCTTTTTACACTTTGTCACATGACATTCCTACAAACAGGCTAGGGAAGCTTAGGCCAAACAAAACCATTACATAAAAATTGTTACAGATTGCAAAACTGGCTGGAAAATGTTTAGCCAGAGATTGAATATCATTAGTTCATTATTAAAATGGAAAGACATTTTGTACTTTTGCAGGATTCTTTATTTGGTCTTAATTAATATATTTGTATTAGTTATTACATGTATTAAAGACCTGAAGGGTAGAAGGGAGATTATTCTCACTAAATCTGTACATGATATCACCCTGGAACACACCACTACTATGACAGAGAGCAACATTAGAATTCAATACCATCCTGATAAATAGGGAAACAGGCTGAAAAAAGTAATACAGTAGAGCAGGGAAGAGTACACATAGAGAGACAAGAATAATAAATTGCATGACCCAGGATCAGGAATGATTGCCTAGGCAGCAGTCCTACAGAAAAGTTATGCAGTTTATAATGGATTACAAGGGAAACATGAGTCAACATTGTCACTCATTGCAAAAAGACAAACATCTATACTAGAACAAGCCCACAAAGGTACAGCTTGGCAAACACTGAATTTGTTTTTTGTAAAGCATGTTAGTGCCTCTGTGAACTGTACTTTTAACCTCTATGACTTCCTATGAAAAAAAGATATTTTCAACCTTTTGAATCACAACACATAAGATAAAAGTAGGACATAAATGCAAAACGTGGATTATTTTCTGGCTCATGCAGCATTAATGCATTTATTCACAAAATATCTCTTAAAAAAATACTATAGATGATGTGTTGAAAATTGTAAAATGTTCCCCTGTTGACTTCCACAGATGATTAAATTTACATAGCTGGATATTTTAAGAATTCATTTTCCTGATATGGTTTATACAGAATTCATTGAGAGAACAGGAAATAAAATGAAAACAGTAATTGTAATTGTCCCCTCCCAGTCTTGTTAGGAGTAATTCCTCAAAGTATTGTTGCACTTTAACTGGAAATTTGTACAATATAGATTACTTTAAAAGACTGAAATACATTAGCCAATCATAAGGCTAATTAGAATTCCTGTTATTTTTTTCCTGATAATAAGAAACATGTGAAAAAATGCATGTCATGCATTTTGTGCATCACTCTGCAACAGAGGTTCCTTGAAAAGCATATGATATTCCTATTTCATTTTTTTGTACTATTTTTCTTAGAAAAAAAGATAAATAAATACCTCCTGCTTGGGAATAACACAGTGCCTTTGCTGGAAAATATGTCAGTTGAAGGCAGAATACTTTAAGTTCTTGACAGTAGTTACTCAGCTCACCATTTCAAATGCTAAATCCAAACTCCGCTACAGCACAGGTGGTTTATGGACATTCTGATTCTTGGTACATCAAAAAGCTGTCAGTAATAGAGGCTGAAAATTTTTGACAGTAAGAAAAATATATTTCTTCTACAACCCTGATCACTCAATCGTAGTCTACACATATAAATTCTGTGAACTGCACAGAATAGAAGGCCAGGGTGTAAAGCTTGAGGAACATCAGCCAATTATCAATACGCTTAATGTGTATTCATTTATGTTTTCCAGTGAGCAGACAATGAGGTGAATTGAGAACTGGCTGGATGGCAGATCCCAGAGGATTCTAATCAGTGCCACAGGGTCTTGTTGAAGACCTGTCCCTAGTGGGGTCCCCCAAGGTTCCATACTAGGCACAGAATTGTTTAACTTCTCCATCAATGACTTGGATGAAGGGGCAGATGCCTCCTCAGCAAGTTCACTGATGACACCAAGCTGGGAGAAGCAGCCCATACCCCAGAGAGCTGTGCAGTCCTTCAGAAGGGCCTCAGCAGGCTGGAGAGATGGGCAGAGAAGAACTGTCTGAAATCCAGTGAAAGCAAGTGCAGAGTCGTGCACCTGGGGAGGAATAACCCCAGGCACCAGCACAGACTGAGGGTGACCTGCTGGGAAGCAGCTCTGTGGAGAAGGACCTGGGGGTCCTGGTGGACAACAAGTAGTCCATTAACCTTGTGGCCAAGAAGGCCAATGGTATTCTGGAGTTCATTAGGAAGAGCATTTCCAAGAGGTTGAAGAAGGTGATCCTGCCCTGCTGCTCAGCCCTGGTAAGGCCACATCTGGAGCAGGTCCAGCAGAAGGGCAACAATCATTAAGGAACTGAAGAATCTCTATTACAAGGAAAGGCTGACCAAGCTGGGCTTGTTCAGCCTCAGAAAGAAACAATGGAGAGGCCATCTCAACAATGTCTGTAAGTATCTGAAGGTTCAGTGTCAAGAAGATGGAGCCAGGCTCTTGCCAGTGGTGCAAAGCAATAGGACAAGAGGGAATAGGCAGAAACTGATGCACAAGAAATTCCACTTGAGTATAGGGAGGAACTTCTCTACTGTGTGAGAGACCACAGACTGGAACAGATTGCCCAGAGAGTCTGTGGAGTCTCCCTCACTGGAGATATTCAAGAATCATCTGGACACAATCCTGTCCCATGTGCTCTGGGATGAACCTGCTCAAGCAGATAAGTTGGAGCAGATGACCCACTGAGGTCCCTTCCAATATAACCCATTCTGTGATTTATATCATGTGGCAGACACAATACTTAGGAGCAATAGATCACACTGTAAGTTGTTATTTTTGAAAATTTATGAACAGAAGGAACTGAAGTGGAAAAACAGCTCCCAGAATATGAACAAATCTGCTGGCAGAATGCAGTCACTAAAGCATACTCAGAGATTCTGGTTGTCTATGAGGTGTACCCATTACAATAGAGCAACAGTGGTTCAAAAATATGTAATAGTTCACCATGTGACTTTTCTTTAGATCAGTTTATGCCTGTGCCTTTTGAGGATGAAAGATGAAGAAATAAAGCACAAAGAAAATCCCGTCTTTGCCCAGAGGCTTACATTCCCAGAGCTGCCATAAAAGACAAATCAACATTAGCCAACTTCTTTTATTGAGTAGAAGGAAAGGTGATGTCTGCTTCCATAGTATACTGACCTTATGATCCCAGACCAGTGCAGAACAAGTCACAAGCATTTGTGAAAAGACACCTCTCTAGGGTAAATCATAGACACTCCAGGTGTATTAACACCTTCACAGGAACAAGTGGGTCCAGAACAGACCAACAACTCGGAGCTCTCATGGCAGAACCTTTTATCTCACCACCTATGCTGGAACCTCCTGAAGCTGCAGCAGTGTGATTCAAATCTCACGCCCAAGGGATGGTGAAAACACCTGCTGTAAGAAGCCATGTGGGAAAGAGACCTCAAATGGAACTTGGCAAACAGCCTGGCGCTGGCATCTCAAGCTACCCAGCTCACAAATCGGAGACAAATCAGTGTGCCCTCACAAGTGCACACATACGTCTTGATACCAGGGGAGAGCAAATTTCAGAGTAGCTTCCTTCAGCAAGGGGAAGGGGACACATCTTACTTAGGAATTAGGTCCTCCTTTTCTTCTAGCAAGAAAAAAGAAGCTGCTCATTTCTAACAGTAGGCGTAGCCCAAAGAGGCTTTATTAGCTGAGTGCATTCCCAGGCTCTGGGCACGTATTGTCAGGAAGAAGAAGCAACAGAGAAGCATCCTCCTCTTCTCTTTACATGGGCAATGGTGATACAAGGCTGCAGAGGTAGCTTTATGCAGGTTCAGGTCCTCAAGTTGCATGCATGTATGATTTGCATCTTTTGATACTCCTAAGGAGATTCATGACTACTTCATACGCCATATATGCAGTGTGAGTAACTCATCTGCACATCTCTCCAACATGCCAGATGCATTCCTTAGCAGATAAAAGGGCAGAGCAACTTAGCTGTGGGCATCAGGCAGAAAGCTATCTCATATTCCCCTATTCTCCCTCCAAGTATTTGTTGCAGTTTTAAAAGGTCCTTGATTCAGTTTCCCCAAGTAGAAAAAAATTATTATGAAATAGTTATGAGCAATTCACTCAAAAGATACAGGAACCTGACAGGCTTGGTGATCACACCCACGGTAGCGTAGAGAGTCCAAGCAAAATAAAACAGATCTAGTCCAACTACTAGGTATCAAATACATAAGCTCTTTCACAAACTAAATAGGATCCACCTTAAAAAAAATTTGACTTTCAGCCCTACAAGGAGTACTGGAATGTTGCTCTGGAATGTCCCTTTGTATAGTTTCATGAATCCACATCTGTAAGTCAATATGCAACTGCATATATAAAAGCCCTAAGGAAATATCTAAAGGGCTTCCCTTTTTGCAGCTGCCTTTCCAAGGACATTATTTCACAGAGTCAAAAAATGTGCATATTAGTTAGCAAAAGCTACCTTTCAATACTGCTTTCCAATTCATTAACTTCCCTTCCCTAATGTCTAGATAATTACCTTCTAGTTGTATCCCTGGAGTGGTGCCTAAGGCATAAATGAGGACAGAGACAACTGAAAAAATCACTGAGGTTAATTCCCCTTGGTGTCCTGAGAACAGAGACCACATACCAGCTTAATTCAAATGGCTAGAGGAGACAAAAGAGAATATAAACGCTGAATTATTATTCTTTCTACTGATTGAATGGTAGAGGAGTAATTTATCAGTATAGGTTTTATGCAAAAATTTTTCAAGAAAGAAAAGCACAAAATCACTCCATAAGTAAAATTCATATTTTCTATTTCCTAGCATCTGAATATTTTTAAATGTTTTTAGTAATATAACCTGCTATCATAAAATATGATGCCCTGATTAAAGCATATGTAAGTGTTTTCCTACAAAGTACATTTTTTCAGAGACAAACAGGATAAAAAGTTCATGTCAGGTTATCATTTTGTTGCTGTTATAGGAATGATTTGCTGAGATACATTCTGCCTTGAGTCACCAGCACACTGATGGAGTCAATTCATTCCCTAGCATTACACTTACTAAGAAATGTATGCTCAGATCTATTTATCCCAGTAAAATGACTTTACTGACAAGATTCGGGTTACTTCCTTTCGGAATGAAGCTCTAGCATAAAGATTATACTGTACTGCACTAGGAGTGGAGTAGGAAGACCTTTTATGAAATTTCCATCCTGCAGAAATAATTGATAGTTTTGCTGCTGACTTCACTGCAACGCAATTTTACTGGAAGCATCTTCACGCTATTTCTACTCTTTGCCCAAATTTCCAATTAAGATATTCAGGAAAATAATAGTGATCTTGTGATAAACTAGGTATTTTACTAAGGACTTTGACATCAGGGGACCTGAGGATCATTTGATTTTTCTGAAGGGGTAGACTGTGCTACACTAGATTCTTTATCAGAGGTGATCATTAATAATCAAGACGTAACTTCAACAATTTTCATGAAACTCCTTTAGTCACATGGGTTAGATTTCTTCCCACCAATCTGCCACTACTTAAGATGCCTTTTAATGGCTATTATATAACCTCTCTAGAACAATTATCTCAATATTTGTGTTTATATATTGTCCTCCACATGACAGCAAAGGTCAATTCCCCATCATCTCATTAAAGGTGCGTTTAATTTAGTCTCTTTCCCCTACACAGCTAACAAAGCCCTGATAAATCAGCTATGTAGCAAGAATAAACACACTGCTTCACTTAATTAAAAATTAAATTCCTCTTGAGGGGTGATCATTACAGTAGTGAGCTGCTACATGCCTTTGTTAAATAGGTGTTTCTTTGAGGACTCAACCAGAGGTACACTACTGGGAACTCTGTATCAATATAAACAGGAATTTGTTCAGACATTCAATTAGAACACTACATGTGTTCATCTTTTAAAAAGAGGTAGGTATAGAAAAACTAAGGGTTCTTCGAAGAACCTGAAGAATTGCACTACTAACTTTGGTTCACCTTTGTACCTATTACGTTTATGAATCATGTAATTTCAGTATTTGGAAGAAAAAGCTAAAAATACTGCTTTGCATACTGGCCAACAAAACCTTGTAATCAAAGAAGACTCAGAGAATATGGGACTGTGCCTGTGAAGGTCAGGGAGTAACGCTGACCGTGACTGCCCACAGTTGTTGCAAAGAAGCCGACTTTATCACAACGCAGAGGGGATTGGAAGGCAGCCTTTGTTTTAGAGAAACAGCTACGAAGAGCTGAGCTGGTCAGCTGGTGTACTGGTTTCTCCCTGAGTTATTAAAAGAGTGCAAATATCTCCCTTTCTTAGCCAGACCAGCATGGAGGCTGGGGAGTGAGTAAGTGGTTCAGCCCAACATAAAGTATAAATCTAGACAAATAGCAAAAGTATTCTGAAGAGAGCTATGTGCTTGAGCTGGCTTCCAGCCATGTATTCCTTCCCGGTGACTGGGAATGCCCAGTACAGTTGTCATATTTTTCTAGATATAACTTATATTTGTACTGTGTTTTCAGTATATTTTGTATCACTTTGCTGATTTGCAAATCTCATGTAATATCACCTATTTTCAAGTAAGTAAATTTGATATTAAACATTAAAGTGTCCACGAATGAAATATNACTTCAAAACAGAAATAGTCAAAGAAATCAAAAATGCCGGGGCAATAACATTGTCTAAGGAAATACTGGTGAAAAAGTCATCAAAATACTTTCTTCTCAGTTTTCCCATACAATCAAGAGCAAGCAGAGTAACTTAGACAAAACAGATTAGCCGTAGTTAGCATGCTGAATGTTCATATGCAATTTGATTGGAACATGCTCCTGGTCTGTTTGCAAGCCCCATCTACTTTTGACACACAGGCCTTGTGAATTCAGGACTCTGATCTGCCCACATTCCCACACAACCAATGCTCAGCTAAAGACCACTGTAACTTCCACATACAAGTCATAGCGTATTGCTGAATGCAGGTGTATCTGCTCTTTCTTCCTTCTCATTGGCATTAAAACTTCACACAACAAAAGAAAAGAGAGTGTTGAAGTCATCCTTGATCTTTCACTGACCTTCACATCTGTACTTTTCAGGACAGAAGAAAACAACTCTTCAATCAGATTCTCTTGCATTTCAGTGAGTTGATAGCCACAGCAGTCAGCCAAAACACGCTGATAGTATGCAATACAGTAGGTCTACACTAAATACAGTTTGCTATTAAAAAGAGGGTCAAGATTTCCTCTAGAGACAGTTCTAGGATCATTACAGTTTGATTTTTTCACCTTTTAGAATTACAGAATAAAATAGCTCTGTCTAAGGTCTTGCACTCTGGGTCTAAAAACAGACATTCAAGTGGGAGCAGACGCCTTATATGGGGCACTTAGGATTCATCTTTTCTTAGTAATGTATTCCCATGATCCAGAAATGCAAAAGTGATCTTCTCTGTGACATAATTGTTAACATGGGGACTCTTATTTATTTTCTCAGCTACAATGCATGTAAAGCAAATAGAGCATAGCAATACCATTACACACATTCCTGCACTCACTTTAGAGACAATCAATATCCATTATCAAATTCTCAACAGGAGAGAAAAGCTGTGAAATTGCCCATAAAATAAATTTACAAAGTCATCCCAATATCTTCTATGTTCTGTTTGAAAAATGATACATAAATAATTATTTCAAAGGTACTTTCACTTCATTATCATACCAGAGCCTATTCATGGCAGT
>WEIT01027620.1:50137-88552 GCA_013389985.1 Dryoscopus gambensis | reverse complement strand
TGCAGAAATCGCACCACAACAGGGCTATGCAGAGCTGCAGCCCCACCAGCACTTCCAGATGTAAGCAGATCCCAGCCAGGGAAGTAACAGGCTGGGAGGAACTTGATCTCTGCACAGGTTGTCCAATTCCTCTTGCTCCCAGGCTGCAAACTGGATTCACAGCAGCACTTCCCAGCATCACAAAGGTTCTCCATGGAGAGGTTCTTGCCTTTCTGGCATGTGTTCAAGTGCTCCTCTGAAATGTGCAAAACCTTGGGCTCCAAGAACCTTTTCTTTTTAAGAAGAGTGGCCCCAGGAGACTGATACTTCAGCTTGGGTTTCCTAGGGAAGCAGGAGCAGTCTGTTTGTCTGGTGATGTGTGTATGAGCCTGTCTTTTCCCCTTTTAATGCCTGTTTGGAACTGCTGTCTCTTTTCAGACAGTTCACAGGGAGAGATGATGGCTCTTAGAACAGTGTGTTTCTGCAAGTCTTGCAAGAAATCAGGACTTGGGATGAGAGGGAGACTTTGGTAAAGTTCTAGCAGGTAGAGGCTCCGCTGTGCATGTAGGAGGTAGGCTTGGTGCTTTATTGCTCAGTGAATTTTTCAGATTTGTTGCAAATTAAAAGCTGTGAAATAGGAAGCACTGATGAATGCAGCACAGGATGACTGATGAAGAGCTGTGGGTTTTCACTTTTGTGATTTTTTTTCCCCCCACTTCAGTTTCCTTCTCTATCAAAATTTACATCTCTCTGTAATTTATTTAATTTGCAGAAATTTACATTTTTAATTTCAATTTAGAAAAATTTGAGAGGAGTGATTTGGTGCCCCTGGCTAAGAGGCTAAAGGCTGAGAACACATTTGAGAATTTGCCAGAAGCTTTCCTTTAGAAAAGAAAAACCAAAGCTTTTGGCTTTCTTTACACAGAGGGATGTGTAAACACTCTGGTGTGCTCTGTCCCTTCAAGCTGCAAGGGGGAGTGTCTTTCAGCTGTGAAATTTGAAACATCCGTGATGCTTTTTTACTTCAAGGAGGTGATTTCTTCAGTTATTAGTGCCTGTTCATAACACACTGAATCAGAAGTCTCCACAGTGTTAATTTAAGTTTGTGGAGCTTCTGTCTTGCCATTCTCTTGTGAGGTTTCTCCCTTCTCCTCTTTACCCGCTTCTAGCCCTCCTTAGAAAAATCCCTATTTTTTTTAAATGAAGGTGAACTAGAAAGCAGTGAGCCCAACACTGCAAATTTTTTAGATTGAAATGGTTCCCTGGCATGCAAAACTTGAAGTGAGGCTGACACACTGGTTTGGATGTTTGAGGTTGGCAGTTGGTGTATGCATGTCCTGAATTTCCAATCTTATTTCTAAGATTATACCAAATCTTAGAAACAAGCATGTATTCAAAACCACGTAACCTATGTAGTAGTAAATAGCCAGGTCAGCTACAAATATGAGTAATACATGTAATACAGGGTACTACCCATGTTTCTATTTGGGTTTCCTGTTTTATGTTTCCTGTCTTCAGGTGTGTTTCATAAATTTAATTTGCAGCAAAAATCTGTTATCATTAATCTCAGCTGAAGTTTTCTTGTTCAATAGCTGAAATGAGGATAAACAACATACCAGTAAAGTTTGCCGTGCTTTTTAGCTGAAGTCTCAAATGGATGAACTTTGTTTAAAGAGAGCTTGTTTTCAAGAAAGTCCATGGCCAAGTTTGTGAGGGGAAAAGGAAATAAAAGGTTTATAGGCAGTCAGAGCTCTCTTAATCAGTGTCACGGATGTGAGCTGAGATCCTGGGGGGGGGCATCTTTCCCTAACCTCTGGTGGCACTTTCCCTGATGAAGGACTCCAGAGGACTCCTGGGTGCACAGGTAATTTGCATTAAGATGCTATATCTTCAACATCAGGAAGAATTTCTTTCTGCAAAGGGTGTTCAGGCACTGGAAGGGGCTGCCCAGGGAGGTTTGGAGTCCCCATCCCTGGAGGTGTTCAAGGAATGACTAGACATGGCACTGTCCTAGGTTACAATGTAAGATGTGCCCAAAAGTATGTATTCTATCTCCATAAGCTGTTGAAACCGGTGGGACAGCATTCCCCCATTTCCTTCATGACTCATCCCTGGTGAACTCATGGGGCTATCTTCTGTTAATGGGCCAGCTGCTGACACCAGGTGGGGCAGAGTTCTTTATCTCTCCCATGACCCATCCTCCCTCCAGGCAGACATTTCTGGTAATGGGCCATCACCGCATGACTGGTAGAATTACATCATCCCATTGTGAGGTGCCCCGCCTGGGGGGATGGATATAAACTAAGGTTTGGAACACCACAAGCGGCTTCTTCCACTGGATTCCCAGGGGAGCAGCTTTCTTCTCTACCGGATTCCCAGAGGAAAACTACACCCTGCTACAGGATCACTGCTTCAACAGAACTACATCTGCCAATCCAGGACGACTGCAGCCACTGTTTAATCGGACTGCTACCAACACCCTGACCAGCAGGGTGTCAGATTGTCTTCTGACTCTGTCAGTGGGGTTTTTTGGGTTTTTTTTGTATTAGTGCATTTGTATTTTTTTTTCATTTTCCTAGTAAAGAACTGTTATTCCTATTTCTCATATCTGTGCCTGAAAGCCCCTCAATTTCAAACTTATAATAATTCAGCGGGAAGGGGGTTGCATTTCCCATTCCAAGGGGGGCTTCTGCCTTCCTTTGGTAGACACCTGTCTTTTAAACCAAGACAGGGACTCAGTGCTCTGGGCTAGTGGCAAGGTGGGGATCAGTCACAGGTTGGACTCAATGGTCTTGGAAGTCTTTTTCAACCTGAATGATTCTGGAATTCTGCTGTACGCAGCTCACAGAAGTGCCACTGCACACACTGTTCTTAGAGAACTGGGACACACTCATTCCTACCACCTCCAGTGCAAGAAAACTTCTGAAAAGGATTGGGGGTTTTCTCCAAATGGTTAGTGTTCAGAATTCAACAGAATACTTTGCTCTGATGAGAGCTAACCCAGGACACCAGGAGATGCAACATGCTGGTACAAGCATCTGGTACCTGCTCATGGCTCTTGGGGGGAGTTAGTTCTCTTGGCTATTTTGTGGTGGAAGCTTTGAAGAGAAAGTGAAGTGGGAGGACTCTTAAAAATTGCAATGTGTGTCCCTTTTGGGTGATTGTGTGCTGTGAGAAGAGGGCAGGATCTCTCGAGAGACCTCAGCACTGGGTTTGTATTCTTGCAAATTATATATAACCATTTCTGCTTACCAAACAATCAAAAGGGAAAAAAAAGTTTGAGAAAGACAGAGTGGGTGCCTCAGCTGTTTCACTTTTTCTGTGCATGCAGGTAAATGGTCAAGCTCTCCCTGAGCACTGTTTGTTTAACAACTGAAAAGAAAGCACTTCATATCACTCCGAAGAGTAAATATCTGAAGTTATGGATTAACTAAGTTCCAGCAGAGTTCATGGAGGAAGAACAGATCACGCTGATTCCCACTGAATAAAGCAGTAAGTGCTTCAAAAGTATTGTATCCTTTGAGATTTCCAAGTACAGCTTGCTTTAATGGAACATGAAGCTTGTCAAAAATGTCCAGTGACAAGGGGAGGGTGTCAGGACAGACCAGAAGTGTTCTGGGAGAGCTGCTGATGTGTTAAAGTAAACGAGAAAACCAATCTGGAGGGACTCCAGTGAACAGCCACTCCAGAGCTGGAGTCAGAGATGGGACACAGCAGAGCATTCAGCAGGGAAGCTGCTGTATGAAAAGCAAGTGAGCGACCTGGCTGAGCTGGATGGATGGGAACCGTCTGCAGCAGGCTCTTGTGTCACTCTGCAACGTGCTCCTCTTGACACCTGCCTTCTCCTCAGGTGACTCCTGCTGCAGGATGTGGAAGTTCCTCACTGTGGGGCTGCTGCTGGCTGCCTGCTCTTCATGGGGCTGTGGCACCTCAAGTAAGTGTTCTTTTGAGAGATGGCCTTCACCCTTTCCCAGTTACTGCAAGTGCATTTCCTGCTCCTCTGTTAGTCAGAGGGAGTGGCTGGAATCGTTCCCATTAGGGGGTTGACTTCCTTTAGCAGAGGTTGACAGAAAGTGCTGGGGCCACGGCAGCTGCCTGGTCAGAGCTCTGCTGAGCCCCACGAGCTGTCAGAGCACCACAAGGCAGAGGCTGGAGCTTGCTTCTGCAGCACAGCACAGACAGCACATGGTGTCTAGGGCAGCCTCTCTTGCTGTGCTGGAGAGGGGCTATTGCTCTCATAAGTGTCCTCTGGGAAGCACCACTACCAGTTTTCAGCCAACTCTTTTCTCTGCTTGTGCTTTCACCTTTTTGCTTGCAGTATTTTACAGCAGTAAAGATGCAAACCAAGTCCTGAGAATCCAGAAGCGAGCAAACACTTTCCTGGAGGAGCTCAAGCCAGGCTCTTTGGAGCGTGAGTGCGTTGAAGAGCTCTGTGACTTTGAGGAGGCCAGTGAGATATTTGAAACCAAGGAAGCAACAGTAAGTTGGTTTTTTAAAGAATGAGTGGGGAACTTAGCCAATCAATTATTTTCTTAAAATACTTGCCCTGGCACCAATCCAGGGCATAGGAGATCATGCTGTCAGTACTGAACATGGATCTCTCCTGACTCGTCGGGTGTAGGCATGGTTTTGAGTCTCACTGTGTTACAGTGATTGTCAAGTTACTCCTCTATGGGCCACAAAGTTTGGCTACTCATGCATATCCTACCTTGACCCACCTGATGAGGTTTAGGTAACAGACAGTTAATTCCAATCCTTGCTTGACCCCACTGGCTATACTTGCTGCCACTAAGTTTTTCCCAGTCCTTCCAGTCTTTCCTCTTTGTTGTCCATTCACCAGTCCTGGCTGCTTTTCAATTTATCTCCCAAGTCTCCCAGTTGTGCCTGACAAACATTTCTCTCATCACTATGTTCTCTCTCTCCTTCTCCAAACTCCTAATTTGGACACTGTGTTTACTGTCTGCTGATTCCTGCCCCTTTCCACACTCAGTTGCTATGTCGTGTTGGGCTCTCTGTTGCTATGTTGAGCAGAGTAGGCTCAAAGCATAGGATGAGCCAGTCCTTGCTGTCCCTCAGACCCCAGAGAAGAGAAGGGCTGTCCTTAGAATGCCCATGTTTTGTCTAAGTGGGCTCAAGTGAACTCAGGTGACTTACCTGGCGGTAAGTGCCAAGAAAACAGAGCCTGCAAGCAGAGCAGGGGCGTCTGTGCTTAGTACAGACACTACAGGAGGATCACTGGCCAGTTTTCTTGGTTTGTAGTGCCAGTCGCTACACTGCCAAGAAGAATGAGACTGATGGTACTGACCTGAGTGCTGTGTCCTGTCGGCCAAGACCATGAAACACTTTAAATCCCTCACTTGTTAAAAATGGTTTTCTTGCTGTAATACAAGTTTTATTTCTCCACAGCTAGATTTTTGGAGCAAGTATGTAGGTAAGTAAAGACTTTCCTAATCACTTCTCTGTGCTTCCTCAGGAGTTACTGGTACTCAGCCTTCCTCCTGCCGAGTGTCATATACTGATTCAAATTCTCATTCTCTCTCCTATGGTGTGTGCAGAGAATGGTTTCCTGTTCTGTCATACAAGCAACCTTCCTAAAACACTTGAGGTGCACCTGCACCTATCATTAGTCATCTTCCCAGAGTTAAGGAATTGGTGAAAAGTGCTTTAATGCTCTAACCCTGCCTGACATGGTCCAGAAGTAACCTGCTGCTGCCCTGCCCGCCTCAGGCTTTGCTCTTTCCTCCTCTTCTGCCCACTCCACTCGGTCTGCAGCTGTAATTGAGAACCCAAACTGATGGCCCTGTCTCTGGCCGAGTGCCACAGAGGTGTCGCCATTAAGTGCCAGAAACATGGCTGATACTTGGGAGTCTGGGGAGGGTCTGTTCGTGTTGATGTTTGATCTGTGAACTCTGTATGGGTCAGCGACCGAGTTCTCCTACCTCTATTTCAGATGGAGATCAGTGTGAGCAACATCCTTGTTCCAATGGGATCTGCAAGGACAATATTGGAAAATTTTCCTGCATCTGTAACAAAGGCTGGGAGGGGGTTTTGTGCAGTTATGGTAACGCTGCATTTAATCCACTATAAAATAACATCCTTTGTGAGAGGGATCTCTGTGCAATAGGGATCGACACTTCAGTCACTGCACAGCATACTCAGTTTCTTTACTAATGTGATTTCTCTCTTGCTTCTTGATGTGATAAGAGGTTTATCTGTGCTTATCTAAGGCAAAATTAACTTTGTGTTGCCACAGGAGAATTTTAGAGACATGAGATATCTAAATTTTGGACAATACTGGAAATAACTCTGTAAAGCAGGGGTTTACTTCAGAATTGTCAACACAGGGATTATGGTGGGGTTTTTAAATACAGGCGAAAACCCAATCCACTGCAAATATTTTATTACTGTGACAGGTCCTTCCTTGGACAAAAGCTGGATAGCATATTTAGGGATGAGCATTGTATGTCATGTGTCATCAACACTTTTCACTGTGTGACTTGGCACCTAGTGACAGGGAATTTTCTGTTCTCCAGTCTACCTGGAGAGAGTAATCTGTTTCCTCCATCTCCCCACTGCCTGATACTGGACCTAGGTCTGTTTGCTGTCTCTAGGGGCCCAAATGCCATTGAAGCCCACAGCTGTCATCCCAAATCCATTGACAGCTGTTGCCCACTTGAACTGTGATGTCATTTTGCCACCTTACCTTTCTATGACTCTGACTTCCCAGCTCCCCGTCTCTCTTCCTGTTTGTTTTTCCCACAGAGGTCAAACACAGCAATTGTTCCATGGATAATGGGGGCTGTGAACATTTCTGCAGGGAGGACCCTACCAAGCAGCATCGCTTATGCAGCTGTGCGTCAGGGTATCAGCTCAAGGATGACCACACCACGTGTGAGCCTGTAGGTAAGAGCAGGATGTTTGTAGTCCAGCTTTGACAGAGGCTTACTCAGACTGATGTAAAAAAGTTTTAGGGGAGATTTGTCTGCGGTGCACTTTGTACTCATTTTCAAAACATCTATTCCATGAAGAGTAACTCTGCCTGCATTTCCCAACTCCATACTCACTTTATGGCCCTTAATCCATGTTTGCCTTATGGAGACACAAAGGGGAATCAGGAGACTACCTCCTTTGCCAAGCATCAAGGGACTTCCACGAAACCTCTGAACAATATTACCTAGGTTAGAGAGACAGAGGGAATCCTCTAGAAAGAGGTTTTGTATTGGGTGCTCTGGGCTTTGCTAGTGAACTTCTCTGCATCTCCTGCAGTGGAGTTCCCCTGTGGAAGAGTGAAGTTGGACTACATTGAAGCCAAAGCAGACTTCAATATTCGGCTCATTGATGGGACAGTTGGAAGAAGGGGAGGCAGCCCTTGGCAGGTGAGGAGAAAGGGGTTCTTTGCCACAAATAGTTCAGGCTCTTCCTGAACTGCTCTGCCTGCCTCTCTGCTCCAGAAAGGCTCTTGCATTGCTACTGGTGGTGTCATATGAAGCTAGCTTTTTCAAAGCATCCAAAAGGCTGGAGTAGCTGGAAAAAAAATAATTTAGTATCTGTGAGGGCTCTCGACCTTGTTGCTGTTGCCAAGTTTTTGATCTTACCTTGCTAACACTGCCAAGAGAGAGGATGGTGATGACGCTCACCTGCTCTGTTGGTCCATCCTGGGGAACTCGTGCTGTGTAATGTGTACTTCAGCTCCTGCAACAGCCTTCCAGTGGGAGGTGATATTCCTGCCCTTTCTTATAAACCTTGTCTGTCATAAATTCAAGTTCACAGATTTAATCAGCAAAATATGCCGTGGCAGGTTGGGTTATCACAGAGAAAAGGGAGATCTCACAGAGCTTACCATGGAACTAATGAATGCAAATAATTAGGCCCAGGTTCCCTTTGATATTAAAGGGCCTTTTACCAAAGGACCATAGCATGAGAGCTGCAACCTGAGATGATGTACTGTCTCTGGTGTGGGACATACCCCTCATTTTTGCTCCATACTTCAAAGCTTTGAGTACAGAGTGCTTCTTTGCAGTGACCAGCATCACCCCATGCTGATTTGGATTAAGCCAGCCCTCATTCAGGAAGAAAATTCAACAATTTTTTTCTAAGTGTTTCACAGAGACTCTATTCATATAGCTTTTGTCCCCCTGTAGAGCTTTGGCTTCATTGAATGTGATGTGCTTTGATGCTTGATAAGTCTGGGTATTTGGCAGCCTCCAAGAAGAATGAGTACAGTATTTTGTGAGCCATGCTCCATGCAGTGTCACCCCTCTCTTGTCTTGTTTCAGATTATGCTGCAAAATACGGAAGGGAAGTTTCTGTGTGGGGGTGTTCTCATCCATCCAGCTTGGGTCCTAACAGCAGCACACTGCCTTGAGGAACAAAAGGGGTTCAGAGTAAAACTTGGTATGGAAAAGCACCTGTCCCTGTGTTTTTAAAATATAACTGTTTCATTCCCAACATTTATCATCTCAGGGAAAAGACTAGAAGGTTCTGAAGACAAAAGTCCTTGGCTGTAGGAGTGGTCTATCTAGGCAGTATTTAATATGCACCTTAGCTTAAAACAAAGTTTCGTAAAAATCTGTTTTCATTTGAGCCATTTTCAACCTTACTCTGGAAGTGAGCTGATGTCTTTGAGCACTGCTGCTGGTCTGTAAAGTAGAAAGACCTGGTCTCTTCTGCCTGTGTTTTTCTGGTGATGAAAATATTTAAAGCCATCCCAATACTGAAAAAAAAGTCTTGATCCCAGAAGGAGAATGTCATAGGGACTCTTCCTGCCTTTTCATTCATTTAAATGTTACTTAAGAACGTTTCACTGGAGAAGGAAGAGAGATGCTGCAGAATGGCAACACTGCCTTTACTTGCTCTGCTGCTCTGGAGCATGAGAAAATGTCACTATGTCAAGTATGTGCTTCTCCTGAATGAACAGACAAAACTAATTAGTGTTTCATTCACGCTTACATAGAATTTTTTTTTGAACAGTGTTTTCTATCTTATTGGTGCTGAGGCATAACCGCTCAAGTGCTTTAGTGAAAGGATAGATTATTCCCAGTATTTGTGGAGAGTCCTGCCAATATATTGTCTGTGTATATAGCCTTAAAAATAGATGGTCTGTGTGCATATTCCATATACACTGAGGATGTGCAGGTGCTTGAGAGCAGAGACAATAAGTTTATGTACATCCAGTGTAAAGAATGATGTAGTCTTGGTGCCAGAATATTCACCTTTTCACAGAAAGACATCTGCCACCACAAAAGCAGTTCTCATCAGAAAAACTCAAAGACATCTGTGAGGGACATGGAGCAGAGTTTTGGATGGAGACATTGCCATGTCCGTGGGGGCAGCCAGGAAAGTGTTCGTACTGAGGCTGCACAGGTGGTACTCAGCCTGTGTCTGTCTGGGATACCCCACACCCTTCTGGACTTGTCCCACAGCAGCTTGCCATCCACAGGAGGAAAACTGGAGGGGGAACTCACAGCTGGGTTTGCACTCAGCCTGGGGAGAAGTCTTGTAGCAGGGCTCATACGGCTTTTTAGTGTCTAAAGTAGAAAGTTAGTACTCAGAGTAGCTGAAGTTTTGGAAGATGGATTTGAGAACAACACAATATTTCTGTTTATGGCTCTTGTTCCTGCATCACCAGCCTAAGAGCATCCAGAAATGTGTTCAGAACTCCACAAAAGTAGAGCAGCTAGGTGGATGTAATGATTAAATTCAAAATACGGTCTGCCTTCATAGATAATATTTTTGTGCCAGCAGCAAGATTATGATGCTCCTTATTGTGTAGAAGGAACTTGATGCATTTCCACAGCCTCTGGGTTCAGTACTTTCAGGTGGGCATCCAGGATTTCTGGAATTTGAAACTCTGGGGGTGGATAATCCACCAGAAGTCAAAGGGTGTCCCCCTGGGTTGGGGTGAGGGAATCTGTCACTGCAGTGCAAAAGGTGTCACCCACTGCTTGATGGGTGCCTCAGGACGGAGACAATTGGTGGCTGTGCTGGAGTATGGAGCGTGTGACCCCACAGCAAGCGTGTTCCTGCACAGCCACTCTGCCTTCTTCAGAGGAGATGGTCTGACAGTGCTCGAGTCCAGAGTTATTTCTGAGGCCTAAAGCAGAGTCTGTACCTGTGGAGGCAGGAATAAAGCCCCGCCTCTTACCTGCCAGCCAGCCACAGTGGCTTTGGGCTGCCTCAGGGGTGCTGCAGACACTGTCACTGCAAGGAAAAGAGGTTGTGATAGGAGAGAAAAACTGATTTGTGGTTGTTGGCTCAATACTAGCAAATCCTTCAGGGGCTCATGTCACTTAGTACAAGAGATCAGAGCGGTTTCAGCTGTCTACTCTGGCCATATGTGAACTGTCCATTGTCTGCAGAGGAACAAGAAGAGAGACTCAGAAATAAGTGGTCTGGAAGTCCAAGATCCAAAGCTGGATTTAAGGGATCTTGTGAGAATATATTTCTGTAACTACTGTGGCTCGTAAGTCCCTGTGCTTGGAGACACTGCTTACAGAAAAAAACCTGCAAGACCTCATTGACAGCCTGCCAGAAAGACCTAGCTCTGCCTTTCCTATTGCAGTGTATCACAAATGACTTCTTGCCTTTCTGGCCCTTTTCAACATAGTTTCTTGCTTGCTTTTCCATAGCTGCTTGGCCCATAAGTAGCCATGATCATGTAGAACAAATAACAACTGAAGTGTCTTAAGCAGTGAAAAATTCCTTAAAATACAGATGTAAGATTTCAGAAAGGAATAACCTTACCCATCAGTCAACTTTATCTTACAAATCCTGACATTCAGCCATCCAGGCCCTGGCTGTGCCGCGTAAAGCTCATGTCCTGTTGTAAATGTCCTGTTTCATAGTATGCTTGCTCTCCCAGCTTTTCATGTTGGCTCCAATATGGTTGTTTTCCTCCTGAAGGTCTCTCACACTGTACAAGTGTACTGAAATATGAAAACTACAGGGCATTTTGGTTTCTCAGCTTATGGCCAGAGCTCTATAGGTATTCATGATTTCCATAAATATGAAAAGTTTACAGATTTGTCCATCTCTTACAAACACTGTTAACTTGTGACAGAAACAGTTGCCTGTATTACAAGAGAACTAAAAACCTGGAGTGCAGTCCTAACGCCCAGTGTAATGCAGATATTTTGATGTTCAAGGTAAAGGAAGCTTTGGCAGCATCTGTCATCTTGTTTGCTCTTCCAGGTAAATTCCGTTTCCGTCCTGAGGCAGATGAGCAAACCATTTGGGTTGATAAATGGGTGACCCACGAAAATTACACCAAGAAGACCTCGGACAATGACATAGCCATGCTGCACTTGGCTGAACATGTGATGTATTACAAATATGCGCTCCCAATCTGCCTTCCCACCCGCAACCTGGCAGAGCAGGAGCTGACAAGGAGTGGGAAGCAGATGGTGGTGACAGGCTGGGGCAGCACAAGCGAGCGTAACAACAGCTACGCTGCTTCCCTCAGGTACATCGAAATCCCCATCGTGCCCCGGAACGAGTGTGCCCAGGCCATGAGCTTCCCTATCTCTGACAACATGCTGTGTGCTGGGAGCCTGGCAGACAGGAAAGATTCCTGCAGTGGGGACAGCGGGGGGCCTATGTTCACTAGATATAAGGATACTTGGTTTTTGGTAGGACTGGTGAGCTGGGGTGAAGGCTGTGGAAGAAGGGAGAAATTTGGAGTCTACACCAAAGTTAGTCAGTACCTTGAGTGGATCCAGCACCACATAGATATGTCAGCTCCTTTGAAGGGTTGATTCTGATCCAGGGTCTGGAATGTTGTGGCTCTGTGCTAGTGACAGTATGCAGTGTAATATACTGTCAGATCTTCAGTATTAAATAATGAGTATGTGTTAACCTTGTGTGCTGTTTTCCTTGGTATCTAAATTTTTTTCCTCCTTTTTTTCATGTTTACATTGGTTTGTTGCAGGTTATGTTGTTTATTTGTGGCATGGTCCTACTTAGGCCTTACAGGCAAGAAAAAATCCTCTGTTAGCTGAGCTGTTGTACATCAATACAACATACAATGTTATACAGCATTGCAGAAAATAAGGTTGTCCATGGTCAGACAGCTCCACCTTTGAGATGTAAAATGTCTGAACTGGTTGGGGTGGAGGCAGGAGGGGACAGACAAAAATGTTTTGCAAATAACCCTAGAGATGCAGTTCTGTCATTTCAGTATTACCCACAGTAACTGTTTTGGTTTGGTCTGTATTTGTATAATTTTTCTTTCAACTCATTGAAATTTTTATGA
Source organism: Dryoscopus gambensis (assembly GCA_013389985.1). Taxonomy (NCBI): domain Eukaryota; kingdom Metazoa; phylum Chordata; class Aves; order Passeriformes; family Malaconotidae; genus Dryoscopus; species Dryoscopus gambensis. Next base: position 76,323 of record WEIT01027620.1, on the reverse strand, counting down.
TATCATTACTACCTCCAGTTCTTCACATCTTTTCACAGATTGTTGATTCAGCAGGTGACTGGAACTTTTCTGTATTTTCCATTCTTTGCACACTTGATGCCTGATTTTACCCTCCCAAACTTCCTTAAAAGGGAATGGGAACTCTCTTTAGTGTTATTCACAAAAAACCCCAAAACAACAAACTTTCAATCCAAGCTTTTGCAGGTTCTATTTATCATGAGGTCTGTAATTCTCTTCTAATTAACAAGGCAAGCAAACACTTCTGTTCATTCCTGTTCTCGTGAATTCAATCAGCTGCAGGCTGTGTTAGCATTGCTGATGCTTTTACTGATAAATATGTGTTTGTTTGCATCTCTGTCTGTGTGTATATCAGTAAATAAAATAAAGACATACAGCACCAGTAAGTCCATAGGAAGTAGTGAAGTCCAAGTGAAGTTTACTATCACAATTTATACTTGTTTCTCATCTTAGTACTTGAGACTTGTTAAACATAATTGATCTTGTAGAAAGAAAAAGGAAAACTATCTCTACTGTAGTAATGTATTTCCAACATCTTGGATGGGCTTGGATGCATGTTTTGGATCAGTAAGGAACTTCAATCTGCTCTTGTGATTAGACTGTTAAACAAAAAACCCCCAGGTACAACAACATTTTATTAGTGTTTGTAAGAAATTTAATATGGTACCAGCAAGGAGGCTTAATACCTCTTAAATTTGTGAACTTGTTCCCTCAGAAGCTGCCTTTGTGCTTATTACCCAAATGAGGTTGTTGAGTCATGCACTGAAGAAGTAGCAGTCAAGCCAAGGCTTCTGCGTCACTTGCTGGCTCTGTCTCTCTCTTCTCCTCCCCTTTTTGCCTTGGGACAGGATTCAGGGATGGACGAATGTTAAAGAATAATGCTTTGAACAGCAGCCTTCCCACCAGGCCTGCACTGGGAAGAGGGAACCTGTAACACTGACTCGCAGGGAAAATCACGATTGTGTTCAAAGCTGGTAAAATGCAGATCTGAGAAACAGTGGAAATTGTAATGTCAGGGGTGGCTGTAACTGTGACAGGGCAATATTTGCCTGCCTGCAGGTGACTGCTGTGAATCCTCCTGTGCACTCTCACCTCTGCATATTTCAGCAGAGGTTTACAGAGCAGCTTGTGTGTTTTCCAAATCAGTTGGTCTTACTTGCTGAGAGGTGATGGAGTGTCAGAAATCTGCTCTCAAAATTTCCACATTTTCCTGAATGAATCTGTTGCAAAAGATGGCTTTTATTACTGAAGGATATTTTTAAAGACCTTTTCAATTCTCTTTTTAATGCACCTGTGTATATGTGGAAACATACATGCAATTTTCTTTTGATTTTGGGTTTCTAATGTGTTTCATAGAATCCAGGTTGTCTCTCCTCTGTCAATATTTGTGATGGGTTAATGATCAACCTCTTGACCTCATGGCTATTCCTGGTGTACATCCAAATCTCTTTCCTGTCTTCCCCTAAAAAAATAAAGAAAAAATGAGTATAGTTGCATGTTTCTGTGTAAGCTGAACTCACTCTGGATCCTGTGTTTTTGAAAACATGCTGCAGGTAGCAGAGAGGTATGTGCTGTTGAATCCTGGTAAATTTTTCAGTGTGGGAAGGTAATGCCAAGAAATCCAAACTTCTGTCTTGTACCTGTGACTCCCAGGTATGTGGTGGTTGGTGCCTGGCTGGGCTGGTGTGGATGATCTTACTTGCCCAGACCATCAGGAATTGCACAGTGGCTGCCGGGACTGCTGGGGCTCGTGGCTGGTTGTGCAGCTGCCCTCAGCACGAGAGCTGGCACAGCAGGGCCTGGGCTGTGGCTGGCAGCGGCCCTGCTCCTCTGGGCTCTGGCCCCTGCACTCCCACGCTTCCCATGGCGTTTCCATGGGGGCTCTGGCTCACACCCTTCACCACAGCCTGGGCTGGCTCAGCCTCTGCCTGGGGGGATTCCTGCTGCAGTGGCTTGGAGAGAGACAAGGTCAGAATGAACTGGGGAGATTTTGATTTCTTTGTCCCTGCTTTTGTCCTTTTGCTTCTACTTCATCTTTGTTGCCGGCTGGTTTTGTTACAACATACTAACTTGATTCTTCTTTTCCCTCTGAAGGAAGTCAGAGTGTTCTGAATGCTCACTGACATGGGGATCAGCTCCTTTCTTGGGATATTTCTCCTGCTGATGTGCTCCATCAACAGCAGCTGCCCATTTTCATATTCAGGTAGTACTTCTGAGTTACCTTTTAAACTGGTGTTACTGTGGCAATTTCAGCATTTAAACTGAAACTGCATTCCTGTTCTGAACACAAAGTCCTGTGGGTTGAAGAAACACATCCTGCAATGCACAAGAAAAAAAAGAAATTCATACATATATATTTCCAAGAGAAATCAGCCTTTCTTAGCTTTCTACTTAGCTCACTCCCCTGTTGAAAAATATTCTCCTTGTTATATCGAACCCAAAATCATAATGGTTTTTGCATGGCAAAGATTTCCAATTTGGGAAGCTAAAATGAGGCACTCTCAACATGTATTCTTGGACCTTGTGTTGACTGTACTACACAAGGTTTGGAAATGGCTTCAGAGAGCTGTAGAACAGGCACAAGAGTGTACAGGATCTTGGGGATCATTGTGGCTGTCCTTGCAGAGGAGGAAGAGCAGAGCTGGCAGTGTATCTGCACAACAGAAGGCTCACCACAGGCATCTCCTCTGTGTGGGACACCTACTTATAGCAGGTAAATCCTCTGAGGTGATCCAGGAACGCAAAAGATGGTGAAAGGAAATTTCACTCATGTACATGAAAGACATCTTCTCTGTTTTTGTGGGCTGTTATTAATTGCCTAGAAATGAGGCAATTTAATATCATTCTCGAATTTCAAGCATTGCTGTAGATACTGTTCGTGCAACTACATAGAAATGTGTGTTTTCATAGTCCATCTCCAAAACTGGGTTCTTTGTCCAAGGGTTTGATTTGTCCAGGGCACTGCCCCATCACTTAGAAAATGGAGCACGGTTAGGTGCACTACTACATGAATTTTCGTGGGCTTTGTGGGGATTACAGCCTGAGCTTTCACCTTAGAACACTGGTAGCAGCAGCCTCTCCATCTGCTGAGTGGGCTTTGGATAAAGGGGCCACACTTGTGGAGATATAACAAAAAGGCAAAAACCTTCAGAAGCAGCAGGGGTTGTGTGGGTGGGACCTTACTGCCATATTCCCTCCTTCGGCCATTCCTCCCTTAACTTACCAACAGCAGTAGCTTCAGGCACCGCAGGAGGAGGGCAGGTGGTTTAGTGAAATGAAGCTGAGATCAACTAAGTGTAAGTACAAATCTGACACTTTAATATTTCTCTTAATAGAGGATTGGTGTCTGTCCTGTTGTGGCCACAGTAGTACCTGGAAAATTCTGGGTCTCCATTACCAAATATCAGACTAATAATTGCTGTGAATCAAGACGGTTAAGCAGAAAAATATAACCATCCTCCACAGAAGAAGCTACAATACTCTAGAGTCTTATGGAATAAACAATTATTTCTGTACATATCTGCAGGTCTCAGTAGTGGCTCTTTTGATTCACTGAAAGAAAACTTAAACTACTGGTATCTTTTGCTGGAACACAGGCTAATTTTATTTTCCTTTGGGCTGTTTGTGTAAATTTCCACTCCCCCTATTTATACCAGCCCACTGAATACATGTCTTGACTGTGACTGTAATAATGCTGCTGCTTTGTCTTCCTGAACCAACTGTTCAATTTTGCTCTCCTAGTGTTTATAAGAAAAGACAAAGCCCATGAGGTACTGCAAGTCCATAAACAGCCTGTTTCTGGGCAATGAGCTCTGCACACCTCAGTCGGGTGGTGGCTAATGGGCTGTTGAACATCACAATGTCAGAGTTGTTCCTGGGCCCCTACTGGAAGGTTTGAGTCCCATCCTTGGACAGGAAAAGCACTGCACTGAGTTCAACACAACACCACATACCCTAAGCTCAGGTCTTTGTTTCTGTCATTCCTCCCTCCAGCACCGTTTCCCTGTGGCCTGATCACAGCCAGGTGGGCTCTGGACGAACAGCGGCAGTGGCTCCACAGGGGCCAATGGGAGCACAGGGATGTTGTGCCCAAGTGGAGTGGGAGCACAGAGGGCACAGTTAGGCAGACGGAGCTGGAACATGGTGATGTTGGGCAAAAGGAGACTTTAAAGGATGCTTTTGGACGGAGTGCGCGCACAAAGGGTGACGCTGGACAAACAGGGATGGCAGGAGATGTTTTCAGCTGGAACAAGACACTGGTGGGCTCTGTGACCCAGAAGCTACTGTGGGACAGTGCTGCGGGACAAGAGCTGGATGTCCCTAAGCACCACAAGGCAGTGGAGGAGACCGCCAGGCCTGGCAGGCCTAGGGGAGCCCCGGCTGCCCAGGGTGAGCCAACCCAGGGTCCTGCAGGGCAGAACAAGACCACAGCACCTGTGGCCAGGCGGGAAGGAGCAGTGGGAAATGCTACGGGGCAAAACCAACAAGGGAACGGCTCTGGCTGGAATGGAATGGGAGCTGTTCAACGTGGGAATGAGGGGCTGCATCAGAGCAGTGACTGGGGAGATGCTTTGGGCACGCCTCAGCCCGCCCCTCAGCCCTCCCAGACAAATACTGGCTCTACTTTGGAGCAGTATGACTCCAGGGTAACAGGAGGAACACTGTGTCATCGTGGACATTGCCCCTGGCAGGTAATACTTTACTTCCAATCTTACCATAAACACCACATCTAAATGCTTTTTTACTTTATCATCACTGGGTCCATCAGGAGGAGCAGAGTTCATCAAGCCATTATAAAGTTGTTTTTTCAGGTGAAGAGCAATGGAACCACATGTATTTCTCAATCCTCTGCAGGGCCTTTTGATGATAGGGACCTTAAATACCTTTATCATTCTTCCCCTATCTTGCTTTTCGATTGGAATGTTAATACCCTCTCTCGTAACTCAATCAGATCTTCTGTGCTGTCATTCAGGTTGTGTCTGCATGTCCTTGGGGAAAAGCCAGGCTTTGCCTCCTTTTGGAAGGTTGGTAGTTTTCTCAAGGCAAGTTCCATTGCCAGCTGAGATTCCTTAGAACACTGAGCTGTTCACAGGTGTTACAGTAAGGGAGGTAAAACTGAGGGCTCAAAGGTGAAGGCAAGTGCATGTGGCAAACAGGGACAACTGAGGTGTTTGTTTCCATTGTCTTATTTTGGATTTTAAATCATGGTTTGGGGCATTTTTTGTGCATGTCCTTATTTGTTACTAATTTTCAATCTGTTTTCTCTGTTTGGTCAGTGTCCTAGTGCTGTGTGGGAGCTTGTGCACAGAAATTCTGACCTAAAAAACCCTCATGTTACCATCAGTCTGTTTCACTGCCGTCATACAAGTGGATTTCCCAATTCCACACGTCAGGAGGTATTTACAGGTAGAAAAATCAGAGGCTGAGCCTGGGTGGACCGTGCATGCATTGTGCACTTTGACAAGTGAAAATGTCACTATTAGCCAATTTTAGGTGTTTGTACCATTTTATAGCCTGATTCTGAGTTGTTAGATGGGAATGTTGTTTGAATGCTGCCCAACCTATACATTTTCTTCTTGAAAAGAAGTGTCATCAAGGTAGTTGAGGAAGTTTTAAAGTTTTCATTACAGCAGGCAATTTGTAATTTAATCTTGTATGTGTGTGTGTGTATGTGTATTTTTTTGTAAACCCTTTGCATTCTAGTTTTTCATAATCTAGGACAGCATTTTCTGGTAATTGTTCTTTGCTACTTTATAGTCTTTATTTCTAGCACTACTGAACAGAATTGAAAGCATCAATAGTACATAGAATTAGGTCAAAATGAGTCATGTAAAACAGGACATTACTCCAGGAGCTGGACCATGGTAGGAGGCCAGACTGTGTCACACTTCTTTCCACTCTTTGATTATTAACTTTACTGGAGGTGCAGAGTACCAACATTAAAACTTTTTCTTCAGTTTAACACATGAGTTAAGAGGTCTTCGGAGTTTAATTGAGGAGATGCTGAGGCATTGATGGAGCTTATAACTTTGAACAGACAAGACGGACATCAAACACAGAGCAGCATGTTTTAACTTCCCCATTTTCTACTGTGTAGATGATTACAAATTTGATTATCAGAGTCCCAATGAACTACAGCTTGTGGTTGTGTTCCTACCCCCAAAACTTTTTAAACCACATAAAAAAATCACAGTCATACTTGTTCCTTCAGAAGAATACCAGCCACTGCAGCAGGCAATCGATTTGAGTTTGTCAAGTTTAATTCCTTATTATACTCTGCTCCCTTGTCCCAGCAGTGCAATCATTTTATTACTGTTTTCACCCCACCTGTGCTTGGTGTGCTGGTCGTTCCCGCCAGCCGTGATCCTTACACAGGGTCGCACTGCAGCCGACACTGGGTGCAAGAGCCTGGCCCCGCCCTGGTGCTGGGTTCTGCCTCTCCCCTCCCGCAGGTGCTGCTCCGGAACAGCCGGGACGTTGGGTTCTGCGGCGGGAGCCGCATCGGCCGGCGCTGGCTGCCCACGGCCGCGCACTGCCTCGACCTCGTCAGCCCCCAGCACGTCACCCTGGGTGAGCACGAGGCACCGCTGACTGCAGCTGGGCTTTGTGTGACACAGCCAAGGCAGGGCTGAGACAGGCACAGCCTCTCTGGGATTTAGGGAAGCATCATGGCCTTGGCACCATGCAAGTGCTGAGGGGCTGCAGCTGGTCCCTTTTGTTTTCACTGAGAACCTGGGAGCATGAAGCACAGATCCATTTTGGCAAACTCACTGTGCAAAGACTGTGCCCATCTCGGGGACACTTCAGGATGAAGAGTTCCTGCAGGTGACAGTCTGTGCTCAAGGCCATTTTAGGCTTCAATTAGCCTTAAGAATAGTTTGCTCCTGTGCTGCCTCTTCCACTAAGCCTGTAACTGCCTCAGAGCATACAGCTCCTTTTGCCAGCTCCAGCCACAGGAACCGGACCCTTTGCAGCAGGAATGCTGCAAACACAATTTTGTGTTTGAACCCTTGCGGAGAAGGAGGTGTTGGAGGAGCAAACAGCATTCCAGCACTGGGCACCTGACAGGAAACAATTTTCCAGCCTTAGATCCAGCTGCAGTGTAATGCTGATGTCATGTTCCTGAGGGGAAGTTTAGACACAGCAGTGTTTACTAAAAACTGACAGTATTTATGGGAAATAAATAATCTCTGTTGGTGTGTCAGCATCCAGGCTCCAGCTCTGTCCTGCCTCTAAAAGGGCACGTGGATAGTTTGGACTCCAGATCACAGCTGCAGCATCAGAAATCATTGTCACAAGCAGGATTTGGTTTGGGCTGTCCCACCTTGGAACAAACCATTATACCCCCCTATCCTTCCTACTCCCTGTGACAGTATCACCGAGGCTGTTCAGTGTGCTTAATGTTTTAACTTGTCCTGACTGCAGGAGACTTTGACAAATACCGGAGATAATTCAAGGAACAGAAGATTGCTGTGGAACGAAGCTGGACGCACCCACATTACAATTCCAACAACTACAATGGTGACATTGCCCTGCTCTACTTGAGCAGCGCTGCTCTTTTGAACGAGTACGTGACTCCCATCTGCCTGCCCAGCCCTAACCTGGCTGTGCTGCTCTCCGAAGAGGGGAGAGTGGCGATGGTCAGCGGCTGGGGAGCCACACACGAGAGGGGCTCCACCCTACGCTTCCTCATGAAGGTGCGGCTGCCCATTGTGGGCCTGGAGCGCTGCCAGCAGGCCATGGACAGGCTGCTCACCGACAGCATGTTCTGTGCGGGCACAGCACGGCCACAGCCGACGCCTGCAAGGGGGACAGCGGGGGGCCCTTTGCTGTGTCCCACCGCAATACCGGGTTCCTCCTGGGCATCGTCAGCTGAGGCGAGGGCTGTGCAAGGGAGCAAGGGAAATACGGCGTATACACTAGAGTATCCAACTACATCCCCTGGATCAAAGAGGTGGTTCAAAGTGTAGCAGATTCGGAAAACTTTTCCATTGACTTTTCTTAATATCACCTCTAAGAACATGAGCAATTCTGTTATTAGTGTTTCAGCCTATGACACTATGCCTGCTCCCATCCCTAATGGTGTAAAATCAACTTCCCCTCAAACAAATTTTGAAATGCATAAATTGCTTATTTAAGTATTGCTGAATAAAGTCCTTGTGTATAATAAAGAACTATCTGCAAGTATCCAAGGAGGAGATAACTCTTCTTAACGTGAATGGGCAAGATTTGTTTTAGAGAAAGCAGGCTCTTTCCATGTCTCAAGCCTACACCGGTGTTACCGCAGACAGGCCCACAGCCCCGTGTGAATTCAGTGCTCACCAAAGGAAGTGCAGTTGTGCTAACACTGTCTGACACAAGACAGTGCTGAACACAGGGAGGGAGCTCCAAAGTTCTGGCACCAAGTACAACCTCGAATACAAATCAGTTTACTAAATTACAGATGTTTTTCAGTACAAAAACCAATGTCTGTATGGAATTGTGTATAAACTGAGCAGGAACGTACCTAGCTGCAGGAGGATAAAATGACTTTGTGGTAGAATACTGAACAGTTGATCTTTGTGTTTCATGTCCGAAGTTTTGATTTTGTGACCCTTTCTTACAACTGACTATGACATGATTACAACCCCCAGCACTTGTGAAAGTCCATTCTTACTGTTCCACAACAGAACCTTTGTTTTCCCTCAGACAAGCAGTGCTGAGCTATTACAGTAACTTTGACTGGAAGACTTTGTATTAGGCATTGCACAAGACCACCAGGGTCAGTACTTCAGGGAAATGTCTCTTAGGATTTAGAAGTAGCCGCCAGCACCCCCCCATAACTGCAGGACCAGACTGTAGCACAAGAACTACAAAAGAAGTTGGGGGATGAAAAAAAGAATCCATTCTAACCCCTGAACCTTCCAGGCCAGACTCCGGCTCTGAACTGCTCTACAGTTCACTTATTTTTCAGAGTTGCATCTGCTACTATGGCAGCAAAGAACGTCCTAGCTTTCAAGAAACTAATTAAAACGAAACAAACCCCCAAACCCTAAACCCCAGAAAGGCTCAGCACACTAAAACCCCACACCTGAAGTGGTTACTGCATTATACACATACCTGAAGAAAGCAGGAGCAGAGCTCTTTAGTGCCTCAGCCAGCACAGGTGTCCTCCTTCAGTTCTCGCATCAAGCTGGTGTCCCAGCACACAGCTCTGTTACTGTCACTCCCTCCACTCTCACAGAGGCAAATTTAACATGTGACCCTCCATACACTTGCAATCTCTCCATGACTGGTCCCAGCAGTAACTCAGCCAACACCGTGATCCCCAGAATTACAGGCATTACAGCAAAAAGACTCTGCTCCTCTGGCACAAAGGTGATTTCTTTACTGAAAAAATACCAACTTGCCAATTAGCTGTGCAAAAGAGTCCTCTTCTTGGAGGCAAGCTCAGCAAAGACAGCCATTTTCAGAGGTAGAGGCAAAGAAGCCACAGTACCAGATATTACTCTGTTGTCATTCTGTAGCTGCAGGAACAAAGAAACAGCACTATCCTCCCTAACACAAGAACATTCTCCTTCCCACTGGTAAAATAAACTTTTGCAAAGTCACTGGTAAGCTACAGGGACATTTTAGCTGGAAGCTGCTGGAATTTTAAGTGGTCAATCTGCTAGCTTTCTCCTGAACTCCACATTAGTCTTCATGAAAAGAAAATCTTTGGCGTGGAAGATGGCCAATATTTCTAAATCAAAAGCAATAGATGCAGATCTCCAGAGATACAAGAGAAAATGGACCAAGGTGAACAAAAAATTAACCCCTCAGTTTTTCCACATCCCAGGTGGTCTGTGAATACTTTCTTCTGAGCAATAAACAGGCAGTCCCCTCCCAAAAAAAACCAGAAGATGTTTTATTTTTTAAAGTGTTGCAATACAACAAATACATGATCTGTACACAGGACACAACAGGGCCAGTTTAAATACAATCAGGAGAAAGGAGTCCCCATATTCACAGTCCTCAGACAACATCTTCTACCAGAATCTGAACCAACAATTTAAGGATTCATTTAAAAAAACAAACCAAAAAACCAAACCCACCCCAAAAAAGTTAAAAAATTTAAAGGTCTCCAAAGAGTCTGTGGGTTTATTGTCTTACAGCAGAGCTCATGGGGTCATGAAGGGTCACAATGGCATCTTATTGCCCTCAATGCTGATTTTCACTGCATGGGCCGATCTGCTTTTTTTCCTGATATCTGTGAATTTCCGCATCTGTTTGTCCAGTCGACTCACCCCTTTCTTAGAGGTCCCCTGGAACTTAAAAATAAAACTAATAATTACCACTGAAAAAAAGCAGACGCCCCAGAGGTCCAAGGCAAGTGGCGCATGCAAGGTTGCACCCAGGCAAGGAGCAGGGGGGAGCCCCTGGGCTCAGCTAGTTTGTCTGTTGTCTTCCCAGAGGGGGAAAATGCTTCCCCCAGTATCTTCAGGGCCCAGGTGGAGGCAGTGGCAGTCAGCCATCAGTGCAGGTCAATCACTGTGTAGCTGGATATAGTTTGCAAGTTTTGTATCTATTGGCTGGAGCTGTGTCAAAACGACAGTGCACCCCTCTGGGGCTTCCTACAGGAGAGTCAGACACAGATACACTGTGACTAAAGCTGACACATCAATTCCGCACTGCCATTTATTTTAAAGGTCAGGGGTTAGTGTTGAGAAAGCAAGGGATTACTGGACGAAGGTAGTGTAGGGGGTAGCAAAAAGAAATGCCTAAGCTGACCATACAAGCTATTAGAAGTTATTGCATTTCATCTCTGTATTTGAACTGCAAATGAAAACCAGGTGGCACAACAGTTATTCTGCACAGATTAATACAGTGATGCTGTGCTGACATGCCACTGAAGACCTTCCAAGCCATAGCCAGTGCTTCCTAAAAGGCAATTTTCCTTAACTAGACAACAGAAACAGTAAGTGATGGTAACATGACACCTTTAAGTTTGGGAGAAACAGTGAGATCCAGAACATGCTATTTAGTATCTGAAAAACACATCCTATAGAAACTTGTTCCCACGGCTAAGGAAGGTGCTCCTGACACACTGATTTTAAATAAGCTTTATTCATAAAACTGTTCACTATTCATTGAACTTTTAGCTAAAATTTCACAGTGATGTTTAAGAAAATATTTTTTAAAAAACAAATAAATATGATGCTTAAACTCAACAGTTATCTATGACTTGCGCTCACCTCTTCCTGTCACTGTTAAGCTTGTGGCAGCCCTGCTCACAGCACTGAAATGCAGACCAGGAATTGTCAAAACAATTCCCAGATTGATGCATATTCTCCCAACCCACACTCACAGCAGAGGATTCTTCTCCCCCTGGTCTCATTCTGTACCTCCCATCAACCACCCCTATTGTCTCACATCGTTCTACTTCCTTGAATGAGCAGGTGTGAAAACACCTCACTGTGCCCCAGTCAGAGGTCAGCCGCAGACGCTGGCGTGCAGTGACACGAGGTCCTGTACCAAGGGCTAAGAATTCCCATGTGTCGCTTCAGGTGAACCTGGAAAACCTAATTGTGTCAGAACAGCATTCAAAACCACAGGTGGTGCAAAGCTGGTTTTGAGCCACAGGTATTTTCACTGAACTCCTGTCATTCGGGTACCCTGAAGCTGTGTAGGCAGGAGCCGTGGCAGATGTTATGTGCTAGAGCCTGTTTTCTCCTGCACAAGTTCCCTTGTAGGTCTCAGTACAGACACGAGAGAATTGAAGGAGAGTTTTCCAGGTTTAAGTTAAGGTGTACACACTCCTGTCCTGCATGTGCAAACTGCCAACAGCTGGAGCACATGCACTGTTCACACCTCCCTCGAGGGATACCTCTCCAACTTGGGAAGGCAGTGGTATGGCTACAGGGGCATCCTGTTGCCTTCAATGCTGAACTTGATGGCCCGATGCACTTTGCTGAGTCGTTTCTGTTCAGCAAACCGTCTCTTGTGCTTTTCCAAGCGACTAATACCTCTCTTAATAGTCCCGGGCTAGAAACAACATCTCAATTAATGGACAGAAGGAGAGACAACAGCAGACAGCACAGCAATTGTTACTTCTTCCATTTACACGTATTCTACCATGTATACTCCTTTTAAATGAAACTGTATGAGTAGATGGATGATCACATAAAGCAACTCAAAGGCCTTCACTGAAGCTGTTCATGTTTACCAAGACCTCAAAGGTTTCTCAAACTGGAACATTATCAGGACATGATGCAAAAGCTAGGAGAGGTATAAAAACATCAGTGCAGTGACACAAGTACTGAACTGCAGCTTTAGCTCAAAATGCTTTAAAGCAAGAGGCCTGTAAATCAGATTCTCACCTGAGAGAGAAATTTGAGAAAAGTTAACTCAAACATCACTTTCTGGGCAGAGAAGATGTTTTCATGTGAAAACATGTGATGAGCTTAGAGCAGCCTACTTACTGGAGAATTTACTGTCCACACTCACTAGAAGAGGCCCCTAAAAGAATGACCCTCCTGTACAGTAACCATGGCGATATGGTGACAGACCCCTAGGCTTAGAACAATCACCAGGACACTGCCAGTGCTTACCCTGGAGGACTCCATCTCCACGTTCCACTTGGGCCTGACCACGTAGTCTTTGTTGGAGGGCATTGGCACCCTCGCACGGGCACAGAACCCAGGGTCCCCGGGCCTGAGAGCCCTACGTAAAAAAAAGGATGCGACTGTTATGGACAAATCTTATCCAGAAAGAAGTAAAGCCATCCAGTGTCCTCTCCTCTGAAACACACTGCATACCACTGCCTCTAAAACCTCTACACAAGTTCCATAGTGGTAGTGCCACCAAAATATTTCACTCAATTGAAGGAAAAAAAAAAAAAAAAATTCCAACTTACTTTTCTTCTCCTGTTAACACTTTCTCCAGGTCCCTGCGGGGAGTCTGACCACCAGAGCTGCAAGAAAAATACATATTTATAGGCATCTATACAGAGAGTAAGAATTTTAATAAGACAATCAAGTGCGTTAAAAGAAAAGAGAGGCCATAACCCTTTTATTTCCTTTAGTACTTACATGCCACTTGGTTTCTCTTCATGGAGTCTTAGAAAGAAGGATTTCATGTTTCTGCCTGCTACTCCTACCTGCTCAATTTCCTTCGATGAGGCATCTGTTCCAAATCTCTCTGTTCTCTTTCTTCTCTGGTCATGCCTTTGTAGTTTGAGGTAAGGCCAAAGATGGGTCGAGACCATTCATCTATTAAAAAAATAATTAGTTAACAAAGACAAGGCCTTTGTTTCTCTTAAACTGCTCTGGTGATAAAGTACAGCTTTGAAAGTTTGTGGCAAGTATTTACACTTCCTTTCAACCAAACGATTTTTGAGCCCTTAGTATTTAATGGAAAACTAGCCTTGTGAACAGAAAGCAAGAGCTTTCATCCCCAAAGTCTCTTGTTGCCTGCTCTTTTAGAATGTCTCCAAGCTCTCAGAATACTCACTGTCAGTTGCTCTTGCACACCATAGGAATGCTACTTTAGAAACACGCAGAAAAGTTCCTAAAGAACCTAAGTTTATCATCAGTCTGCAGCCATTCTGGATGGAATGCACTCCACATGGACTACAGCTGGTTGAGTAGTAAACATTCAGTCAGCCAAGTTCTCTCTAAAGTCTACGGAATAAACAGTCCTCTGGCAGAGCCTTCCTGCCTTTGCAGCACATACACAAAATCTGGACAATGAGCCAAGAGACAACCGGGGCAAAACAAATGCCATCCTCTGGTTTAAGACGAGAATGAAACAGGTGCATGCAGAAGTTAACGTAAAGTGTTTGTTAAGAGCTCTACAAAGTGATTGAACAGATCAGTGAGGTTCCTACATTGCAGAATCTGTTCTACAGACAACAGTAGTACATCAGAAACTGATACAGAAGTTCCATTCATCATCAGTGGAATCTCAGACAACACACAGGCAGGTTTACGTACTGATCAGCTTCCCAGCCATGTCCTTGTTTGGTCTCGACTCCTTGGGGTGTTTGTACAGGTACATCACAGCCCGTCCAATGCCGCTGTGCTTCAGGGTTTCTTGGCTCACACTGGGCAGCTGCAGAGTAAAGGAAAAGTCAGAAAATAGCACTAAATGATGTCTGAACATTAATGGTGCCACTGAACTTTGCAAAAAGACCAAAATGCACCTTTCACTTAAATAAGCTTGGAAAAATTAGGTGTTTGTTCATTGCCCCACTAGGAACTGTTTAAAGTATCTGTGGCAGGACAAGTCTACCCCCTCTCTCTACCACAGATAGCCGGTGCATATGCAGGAGATAACTCGGGCAGATCACAGGCCCAGCATGGGGTATCTCTGGCACCAAAAGGGTTCAGACACCCAACTAAGAATCAACGCCTTAGTCTGGAAAGCAAATGTGAGAAGAGATGAAAGAAATAGCCTTGACCAAAAGACACAGTTCTTATATCTATAAAGACCCACACAATTATTACAGAGGCAGAAGTCTCTTACACACTCCATGGAGATGTGTGAGAGGATTTCTCCCTGGAGCCTTGGACCAACTCCAGGTTACTTTTCCAGAAATGGAGGGAAAGGACTTCGATGTGTACCCCATCAAGATAACTGGATGGTAAGAAACATTGAATCCTAAGTTACACCATTTCTCAGCTAGCCGTAATTTTAATGGTACCTTTAATTCCACGTGTAAATACTAGCATGCCTTTTTCTTTTCCCTGTGTAGTAGTGGTCTGTCTTAAGTCTTACGCCTGTTAGGTTTGTGTCTGTTAATAAATAATTCATTTTATAATAGACTGAATCAGCCATTATTAAAGAACTTGTGAATGGTAGTGGATTTTGGGGTACTGGCCACCTCAGTAATGCAACTGCCTGCTGCCAGAGTCCTAGGCAACAGACAGGAGCTGATTTAAACCCACATCATCCATTCATAACAGTATCAAACACCTAAATCTAGAAGTTTGCCGTAACATTCTTGGGTTTATGCAGAAAATTAAGTAGCTTTCTAGAACTTTTTGCTCCAAATGCTTTTTAGCTTATATTACCCCAAAATTGTGCTACTGCCTTCAAATCATTTATTCTGTAAAGATAAAAACTTATGTGGCAAAGACACTCAAGCAATCAGCTTAGCTACAGACACTGAAAGCTTACACTGAGTGCGAGGGGCCTTCCCGTGCACTGCACATTTTAACAGATTGGGAAAGAGAAGGGACCACAAGGGAAGAAAATTCAGGGATGCACAGCAAATAACTCTTCACTTAAATCTGCATATAAACCTGAAACAGGCAGGCAGGGCCAAATCATCTAAATTCTTTTACACATCTGTCGTGCAGGTTGCTTCCTTGCGTATTTCACTGCACAGCCCATTAGTAGCAGCTGCAGTTCATTTATCACCAAACATTTCTCTAAAGCACATGACTGTAAAACCATGGAGAAGCCACAAATCAAATACGGGCAAAAGTCAGTTCCAAACCTCTTGCAGGATCTTCAGAAGCTCCTCCCTTATCTTTAGTGCTGGCAGACTTCGGTCTGGAAGAGGAGAAAGCCACTCTTTGATGGCAGACATAACACCACTATCGATGAAAGTTTCTTTGAGATCCTGCCTAAAAGGTTTAAAGAGAAGCCCCGAAGTCATGTAATACAGCAAAATCTTAAGATGTGATTCCTTCAGGAAAATAGTGCATTTGAGTTTGTTTCATGTTAAATTAAGAGGGAAAATGACGTATAATTTTAGGTTTTTGAGGTCACCTAGCTTCAAGCATTTACTTGGAATAAAAAAAGTGTTTTACTCCACATTCAGTACAGCTGTGGTGTAACTCCATGGACTCTTACAAATTCTGACTATCCCCCAAGGTTACAGTTAACTGAAAGAATGACAACTCACTTTTTAAGATGCATAACTACAGTTGGTAGCAAAGTTAATTTCTTTAGTGCTGGTTTCTTTTGTGTATTCAGTTGACGATCCTCCTGTAGAGAGTTGAAGAATCAGCACAAGTTAATTGGAGAAAGAAATTAGCAACTCTCATTCTTTGCAACACTTACAAGAAAAAGACTAGTCAATTAAACTAGAAGTGCAACTTTGGAGGGATTACACTAACTTTGTCCGCTGCCCGACCATCCCACAGCTCACAAACAATTATGCAATCATTTCTCTGAAAAAACGGTCATCACTTTAGTCAATATTTCCCACAAAAGCATCACGTTAGGAGAGTGCCCCTAAATTTACATTTTTTTTCCACCTCATGACTTAGATTGACTACAGTAACTGGAGGTCCTCTATGCTGTGCACGGGTAACTCAACACTTTGTTAGTAAAGCCTCACCTGAAAAACAGAAAAATAGCTAACCAGAACAATGGGAAGGAAGAACATGTATTTTCACCTCTGTTTCAAAATTACTTTAATCCAAGACCTGACTGTCACTATCCGTTCAGTACTTGTCTCCCATATCAAAAACACCCATTGCAATTAACAGATTTCTGTCCAGCTGTGGTAATCACTGAAGGCTCTTTTTGTGCAATGTTTGTTTTATTGCAAGAGAGAAGATTCTTCTAATGCATCTCTTCCCTCTTCCTGCCCCCATATTTCAAACTTTACCACCCCATTTGAAACATCTGGCTGTCATCTTGTCCAAGAAAGGCTTTCCTGTCAAGCCCAAGGAAGTTTCAGTTGCCTTCCAGATTGCTTTCTCACTCTCCCCATCTTTCTGAACTCATTATCCTTCTGATCTTGTTCTCAAGATTTTTTTGTTTTTTCTATTTGTAAAGCTCTTTTTTCTAAAGTCCTGTATATCCCTCAATTGGTTTTAATGTGTTTCGTTGTGCTGTTTATTCATTTGATTGCTACTCCAACAAAACAGAAAACACCTGACAAAGGGCAAGATCCTAATAAACCTTCCACAGCAACATAATAAAACATTTCTCCTTTAAAAAGGCAGGCTGCCAAGAGAGAATGTCCCATGAACCCTGACATTGTTACCACAGCTCTGTCATTCAGTTTGGAAAAGGGCTCTTCTCAGGAACAAATACCAAAGTATGACACATGCCAGTAACAGTATAATGGAATTAAAGCACATGCCCTTTTTCAGTATTTAATATACTTCTGGGTAGTACATAGAGCACCTATATATCCCTTTTGATAGAAGTTGATCTCAGCTGATCAAAGTTTAGAAATTTAACTAATTTCAATTTTTAAAATTAGTATTTTATCAAAATTTCAACAGAATAAATTTTTAAATTTAGAACAGCGAAATAACATTTAAATTGTTATACACACATTAGAAGCTTTCCATAGTGTACAGATTACTCCTGCTGAATACAAGCCAGATATTTGTATCTTATTAATCACAAGATTTGCCCATAGATGGGAACTGAATTTTAAGGTGTCTTTGGAGCCTGGGAAACTCACCTCAGCAGCTTCATTCATCTTCACAATCATGGCACTGACCACATCATCTGCGTCACTGATGAATGTTCCCCCATCGCGGTTCCGCCTGCGCTTGCCACTCATGCTCTTCTTCCGCTGCAGCATCATGTCGAAATCTGACATGAAGTCCATGCTGAAACACAACCATAGCATTTGCTGATGGTCCTTGGAAGGAAATAATTTTGTGTTTCTGTACTGTACAAACACCGTGTCTTAAGGTCACTGTGCGATAATTAGTTATCCTCAGTATGCAAAATGCAAAACTAGCAAAGGGCTCCAGTGGCTCCCAGACCTTGCTGTAATACCCAACATGTGCACACCTGTAACATCCAGGGTCCACAATGCCCTTTCACCAAAATCTGGCATTAAGAAAGGAATAAGCAACACACTGACTTACTGCTTCCCTCTTTTGATGTTATCATCAGAGTCTGATTCATCTGCTGTCTCCTTCATGTCTCCAGCGCCTTTCTCTTCCTCCAAATCCTCCTGGTTAAAACCCTGATGGGTAAAGACAGTGCAAATCTGTGTACGGATCATCTGCATAGAACTGAGCGTCTACGCAGGTACCTGACACTGACACTAAAAATGCTTCAGGTAAGTCTTTACAGGATCTAGCAAGATGAACAGTCTTTTCAAGTCCCCCTGTAACTACTGTCACACCAAGAACTTCCCCGAAAGATGAGCTGTCAATGTTATTTAACCCAAAGACTACCCCAGCAAGTCTGGCAGATACAAAACTGACCCGATGCAGCATATACATTCTCTTCAGATGTAGCAAGTGAACGGGAGACATCCACAATAATACTTACCGTAAATTCCTCCTCTTCCTCATCACCAGATTCTCCAAATATATCTGCGATCAGGTTCCTGTGAAGGTAATAGCAACATTTATCTATTTGGACTGCAACACTGAGATGTGCCTTTTCTGCAAAATCTCTAATGACTGTGTGAAGATCCCCCTTTCATTCTGTCTCCTACTACCGACCTTACTCTTCGTGTCACCAATGAAGGCGGACAGTCATTCTCTGGTTGGAATTTATCAATTTTCCATTCACCATCACTCCCACAGTCTTCAACCCCAAGAGAATTCACATTCTTTCACACTTACTCTTGTTCATTTCCAGATTCACTGTCACTGCCAAAGAGATCTTTCTCTTTTTTCTTCCCAGCATTCTCTTTTCCTTCTTCTTCTTCCTCCTCCTCACTATCAGATACAACATTTTTCTTCCTTTTGTCAGATTTCTCTGAAGCAGCGTCACTATCTGATTCTTCAACATCAGAAAGGATTCGTACCTTTTTTGCAGCTGCCAGCAGAAAGGAGCATTACTACATGTCCCAGTAACAGAGGGGACAACTGTTACTCTCAAGCCATTCTCTGACTAGTCTTCCTACACCAGACCATTGCCCTTCTTAAAAAGCATATCCATTCTGAAGTGCTTTATTAAATCAGCAACTGGAGCTTCCATACACCACATCTATCCATCAAAAAATGTAATTTCAAATCTCTCACCTCCAGTAATATGAAAAAAAAACTCCACAGGAAAAAATTACTAGAGAAACAGCAACAAAGTACATAAATAACAAACTATCGTGCCAAAAGATACCAGTAAGGTCCCTACAGTCTTCTGCTAGACCTAGTTATTACGTAGCAGTATTAGATACACATTCACACGGCAAAGCAAGAACAATAGCCTCTACAAATGCAGTTCTGCTCCAAAACCAAATCTGATTATGGTTTCTCACTTAGATGCTTTATTCACACAAAAGCAACAATTTAACTTTCACACCACTACCTGTCACAGCATGTTTTCACAGTATAGTTTCTTACGTGTTTTCTCACTGTCATCCTCGCTGTCAGAGAGGATGGCTGTTTTCCTCTTCACCTTTTTTTCTTCCTCTTTCTCATCTTCATCACTGTCTGATATTTTATGTATCTTAGGAGCTTCATCTTCACTGTCAGAGCCCTGAAATCCTTTCCTTACATGTTCACTATCTGAATGATGAGAGTCATTCTGCACCTCTTCCTTCCTGTCCTCCCCATCGCTATCCTCAGACTCTATCTGTTTGTGTCTGGAGACATCCTCACTCTCTGAGTCGCTGGCTGGCTGCTTCTGGAGCTCTTCACTCTCAGAGTCACTGGCTGGCTGCTTCTGGAGCTCCTCGCTCTCAGAGTCGCTGGCTGGCTGCTTGTGTGATTCCTCATTTTCAAAATCACTGCTGTGATCCCTGGGAGGTTCTCCATTGTCAGAGTCACTTGCTCGATGATTTAAGGCCTCTTCATTTTCAGAGTCACTTAAATGCCGGTTTGGATGGTCCTCAGTATCAGAATCACTGTCTTTCCCTCCACGCGTTGCTTCATTTTCTGAATCACTTACATTGTGATTTGGGGGCTCCTCATTATCTGAGTCACTGTCTTTTTGCCTTGGGATATCTTCATTTTCAGAGTCTGTCATATGAGGCTCTCCCACTTGCCCATCATCTTCTCCATCACTGTGCTCATTCTGAAACAGAAAAATAATCTCAGGCAACTAAGCAAAAACACCTTAAAAAGTAAAGAAAAATGTTCTGAATCTTTGCTTGTCCTTCCTGCAATTTGATTACCCAAGATGCTGCAAACTGAAATAATTTCTATGTAGAAATAATGAGACAATTTGCAGCAAAAGGCTATCAAATACTTTACATCAAGGAAAGTATTAAGAGATCAATGTAAGTATCTCCATCCTGCAGCTCCATGGTATTTTGAAAACAGTAACAGAATTCACAGAACACTTTAAGCATGTCTAAGAAGGGTCCAGTTGCTCAAGGGTAAAGGCTTAGTACTTTTATTTTAACAGGTCAGGCCTTCAAAGTGGTTGAGTTGACATTCCCAGTAACAAAGAGAGAAGGAGTATCTTGCATTTGTCATTTTATTTTCCTGAAGATCTCAAGGAGATGTTTTCTGTGTGAAATACATCTTACTGAAACAGCAAGTGCATTAAACTCCAAGTGAAGCTAGAGTCTGTTTCTTCTTTGTCCAGGAAACCTATTTAAGAACAAGTCAAGACCAAAAGCCTACCAAAAAACAGGAATTAAGTTTTAGTTAGATGTTTCAGAGTATTATTGTTAACAAGTTTTACGTCTCTATGCGCAAGAAAAGATTCAACACTTCTCTCCCCTACGCTGACAGCTCCCATGCTTATCCAGACACCCAAGACAAGCCATGCACAAACACACTCATCTGACAATTTTAGAACTGAAACAATCCTTTGACTTTTCTACACAGCAAAAAATACTGCGCCACACACTCCATTTTAGGAGAACCTCTCACAAGCCAGCTTGCTAAACATAATTACTTACAGCATCATCTTTTATCTTATCTTTCCAACACCTAATTTCTACTTGAAAAAAATCTCAATTGCATTCACCTGAGAATATGAAATTAAGATTCTTGAACACTCACTCCATTAACTCAGCTTTCACAGGTACTCTCACCATAATCCTGTTTTCAGCTGAAAACTACAACATTGTACAAGGAACTTTTCTTCTGCATACTCAACTCAAAGCCTCAGCCAGGCTTACCCCAGTCACTTTGTCTCAGCTATAAACTTTTTCTGCTTGCAAACTGAGTATTGTCCTAGGGGATGCTTTAGGATCTGTATGTCCTGGAGTTTCCAAATCTATTTTTTTCTGCAATTTAATTTCCTTGGAAACAGACATTCTATCTATTTTTATTTTCTGTAGTCATTCTACTCCCACATTCAGAGCCATAAAAAAAACCATAGGTGTAGCTATCCTACACCTACAACAAAAAATACTATTAGTATTTAAAATGCATGTTGTAGGAAGAATTTTAAATAAAATTAATTTCAATTGCTTTTAGGAACTACTTCCTCCATAATTATTCTAAGTGGCAAAGAGCATTGCTTTAAGACTTTGGACTTTATAAATTTATTCCCTTGGCTAGCACTTGATAAAGGTCTTCTAAATTACAGCAGAATGACTAAGTTACTCAACAATGAAAAAAACCCCAGGAGTATGCAATTTTAAAACACGCACTTTAAACACTACTTCACTATCTCCATGTTACTTAATGCTAACTACAAATAGCTGCTGTGACAATCTCTGCTGCTTGTTCCTGTCTCTACAGCGATGCATCTTTTGAATCTTTTGTATCCAGTAGTTCTCATTTCTCCTCACAGAAAGGAAACATGGTTCTGTTAAAACCTGAATCAAAAATTTTAAAGAATATGAATATTAGGAAGTGACACAATTGAGGATGTACACTTAACTGCTCTCTGCTTGTTACTAATTTTTTTCCCTTACCAAAAAAACACTTTGATTGCCCTCTCCTAATGTCCCACATAAACGAATCACAGGTGCATGCAATGGATCTTCCCTGACTGTAATATTCAAGATTAAAGAAAACTGCAGGTGCAAACAGAACAGAAAGCAGATTGCACAGCAGTTACTGCTAAGGTCATTGAGAAACACTGAAATTAAGTTGGTATCTACAGTAACAAAAATTATTCAATCCTTGTTTTCCTACAATTTTATTTTTTGTAGGTTTGTCTGTCTTCTCTCAATGTCAGGTGGTGAATGCTGAATAGTACTGATAATTACGGCAGCAGTAATAAAGGATTTTGCTAAACTAATCCAAGAAAATGAATAAAAATACTACTCTTTAAGATATCAGCATTGTCACCTTCCAGTTTGTAAGCTTCCAGTTTACAAATTCTTTGGTGAACAAATAAACAAAATTAAGATCCAACTAGAATCAGTAATGATCCTTTATATTTCTAAGGTCAGAAGTGTGGCTGCAGGTTATATATGCACCTGTTCAGAATTAATCACCAAATTACAAAGAACTTCTTACGCAAAAGTTTGGTGAGATGACACTATAATTATAGAGCATTATTACTGAAGATTATGACAAGATCCCGAACCTTTAATCTGTTACTGCAAACTGACAATCACTCCTGAGAAAGAATATGTTTGGGGAGGGAGCGCAGACACGCAGCTGACAGGCTCACACAGTGCTCACAGCAGCTCAACTTCTGCAGTGTGACCATCTGGAGAAGCAGCAGCCGAGGTAACACAGGTGTCCCTGCACACCCTGGGCACACAGGCACCACCTCCTCTAGCCCGGTGTGGCATGCTGAGCCAGGGAGCACCACTGTGTCAGTGAGCGCAGAACTGCCCCAGAGCCCCCACCCAGAATCACTGAGCACCTTCTGAAGCAGAGCTGAGACCCTGCATAGGGCCAGACCTGCCCACAGCATAAAAGGCTTCTGCATACAATTAATGAATCCGCATGTTTCAGAACATAATCGATAAAAAGGGTACCAACTCCACAGTGAAATGACTAAACGATGTTGGATATGTTTGACAGTCTTCACCTTCCCTTTTAAAATTTATTAGTTCATCTCTAAAATAAAGTGTTTTCAAAGAAATTAAGTACGTAATTTTTTTTGAGTTTTCTAGTTTTCCTTTTCCAATTCTTAATTGAAAGATCAGACATCCTCAAAACCGAGTAGGTCTCAGGTAATTGCTACTGCATTTTTCTCTAATTCCTTTGCTTTCTTTTCTTCCTCCTCTTTATCTATAAACATTTTAATTGAGATGTCCTTAATTTTTTTTAATGAAAGAGTTCTATAACATGAGGCTTTAGTACAGTATAAAATAAAGAATATATCAAAATCAAATTTACAGTGTTACACTTCTACATAAAAATTTCAGCTACCAAGCAGTTTATTGGATCAACACGCAGTCACTTTTAAGAGCTATTTCTTGGATAATTTAGTAACTTCAACAAAATTGAACCCATCCACTACAATCTCACGAAAGATGAGTGTTAAACTAAGACCTATATAACCATCATGGGCAGATCAGCAAGTTCCTCCTTTTTTCAGAAATGTCACACATTTGTGTTTGTTAACAGTCACAGTCTAACCAGAACTCAATTCATGAAACAGTAGCAACTTGGTGGAAGTGTAAGAACGAAGTTATTACAGATTTCCATATAAGCCTGACTTGGACAAACACTGTAAACATGATTTCAGATTTATTACTGTACTAAAACTAATTCTAATTGTCTAAAGCAGAATCAGTAAGGACATCAAGGAGAACATTTATAGATAAAGTGGGACTGGGGGAAGGAAAGCCAGAAAAGAATTGTGGAGAAGAAAAACCCACATACCTGAGACCTACATAAGTAACTCCTCAGGATTCCCCTTTTCTTTAAAGTTAAGAACCTGAAAGAAAAGTTTGAAATTTTAAAACTTCAGTTCTTTACATCTGAGTTGTAAATTAGAGAGAAAATAGTAATTAAATAGACTTAACTGATTAGGCTGTCTCAAAGGTTTTAATACCTTTGAGTGTCATTTCTCCCACATACTCCTAAAGATGAAGAAAATGAGAGAATATTTAGAGTAAATAATATGACAAATGACTGAAAGCTACTCCTTTCAGAGATGGCTGCTCCACATTATTGCCTTTTGAGTGCAAAGTGAACTCGATGCAGGGAAAGAAAAATTAAGACTTCATAGCAAAACAAAATATTAAAATTTTGATTTGAGCTGAATCAAAGCATTAAAGCTTGACAGTTCACATTTAGTATTGGTCAGAAAGCTGGCTTAGCTTGGCTCTCTTCTTTTAATTGACTTTCTAAAGTATTTTATCTACAGAAGAATATTCAACTGCCATCACAGAACAAAGCCCTTAAAAGAATGCAGCATGTGAAGAGGATTAGTTAACAATAACTGGTACTTTCTGCTTACCTAAATCTGAAGAAGACATGCTGCAGATGTAAACAACAGTCAACTTCCTTGCCACAGTAAGTAAAATTAAAATCTCACAGAAACACAGAAAAGTAAGAACCAATGTTTAAGCTTTTGTGCATAGCAGAAAAAATTTAATATTATTGTAGCAGTACCATGACTCTTCACACACTCATCACACTTTTCTTTCATTAGAACAGAAGTACTAAATCCCTCCTGCCAGATAGTTATTTTTCCCAGGCAGAGAAATATGTTTCCTGCCACATTGAATTTGTAATTGTCACAATGGGAGATGCTGCCTCACACCAAATCTATTTCTTCCCATGTAAATATCAACAGCTTTCACAAAAATTAAATTCCAAATGTGCTTTACAGGTAAGTTCAAATACATGGGAAGAACTTTAATTTTATACAAATAAAAAAATCTTCATCCTCTTTCCAGCTCTGAAGGAAATATGAATTCTAAAAGGCAGGGGAAAAAAAAGAAGGGAAAAAAAAAAGGATTGTAAGTTACACCACAGTGCAGTCAAGCCTTCTCTCACATCAGCCTATGTCACATTTTAAGCAATTTCTAAAATGTTTAACACTGAAAACCCAGTCAGAATAAATCCTAATCTTTACATAAATTACAGTAAAATACACACAACATTATGAAATGGCTTTGACTACAGTTTTTATGAGTATCAAAAAGTTGTCTATAACTTTGCTGGCTAGAAGACCTGAGTTCACAGGCCAGAATTATTCCTTGCGACTAAGAACTGATGTAACTCTATTGCGAGTCACAAACAATTCTTAAAAATTAACTCTTAACTCCCAAACTGTCCTAGAAGTCTAAAGGAAGCCTTCTCTTTTATCAGAATCTCTTCTCAGCCTAGTCAATCCACAAATGAAGTGACTCTGCCTCAGATACAACCCTGGACCAAAGCTTTTCCATGCTGAATGCTTCTCCAAATAGGAAGCACTTCCGAGGAAGAATATGTCCCATTTAGGAACCTTAACCTGCTCCACATGCACACCTGCTCCTTTGTGAATAACAAGGTGAAAACCAGCACAAAGCAGACTCAAGAGTCAGTGCCCCCATCTGACATGGAACCTGGGAGAGGATTTATTCTCTGGCAAGGAAATCTACACCTCCAAAGCGTGTGGTTTTACATCACTGTGTAGAATTCCAGGTACAACTTCTAATTCCTCATAATCTGTCACTTAGAGTCTCAACACCCAAAATTTTATCTTTGTGAAATCGAAGCTAATCGAGTACAACTTACTCAAGTTCAGAACAGTGTGTGCTATCATAACAATTAAGAAGGAAAAAAACAAAACCGTAGTCGACATACTTGTCAAGAGACTATCCAACGCTTTTTTATGGAGGTAAAGTTTTCCCCGATGGGACCCTTAAGAAAAGCTGAACAAACACCTATGTCTCGGTTAAGGGAGAATGCCACTTTAAACAACAACAAAAAAGAATTTAGAGAAGAGTAAACTTAATCTAGATAAAGCTCACGTAGTACCTCTGAATGGTGCCCTACACTTCCATTCTCCGATCCAGAATGCTGCTCGTTTCCTTCATCTTCCACATCAGATCCTGAGTCTCGCTCGTCTTGCACTGGAGTAGCTCCTCCATCATCTATCTCGAGGTTAAAAAAAAGAAAGTAAAACTCAGCGTTTAAAGGAACCGCACAGGAATCGGGCGGGCTCTCGCTCTAACGGGGCAAGAAAATGGGGCTGTCTGAACAAAGCAACCCAGAGACACCCGGAGAGGGCACAAAACCTCCTATACCATGGGGGCAACGACTGATGCACTGCCCAGACACCGGACTATTGAAGCAATTAACGCCGTGCTGCCCTCAGGCCAAGGCCCCGCCGCTGTCCCCCCGAACCCGCGGACCCCGTCGTGCCCGATGCCCTTCCTGGAGGGTCCCGCGCCCCGCGCCGCCACCTGACTGCTCCGCGCCGTAATAGTGGGTGTCCATGCCGCGCCCCGCGGTGGCGGCGGGCGCTGCCCC
>WEIT01027620.1:32982-50099 GCA_013389985.1 Dryoscopus gambensis | reverse complement strand
GCCCCGCGCCGCACGGCGCGCCGGGTCTCGCGAGACTCCCGGGGCAGCGGCCGCCAGGGGGCGTTGCACGTTCACAGCCGAGCCCGCCCGGCGTTCTCGGGCTCGGCCACAACAAACAGAGGCAGGTTTTGTCTTCTCCTTTTCGCCCTCCCCCACTCTTCCCCCCCGAATGTAGTTTGATTTCAGCTTGATAACCGAAGCGCTGGCGAAACTGAAGGAGCCTTGGAGGATAAAAGGCTGTTTGTAGCCCCTGGATGACCACGGCAGTGCTCAGCTGCAGGGTGACGTGGCTGTGATCCTGGCAAAGGTGTTTCCTTGTCTGAGCCGTGCGGGAATTTCCAGGAGACCAAGCCAACCCCCGACACTGTTAATAGCTGCTCGGAACGGCAGCCCTGAGCTACACTAGACTTCCCAACATCTCCCACCAGATGAAGGGCCGTCCAGTGCGATGCTTCCCACAGTGATTAAGGGTGGGAGATGCGGAGTGTCATCTAGAGCAGAAAAGGTTTTGCCATTTAAATAATAGGTAAATTTATCTGCTCTTTACCAGCCAAGTCAGCAAGATTAACATGCGTCTCTACAAGAAGGTGGCAAAGCAGAGCCAGAGCTCAGGCACACGCACACAAGTGGGCTCTGTTGCTGCAATGAGGTTGGCAGTGTTCATGTTTGCAGCTGGCTGGAGGGGGACCCACCATGGCCATGGAAAGGAAGCAGAGGTTCTCTCAGCAAATTTAGGTGTGACTGTCCTGGCCGAAGCTCCAGTTCAATCTAGTTCATGTGTGGGTGGTTCCTCCAGATTTAGCCTTCAGGATTGACTGAAGGTTCACCCTGAGCTCCCAGGGGATGGTGACTTCAGAGTAAACATGGGCAGGGCAAAACAATGCCCGTATTTTTCAGGGATTGTTGTGCTCTGTTTCAATAGCCCCTATCCTCTGAGTAGTTGCATTACTCAAGAATTTGGCACGCCCATGATATGGTACTCGAGGATTATTAGGGATAG
Organism: Dryoscopus gambensis; assembly: GCA_013389985.1. Lineage (NCBI taxonomy): Eukaryota > Metazoa > Chordata > Aves > Passeriformes > Malaconotidae > Dryoscopus > Dryoscopus gambensis. The sequence goes on along the minus strand of WEIT01027620.1, from coordinate 49,099 downwards.
CTGCTGTCATTGATGCAGCATTTCAAAATGATGAGTCTGATACATGTGTACAGTACTGATGTCCCGCCCCTCGGTTTGTCATACATCACCTTCATTTTCTAGGAAAATATAGGTCCATGTGAGACAGACAGAAAACTGCTTTGTGTGTCCTTTGGTGTATTTCTGAACAACAGTGACTTTTATAATTCTGCCTGCTACACTTCTATTCAGAGCCATCAAAATTCAGTAAGTTGAGAATTCAGGGCAAAATAAGTCTATTTCTGCTGCGCTAGAGGCACCTTGTAGTGGATGGCGGAGAGGTTAAGCCATTATTAACTAACACTTTCCATCCAGCAGCAAGCACAGTTTCATGCAGGGAGTTCAATGAACCCGGCTAAACATAGCTGAACTCTCGGGACTGAGTCATTATTCAACATCTACAGCTAAACACTTAGAAGGAGAAATTGGCAGTGGAGTCAGATATTTCTCGGATAGAATCCTAAATTCTTAGCAAAAACGCAGAAAGCCTTTTTTTTTTTTTTTCCCCTGAAAGCAGCTTACATAAAACACAGATAATGTCTCTTTGTTTACAGCTCTGCTGGTCTTTTCCAGATAGCCACAAAGTACCTTAAGTGAGCCTCAGGACCACGCTCTTAATGGTATCATGTCCTTTTTTCATGTTCCTATAGGATTTTTGCTGCTTTTAGATCTTTGCGCTGTGTGGTTTCACTGAGATATTTTCGGGAAGGAGCAGGCACATGTGCCAGTATGTGATGGGAGACCCCTGTCGTTGCACTTCTCTGGCTTCCGTAAAGAAATTGAATGGCTTTACACAACTGACTAAATAGAAGGCAGGATGACAACTTTACAACACAACAAATAAAGGAATAAGGAAATAACCTGAGAATAGTGCAACAGAAAATAATGGACAAGGGAAAACATAATCAGAAACTAACACCAAAAAAAAGGGTTGAATAATGTGTACCAAGGTACGTGGAAATTGTACCAAGCTGCCTAGAAAACACAGAAATCTATCCCATACTCAAGTTTCAAGAGGATGATAGTCTGCCTTGGAAATTAGTCCTTTATAGGTATGTGTCATGTTCTGCAGTGATGGTGAGCCACTGTCCCAAATTCCAGCTGCGCTGAGGATGCATTGATGAAAGAATTGAGATTTTGTGCATTTACTGAGAGTGGAAGGAGGCACAGAGGTTCCTTCCTAACTGTTATGAATTCCCATCTTTCTTAAATGAAACCTCCTAACCTCGTTGTGACATGCTTGTGCATCACACAGGGGAGGGAGCACCTGTGTCTGAAACAACCTCACCTCATCAATGCTGGGCATCCATCCCAACCCTCATTCTGCAGGTAACATATGTGCACACTAACGTGCACATGCCTTTGTTCCTCATGAGCCAGAGCTTGGCAGATAGCAGTCTGTAATATACTCTTGTAATACCATCCTGGCTGCTTCCCAAAAGGAAGGATGGAGTGACAGTCAGACCATAATGGGATTGCACAGTGGGGGAGAATGACCTGTCTTCCACCACGCAGCGTAAGCAGCGCCCACTTGGTGTGTGTGAAGGTGTGTAATGACACAGATCCCAGAGCCCCTCCAGTCTGCCTCGCTGTGCAACTCCATGAACTGGCTGGAATGAAATAAGCCTTTCCCTGAGGAACAGAATGCTCAAGAAAACCGTGCAATGCACTTGGAAATCCTTTACTGGTATGTACTTCTTATTTAGTTCGCTTTGTTCCCTGCACTGCGCCTTTCAGAGTTAACAGACATCAGTGACTTAGAGCTACAAATCTGCTTAGAGGAAGGGAAGGAGGTTAATGTAGGCAGGAGGACTGCTGAATGAATAGTTTAAATTGCAAATTGTTACACCCAATCCACCTCACTTCGGAAACCTCAGAGAAATAACTAGTTTGACATAAAATGATGTTTGGTATCCAGGACTTGGTGATGCAGAAATGACAAGGCCACTTTGATTTAGCTGGAGAGAAAATATGAAAGGTAGTGCCATGTGCAAATTAAACCCTTTGATCCTGACATCAATCTCTTAATTAGGAAGGTGTCAGGATGAGGCAGTTTTGTTAACATATGTCTATCTGGACAGACCTATTGCTTTGAACAACAGCAGGATTAAATTCACCAGAGTTCATCCAATTCTATTTTGTTGCTTTTCTCAATGCAGCATTCATCATAGAATCACAGAATGGTTTGGATTGGAAGGGACCTTAAGGCTCATCCTGTTCCAGCATAGCAGGAGCACCTTCCACTATCCCAAGTTGCTCCGAGCCCCGTCCAACCTGGCCTCGGACACTTGCAGAGATGGGGCAGCCACAGCTTCTCTAGGCAGCCTGTGCCAGTGTCTTGCTACATAATTAATAATTTTTTGAGCTTTATTACTTAAGATATGACTTCACAGTCTTCACCTTCAGCAGTTTGCTTACAGGAAAGGTTACAGAATTAATCAGCATAGACCATGCTACAGATTAGCGCTAATTACCACTACAAATGTTCCTGTGCCCTGCTCAGTCCCTCACCAAACGCTGTGTTCAGCAGTATGTCGCATTGCTCATTCCTGGCAAGTTCCTCTCCTGTCTTTCCCCGTCTGCACAACTCAGTGCCTGCCCAAACCTGAGCTACCCCCGTGCACTCACAGGCCCTTCTCTGGAGGCACCTTTAGCCTGCTCATCTCTCATTAGCTGCATGTGCTGCACAGAGCATCTTGGCTGCTTCCCCTTAGTATATCAAGTCCCTGCTCCCTCAGCTTTTGTTTTCTAGCTCTTGAATATGTTGGCTGTGGAAATTGGTCTCCCTTCCAGTAATATTTCAGCTACACAATGAGTTGTACTTTTCTTTCAGATGACCTTGATTTCCCTGTGATTCCATCTCATACAGTTTCCAAAGGACATAAATCCTGTACTTCTCTCTGAAGTAGCACAGGCTCTGCATCTTGGGCACAAGTGTTAACAATGCAGTTATTTTTAGGATGAGATTCTCTGCCCCTAAACAGTGCTCCATTTGGAATTTCAGCAGGTATGTTTTGTTTGCTGAAGGAATATGCATGGCATTTTTTTGTCCAATTACACAAAAAACTTTGGGTTTAGATATATGCCTTGGTATTATAAAGGTATGTACTTTGATTTCTTTGCCAATATTTGACCTTTACCTAATAAAATCAGTACTTGGAATTTTGTTAATCACATACAGCATATAGACTTCTAAAAACTGTATCAAAAATGAGTCTGCTAAAGAACTACTTAGAGGCAAAATCTTTGAGTAGGAATGATTTGGAGTTAGAAACTTGAGAAAAGCTCTCTGTGGCTTTCTGCTTCTCTCCAAAAGTCTCTGAGCCCTTAAGGGCTTACACTCTGTTTCTGGACCTGTATCTGCTGCTGTAAGACTTAAACAAAACTTGGGTAAGGAGGCTGACATTAAAACACAAATATGTGATGTTGATAAATACATGCTACTCCCAACTATTTCCATGCTTGAATACTTACCTCTGATTTGGACATGGAGCTACAGCAGGGGCCCCATCATACAGTGCAGCCACGCTGAACCTAGGAAACAAGAAAGTAAGAATTCGGATGTTAGGTATACTAGCACATGCTCACAATTATTGCACATTTGCATCTGCATGTTTAATAGTGGGCACACAGACTAGTGCACAGTGTTGTGCACAGGACCCTGGAGGAAGGTGACATGGCTGGGTTAGGGTACATAGAAAAAATCTCATCTTCACTGTTTGGACTCATCATAAGGGTTGGAATGTGCCTGACTCCTGAATTCTTGCTTTGGCTGGAAAAACACTGTATCTGCCTCTCTACAGATGTACTTCACTTCCGTTTCTTTCCCATACTGGAATTTAACCAGATATGCAAGAAGGACACAGAGAGTACATATGGAGCCAACAGAAAGAGGAAAGGTCTTGGCCATCCTGTCCTATTTAGGAAAGAGAGAAGTGGACAAATAGGGAGTTAACATGCACTTAGATTCTGGAACATAGGGCCAGAGTGTTTGCTGAGAGGTAAATTAATGAAACCAGGATGTTTTTTCCCATTATATGGGTGTGTGTATGAATTTCAATTAAATGTGATGAGTTAATTTTGGTCTGAGCTGTAGGCACTGTGAAACACAGACCACACAGGAAACAGACTGATGGGCATTTTCTTGCAGAAAAGAGCTATGGAAAACCATGGGGAGGTTTTGATGAAGAGATGAGGGTCTGATTTTCTTCGTACCTAACAGGGCTAGAGACAGTTCCAGGGAAGTCAGTTGTATTGGAGCAGCCTAAGACCAGATGCTAAAGGGTTTTCTTCTGCGAGTGCTTTCCAGAAATCTGAAAGGATACAGGCCCAGTGGAGAGACTGAAGTTTAAGGTTCACCCAGGCAAGAATTAGCCTTCGTGCTCACTGGAACACCTGACCTGGAAATGACATATACACTGAACTGGGAGCAAAGTCCTGTAATAAATAACCGTCCTTCAGTCATTTCCTCCTTTGTGCAGCAGAGAACTGGCACTTAATGGCACCAGGGCCAGTTTCACCTTCCTTTCCCTTCTTACTCCAGTGCTTATGAAAAAGAGAAAAGCCACACAGTGAAGATTTCTTCTGGAGAGGTAAATTCCCATCCTGTGGGGTGCAATTTGGTTTATGGTGCAGCATTACTTCGTCAAGAAAAGCAGCAGAGAGAGCCAGGCTTGGCCACGAAGTGGCCATGCAACCAGGTGCAGGGGGTGGCCACTTACATCTTCCATGGGAGTAAGCATTTTAAATGTTGGAACTGCATATCCTGGGATTATATGGGATCTCCTCCCTACATGTCCGCTCTTGGCTGCTGTCAGACCGCATCCAGAGCCAGCTGCCCCTTTGATGTGACACTGTATGGCTGTCTCCGTGCTTGCATCTGCCACTCCCTCCTTGTTTGGGGTCAACATTTTTACGCTTTTGCCATATTCTGGTTTCTGGTGCAGGTGAAAGAGTGCCTGTCTTGTGAATCACCCACTGTGGCCCATCTTTAGCCTATGTTTGCCAAGGACCATGCTTCCGTGCCACCCTGCACCACTCACAGCAACAGGCCATCCCAGTGTTGAAGTTGGTATGCAGATCCCGTCTCTGAATCCTGAATAAGAACATGAGGACTTTGCCATAAGAATAACAGAATATGAAAGACCAGCTGGCAAATCATCCTAGGCATAGAATCACTCCCAAAATCTACCTCTATCTGTGGGACAGAAAGTGGCTTTGAAGACTTTAGTTTCTTGGTTAGGACAGCCTAAACTGCATCATCCCTTAATTAAAGCACAGCTGTAGATTTCTGGCCACTGATATTTTGACTGTTATGTTCTTGATAGTGAGTTCCTAATTTTATTGTGGTTCCTTCCAGTCCCTTATTTTGCTGTTCATGCCTTGATTGCAGTCCCTCCCACTCCAGCCAAAGAAGGTGAACTCCGTTTCTGTTTGGTGGTGGGTTCAAGCTGGAGGGTCTGAGGGAACTCAGCTCAGGAAATTATTAATTAAACCTGTGTCTCTGAGATAGTCACTGAACTGCTGAGTCAATGGACCAGCCAAAGGTAACTATTGTGCATCAAATCACATTGCACTGTGTAGTCTTTCTATTAGTGAGCCAGCCTTGAAGTTCAGCCAATAATTGTGCCTAGGACTTGACTGAGAGAACTATTTAGTATGAAAATGTGCACAGTGAAATCTTTAGGGCTGAGAGCGTCTCTGGGGTTATGTCGTAGAACTCAGACCACCACCCCCGTGCTGCAGGTTCTTTGCTTTGTGTAGATGGTGTCATTGTTTCTACATTAGGTGTATCTTTCTATGATCTCTTCTGCTTTAACAAAAGTATTTTAAGGCATCTTGATGTTACTTTTATGCAAGGAAACCCCACTGTCTGTTCTCATCAAAGCCTAACATTTTGTTCTTGGCATGCAGGTTGCATACAGTGATCTGAAACATAATGGTGGTTTTCAGAAAGGTAAGTCTTACTCTTTGCTCTGATTGAGTGATTAGCCTGAGGCAGAAAGAGGAGAAAATTACCTTACCATCATGGTTCAATCAGAAAGAAAGTAGCAATAACCCAGTATCAACACGATATAAAATAAGTTTAGCCTAGAGGAGGGAAGCAGAGGTCTCTTGCCTCACCAGGCCACGCTCTTGTTGAGCAGGTGACCTCTGTCACGAGGTGTGGTACTGAAACCACACAAGTTATCTCTGGGGTTTTATTCAACACAAATGAGAACTGTTAGTCTGTAACATTCTTCATAATCTCATGCAATGTTTATAGATGATTTAGACTGGTTGTTTGGTTTTAAATGTAAGCCACAAAGCATTTTGAGAGGAAAAAGAAATATTTCTTTCAGTAAAAATGTTGAAACTATGGCAATCAATGCTGCAATGTGTAACAAAAGTTGTATATGACAAGACACAGCTAGAAAGTCCACTGATCTACAACTCTGTTCAGTTTTTATTCCATCTTTCTGTTTGAATCTGTATTAGGGCCTGGAGCAAGAGAAGGTATTCCCAAGGGCCTGGAGTAGGGAAGTATAACCAGGACACTGATGCAGGCAACACCAAGATGCTGCTCATTCCTAGGAAAGGGCAGCTGTGGCTCACCCCTTCCTCCAGGGACAGCAGAGCAGTTCTTGCTTGCTCTGCAGAAGTTCCAGGTGTTGCCAAACCTCTACAAATGTGAGGAACTGGGCTGGATAAAGAATGTTAGTTGGTTTTTTCCTAAGAGAGATCATGGATGCATTCACATTTCAGCTATAGCAGGAAAAAAAAAAATTAAAATTCTCACAACAGAGGCCTCTACATTTCCAGGCATCCATTCTGTACATCTGTTTGTTTGTTTGCTTGCTTTTCTTTTTCCTGGTAAAGTCTATGTTCTCAAGAATCTCTTCTGAGAGAATATCACAGCTCATGTGAAGCTGCCAAGTCAGTTCCTTAGCATTCACTGTGCCCCCAGCCTGCTTCTGAGTGGTAGTGGAGCTGCATTTTTGCTGTCCTTGGAAAAGGTGTTGCCTCATTTCCTCTTGGGAGACAGCCGGGTTTGATGACTTGCCCAAAGTCATGTTCCAGATCAGCTGTGGAGCTGGGAGTAGAATTCAGAGGTCTGTGAATGTACTGCCTGCAAGCTGTAAGAACTTACCCAGTTAAACACTGCTAAAGAAATCAATTCACTAAAAAAGGAAGAACAAGAGCTGTTTGCCTGTGAGCTACATGGCATCAAGTATGTCACTGTACTTGACAGTAGCTTTTTTCTCCCCAGGGTGATCACGTGTGGCTGGACACTCAACCAAACAGTGAATTTAATGTCCCTATCGGGGCAGTTGTGAAGGAATCTGACTCAGGGCGGATCTTGCTGGAGGATGATGAAGGCAAGGTGGGCTATGCTATAACATTCTGTAAAAGATTAACATTAAATTTAAAAGTACAAAGTACAAAAGAAAACCCTATTTGGTCACACCAAAGCTCCATCTATCCAGATGGTCTGATTTTGATAATGTCTAGTAGGATATACTGAAAGAAATAGAAATAAGAAGATACATACTATCTTCTTATAGTATATAGAAGATATACTATAGAAATAAGGCATCTCCAGGTCCAACCACTAGGAAGATTCAGAGCTTCTTGAGACAGAGGTTATATCTACATAGTTAGGAAAAGGAAATGGATGGGCTCCAATCCCTACATTTGGTGAAGCTTTAGGTGGAAATATCATCCCACTGGAATCAGTTCATCCCTACCTCATACAATGTTCTGCCTGTGATGACAGAGTTGCACTCTGAACAGTGTTAAAATTGGTGCTGTTCAGAATCCACCTGAGTGGCTTTCATTCAGTGTTTTAAACCATCTAGTTCTGGGGAGCAGCAAACCTGTTAGTTCTTGTAGGCCAGTCACCTGTATGTTAGAACATGCTTGCTTGAGCATGCGTTATGCTGAAGCTCACTCTAGTCAAACCCAGCTCTCCTTTGCTTGCCTCTGAGCCACAGCATCACACGTTAAAGTCTGTGCCTTGCCTTTGTCAGGAACACTGGATCACGGCTCGGAACATGCACATGGTGCGCCTGATGCACCCCTCCTCTGTCCAGGGGGTAGAGGACATGATCCGCCTCGGGGATCTCCATGAAGCTGGCATGGTGCACAACCTCCTCATCCGACATCAGGAGCACAAAATCTATGTGAGTTCCGCTTCCAGGAATAGCCTCTACATTTAGCAAGTGACTTGAGCAGCCTGTGAGCCTTTCACACGTGTGGCCCTCTGACTTCTTTGCTGACTGAGGGTGCCAAGGAGACACAACATAGTTTTTCTCTTCTTTCACTCGAGTACTTTGGCTGTGAAGAAGAGAGCTACCAGCAGCCCCTCAGTCACAGAGCCGGCACCGGTAGTGACCCCACTTACTTTCTCCCAGAATGATCACTGCCACCAGTCCACCAGTCACTGATAGTGAACTAAATCAAGCCCGTGTTACAGCTTAGTGCTGCTAATACATGGAGGATCAGCCTAACTAGTACAGAGCGACATGATTTCAATTGTCCCTCAGTCCAAGCCAACATTTACTTGATTTTGATTTTACTTTGATTTTTTAGATAAGATGGCTAATGAATAATCTGGACATTTTGTCCATTACAGATTTTATCTGTAACTGGGCAATTTGGCATTTTTATTTTCTTTTTTCCTTAGTTTCCAGTTTGTAGTATTATAATTAATATTCAAGTTTTTCCATGCTTTGCCTCCCATGTTATATACAATACTGGAGAGAAGCTGCCCCTTACAACACAGATGTGACAGTATTTTGTGTAAAAAAAGACTGATCTTATAGATGCTGCGGTTATAATTACCAAGGTGTGTGTATAGACCTGTTATATTAGACTCTAGCAGCCTGAAGTTGTTTCATGTAGGTTTTGAACAATATTATTGCCTTGCATCTCCGCAGCCTTGAACAGCCTCCTTCATTTCACTGGTGGTGCTGTATACAAATGTTTCTAAATCACTGTATGAATAGCACAACTATAACTTGGCCCATTAGCTACATCTGCACTAGAATACAAAAGCAGCTTAACAAAACACTGCAAAACACCTTACAATAACACAAAAGTGCCAGGTCAAATTGGACTTTTGTGTACTTCAGCTTAAGACAGAGAACTGAGCTGTATTTTGACAATGAGACTACACCTAGCATTCTTCCTTGGGCAAAACCCTCCTTATCCTGGGATGTTTAACAGCAGCTGATACTGAGGAACTGGGCTCTCAGCCTCACCCAAGTGCTGCTATGATCTCCCAGGCTTCCCTCCCACCTCTGTTTAGATTTATACTGTGAGTGGCTTTGGTTGTATTCTTGTTTTCAGGTTTGCTGTAGCGATAATGCTCACAACTGTTTTCCAGACTTATACAGGATCAATCCTTGTAGCAGTGAATCCGTACCAGCTGCTGCCCCTCTACACGGTGGATCAGATCAGACTGTATTGTAACAAGAGGATTGGAGAGCTTCCACCTCATGTCTTTGCCATTGCAGACAACTGTTACTTCAATATGAAGAGGAATAAGAGAGATCAGTGCTGTGTGATCAGGTGACTGGACTCGGAGAGGAAAATAGCGGAAACCAAGTCTGGCATGGTTTGGGGCACCTTTGTGGACACAGGAGATCTTCCAAATGGAAGGGCACAGATAAGACTAGAGACAGAGGAAGGAAATATTTTCTTCCCTGCTTCTTTATTTTCAATTAGGGCTGCAAAAGGTAGAACATAAGCAAAGGATTTCCAAAGTCCATTGTTTTCCCCCAGAGTCTTTGAATGTGTTTGTACATTCAGCACGTGGTCACTACATACAGAAATATAACACCTGAGCGTGTGTGATATAGAGCTATCTTTTACCTTGGAGACAAGAGATTTATGTTACATGTAGTTTCTGAGAATAGACATCTCCTGAAGAGAAATAACCTCTGCTAACCGGAAGATGAAGGGAAGCTTTCTTCGTCCTATAAAGAATCCATTTTCTGTTTGTCATCAGTGTGAAGAACCAGATAGTCTCATTGCAATAGTATCTGATTATAGCTGAGTCAACTCAGTTCATGTGCTAACACTAGCATTGACAATCTGGTAATGCAATAAAGAAGAAAAGCAAGTGGTCATTTAATTTGCACAGGTACAGAATGTCTTCCATGGATTTGCTTGTTTTTAATTGGTGGGAGCATTTAGTTCTCAGCCTAAGTCTAAAAAACAACTTTAATTTGAGCGGATAAAATGATGAAAGACTAGAATTTTCCAGCCTTCTATGAAAGACAGTCTGATCTGCCATTCACAGGGTAAATTTAGTGGGATTTTTTTTTAAACTTGGTCGCCACATTAATGAAAAAAGAAAGGAAGCCTGTAATGATCTTGTTTCTTACTGCAGTGGAGAATCTGGAGCTGGTAAAACTGAAAGCACAAAGTTAATACTACAGTTTTTGGCAGCTGTCAGTGGCCAGCATTCCTGGATAGAGCAGCAAATCCTAGAGGCCAACCCCATTCTGGAAGGTGGGTTATTTAGCAAACATGGCTGATTTACCACATTTATCTCAGGATTAAAAAAAATCAAAACCAGATCTTTGAACCATTGTATCTGCTTGATTGGTAACCCCCCTGAAACTCTGGTGATGCACTGTAGATGTTCTCTATGCTTTTCTGTCATGTTCCCATGCAGTCCACAGCAGCTTTGGTCTCACACTGTAGGAGGAGGTGCCACTGTAGTATATAACCTGGAGCTGCTAGGAACACAAGACTCCTTGGGAATGCAGAGCCCAAGGCAAAGCCCCCTGGTTTAGCATGTGCCCTAAGTAGTGACAAAGTGACTGGCCAAGCATGGATGTATCTATAGGGGAGCTCCCTGAAACACCCATCTTCTTCTGTACAGGGATCAGCATGTTCCCAATAAATCCTTCCGGAGGTCTTCAGACTTGCTGAGATCTCTTGGCTGGCCAGATATAGACCACATTTGGATCATTTGAATATGTCTTTTAGGACCCAATTATCTGGGTGCACAGTATGCCTGCCCCTCTCTTTAGGAGGCAGAGTGAGACAAGACATTCTCCAGTGCACTGTCATTTGGAACACAATGTGTAAAACACTAGCAGCAAAGTAGAAAGGCAAAAAAATAGGCTTGATGTTCATGAACTGCAATAATCCAGATACTATCTCCGTCCCTTGCCCATCAGCTTTTGGAAATGCCAAGACAATTCGAAATGACAATTCAAGCCGCTTTGGGAAATACATTGATATTCACTTCAACCAAAATGGTGTGATAGAAGGAGCCCGGATAGAACAGTTTCTCCTGGAGAAGTCCCGGGTGTGCCGGCAGGTGAGGGCACTGGCAGGTGTATATTCTGCCTGTTCTTGTGTTAGAAGCTTATCCTGACAAGGCTGTTTGTTGGCCTATTTCTTTTTCTTTTAGGCTCCAGAGGAGAGGAACTATCACATCTTCTACTGCATGCTAATGGGGATGAATACAGAACAGAAAAAGATGCTGAATCTGGGCACTGCCTCAGAGTACACTTATCTCACTATGGTAATAATCTCTGCTTTATTTTCCATTATCCCTCTGCCATTCGCTTCTTCCAGCGAGCAATTACAATCACTAGGAGCTGCAGATGGTAGTTACCAAATATGAACAGTCCTTCCCTTAGAGTACCAGAAGCAGTAACACCAAAAGTGCTGTGAGCATCAGTTTCAGACACTTATTGTATTGTCCACCAGTGGGAAGCAGCTCGTGGCAGGTCAAAGCTTTCTGTCAAAGTCAGACTTAAGAAGCAAAAAGGACATCTTAAAACAGAATGTGGACCACAACTCCCACTTTCCCAGATACTCAGATTTCAGAGGAATGTAAGGGATCTCATGCCAGGGAGAATGGTAATCACATATGTGTACCTTAGAGGAAAATGAATAAGAATCTTAGTCCTTATATCTAATAAATATATATACAAAATGCAGGCAGCTGGCATTCAGCATAACCTCCCATGATTGATGTTATCATGTCTGGGTTTATGATGCCATTATGGCAGAAGTGGGTTCTTCATAAAAGAAAAAAAATCTTCATAAGTGAGATTTTTGAAAATAGCTAATTGAATGGTTTAGGACATGAAAGCCATGATGAAAATCCTGTCCTTTATCCTGTGTATATACCTTGTATTACATATGCCAGCTGGTTTGATTTGGGCTGTTCTACAGCTGCAGAAAAAATGTTTAAATCCTGCCTCTACTGAAATTAGCTGGAGCTGGGCATCTAATGTCTAAGAAATGAAAACAAGTCTATAATCGGTTTCTGGAGTCTTAAAAGCAAAACCGTTAAAGTTGCAGAGATTTTTTTCAAATGTAATGTTTTCAAAATAGCAGTGATCTTGCAGCAAAGCTGATGAATGCAGTTAGTGCAATTAACCCACTGGCCATTCCATAAAAAGGCCTCTGGGTCAGCAGTAGGGCATGTCTGATACTGAGATGGAAGCATTGGATTAAAGGAGAAAATATCCATGGTTTTGTAAAGGTCAGCTGTTGGCACAAGTGGGCATTTACAGACTGTAAACTGAAACGTCTAGGAATATTTCATTTTTGTAATTATCATGCTATATTATCAGAAACAGCAAGGATAAAAAAGGCCTTTCCCCATCTCCATTAGGGCTGAAAATAGTTTCTATCAGGAGCAGCATCCTAGGACCAGCTATGCAGGCTTTGATGAAGGTTCTTTTGATGTTGCCTTGGATGCTTCCATTTGCCTTCCACCAGGACTCAATATTTTTATTTTGAGATCTGCCGTCTAGTACTTATCCGATCCAACTTGCTTTGGCTTGGGATGAGGGCTCTTAATATTCCATTGACAAGGCAGAGATAGAAAACCAAAGGCCTTGTAAATGGCCTTGTAAATGTAGGTAACCATGTCAAACCTTTCTGTCCTGTGTTCCAGAGGCCCCTTCCCATTAGCTTTTCCTTTTGGTTTCCCCAGCATTCAGTCTAGCCCTGAAGAAATGCAGTATTGAGTCCTCTCTTAATGGGTACTTTTTGAGAGTAAAGATGAAGGAAGATACAACCACGAGAAGAGGATATAGAATGTCTAAATAGGTTTTTACCTTGCATCCTTGTGGACTCACAGGATAGCCACCCTGTGTACAAAGGCTTGTCGGTCTGCAGGTGCTTTCTTCCTTGCCTGGATAGCAGGAGGATTTTCCTTACCTGTTGGCGTGGTGCTTGCAGGGCAACTGCATGTCCTGTGACGGCCGGAATGACGCCAAGGATTATGCCCACATCCGCTCGGCTATGAAGATCCTCATGTTCTCAGATTCTGAGCACTGGGACATCAGCAAGCTGCTGGCTGCAATCCTGCACCTAGGGAATGTAGAGTTCCAAGGTAAACTCAACACTGCCCGTGCTTACCTTTCCTCAGACTCGATGGTAAAGGTGCTTCCCTTGGGTGCTTCCGGCTTCCACCTACACAGATTAGGTTGTGCTGCTCTGCCCTGAATTAACAGGTGAACAGAGTTGGAAAGACAGATAAGCACCATGAAATTCTGATTTGTGACTCCACTGCCAAGTGTTTTGAAAAACAGTATCTTATTATTATTTTGTCATGCTGTCAGGTCGCCAGGGTTGTAAATAGGCCCTTATCACACAAACTGAAACAAGAGTATAATGCCATGTTACATTTGCTGTTATTGTTCTACACAAGCCAGAGGACACAGGAGTGATGTTTGGAGATAACAGCATGTTGCTGCGACCCCCTGCCTATTCCCTAAGCGGGCTAACAACGGCAGGGGGCTGGGGGGCAACATAGTCCCCTGGGGTTCGTTGAAAGAAGAGGTGTAGCAGGCTTATCGGAGTTCTTGGTGTGTCTCTGGGCTGTGTGTCAGCAGGCAGCAGAAAGCAGCAAGAGAAACACAGTATCGCTCCTTGATGGTGAAGTCAAAAGGTTTATTTCTGGTCCGGCGCCGGCGTGGGGGGAAAGGGGGGAGGGGAGAGGGAAGGGGAGAAGGGAACCGCAAGAGCCTAGCGAGGCTTCCAAATCCCAAAGCAAAAAGAGACCTCGTGCCTCTTGGCACTCACTTTTCACAGTTTCAAAGAGCCCGCGGGTACCAGGCTTGAGCCAATGAAAGACTGACATGGGAGGGATACCTCTTAGGAACATACCATACATTTTTGGAAGGGGGAAACAGGACAAACCATTCAAAGGAAAATACACAACCGCAATAGAAGTCATCCTGCTTAAGTCTGCTGTACACTCACCCGCATAGCTGCACTTCTGGTATGGACAGGCACAGTGTGACACCCTCCAGCACATGCCAGAAGCTTTCACGTTTTAGAAAACAACTCCTCACTTTGTGATACAGAGGGCCCGATACAGTGATGCCAGCTGGATTCTTTGGATTAATGCTGACTACTAAAATTAGGGATTTCTTTTATTCCCCTTTGTTGTCTAAATTTCCTGCTAGTCAGATACACAGGAAAAATAGTTCCAGAAACACATTTTCTGGAGTCAGATATTACTTCCCCAGATCCCTTGTAGTTACTATTTTAAATGAATAGCATTGTCAGTTTGGCTGCTGTTTTTAGCCTGACGTTCTAGACATGAGAGAGCCCTGTAGATCCCAGGATCCCCAGGTGAACTCAGGACCCTCCTTGGTAAAATCACCAAACTGTCAGTTTCAAATGAGAACCGAGTACCTTGCCACATGCCAATTCCCAGCATTGTGGGGTCACAGAAATACTACTACATTGACAACAGTGATGGTTCCCCCTGACACTGGCTGTTTCTTCCTTGCAGCGGCTGTGTACGACAACCTGGACTGCTCTGATGTGATGGACTCGCCACACTTCTCCATTGCCACCAAATTGCTCGAGGTAATGGACTCTCATCTTCTCTTGCTGGTTTTCCCTTCTCCCTTGTTCTCTGAGCACACTGGTGGAGCACATCTCTGGAGTTTATGTAGGAATGAACATTCAACAGGCATGCCCCCTCTGTCCTGCTGACACTCCAGTCATGCTGTTGCAGATGTCTCTCCAAGCCGGGACATCTTTAACTGGGACAGCAAGTTGCCAGTGGATGCCACTAGACATCACTAGTTTGTCATAGCCCTCCTCCTGATACAAACTTTGCTGGATCTCCTTTATCCACTTGGAATGACCAGGTTGCCATGACTGTTTCCCCAGGTAGACTCTAGTGAACTCCAGAACAGCCTCACAAACCTCTCCATCATTGTCCGAGGAGAAAGTGTGTCCAGGCCTCTGAACGTGGCTCAAGCTGCTGATGGGAGGGATGCCTTTGTGAAGGTACTGGTGCCCACAGCTTCCCTGTTTAAAGACTGAGGATGCTTTCACAGCTGTCTTTCTTCCTGGCTGAGGAGTCTTATGTGATAAACATTGACCTAGAGGGCTCCTTGCAGTTCTTAGGCATAGCTTGACAGCACAATAGCAAGCAGTAAGTTACATCTGAACTCTCTAACGATGTGCTCCAATTCCTCTGTCATTTTTTTTCTCAGGGTATATATGGACGGATTTTCTTGTGGATCGTGAACAAGATCAACTCAGCCATTTTCAACCCAACTTCTCAGAAGCCTAAAGACAGACGTCAATCCATTGGACTGCTGGACATTTTTGGGTTTGAAAACTTCAGCAACAACAGGTAGGAAACTCCAGATGCAATGCAATGGGAAGCTGAAAAGCTGCTGATGTAAAGGGAAAGAATGAAAAAACAAACAGATACATGGTCTTTCATCATCATCCTGATTCTCAGAAAAATGGTGAAAATTCCATTACTGGCTTTTCCCAATTATGATCATGCAGATGCCATTTTTCTTCAGTCTTGATCATATTTCTGCCTTCTTCCCCAACCTTCATTTTAGTGCAGCCATTGCACATGTCTATTTCAGAACCTGAGGAATCTTCTAAGGGGAGATGGCTATGGAGCTACTACGGCAGTCAGCCATTATGTGAGGATGTAGTATATCTCTGTGTCTCTGTACCAAACTTTCCTGTTCCATAGCATTTTACAATGTCTTCTGGGATACATTTGGCATGTAGTATGAACAAGATTGTGTTGTGTTTCCCATTTCAGCTCATGCTTACATGTTTCTCAGTGTTCTCCCATCCTTTTTTTTTT
>WEIT01027620.1:0-23687 GCA_013389985.1 Dryoscopus gambensis | reverse complement strand
CCCCGGCTCCCAGCCGGACAGGGAAAGGCAGACTCGGGATCCCAGGGTTTACCCCTGAGGCAGATGGTGAAAAATCCCTCTTGTAGTGAGGTAGGGTGTTAAGGTCCCAGTGCAGTGGCCGCTCCCACGAGCAGAGCTCCACTCACGGTGGAAGCAAGGCAGCAGGAGACGGAACCCTGCAGTGGTGACGAATTCTCCCCACAGCGACTGCAGCCTCCTTCCCATCCAAATGCCGAGAGCACAAGAGCCCTAGGGGCTGCACCCAACCCTGTTTTCCTAGTCCAAATCTCTCGGTATCTCTGCCCTCCACGAGAAACCTCAGGTAGAGAGAATAGCTACACCCCTGCCCTGAGCTGTGACAACTTCTTTTGTTTCTCTTAAGTATCCAGTCCGTATTGTTTCCTAACAACACGGATGGGGGAAGACTCCTTAAGAGAAAAAAACAAAAACAAAAGGAGAGCTCCCAAAACCCCAACAGAGGCTGATCCTGTTGCTGTGTTACAGCGTTGCAGCTGAAACAGCACAGTGCAATATATTGGAACATAAAAAAGAATGGGATACGAGTGCAGTGTTGCAGAGGTCCACCTTGCTTGTAGCATACCCTTGTCTGTAGCATACCCCCACGTGAAAACAGTCTTGCTGCAGGCAGATTCTTGCTTGTTTATGGCTGTAGTTAGACCGAGTCTGGTCAGGTGGTGTGCACTCTTCCTACTGCAGTCCCATAAATGCATTTTAATGACATTATGCTACATAATGCTGATTTTGGGTCTCTTCCAGATCATGTGTCCCATTTCCAGAAGTTGTAGGTGTGTCTGCTAAACTGGCATATCCACACGTTGTTTTAACAGGATCATCATGACACTGTATTGGAGCTGCAACGCCAGAATGTACTCGCAGATAAGGTTCTTCTTATCCAGAAGGTGATGAGAGGATTGAAGGACAGGTCAGTGATCTTACAGAAAGGAATTCACTTTAGTTTGAAGTAGTTAATCTTTGTGGTGCAGCCCACACTCTGTGCAGCATTTTTGAGTATGAAATGTATCAGTCTATACCTTCCACCAGCCCTAAATTTCATGCTGGTCATGTCACAATGCACAGTGTATCTATGCAGACGTTGGACAAAGATTTGTTTTGGCTCAGTTTTGTTATTGTCATGATGTTTGTCAAAATGCAGGGCTATGGCATGTATGAAAGTGGAGGTTTGAAAGGAGGACTTGCTCTTAATATTTTTAGTAAACAGTAGACATCTGGGAAGCAGGAAATCTCCATGGAATCTGTTCCCTTCTCAGAGCTACAAGAATTCTCTTATTTAGGATGCTTCTTTGATAGAAGAATAAGATTCTTTGATAAAAGAATCAGATAGAAACTAACTAGTCCTTCTCTTTGCCAAAGATGCCTAATTCTTGCATTGTGTCTGCTTTAGTTTGAAATATCTTCAGAAATGAAATTTAGTCACTGTCAAATAAATGCTTGTCCTCATTAAATGCTTTACATCATGATTTGTACTCATTGATCTTGTATCCCCTCAATTAGAACCATGATATAGGACTGAGTCTTGGTTTGGTTTAGAAATATTCTTGACCATAGTGAAGGAAGAACTAAAAAATATGACACAAATGCCCCAAAACGTTCCCTTTTTTTTACACTCTGCTGCTATCCAACAGAGTATCCAAACCAAAAACCTTAACTTGCTTTTAGTTTTAAATGATTGGAGCTATGTACTGCCTTTTCAACTGCAGCATGACAGCTTGTACCGTGGGAGGTTCATCTTGCTCATCCTGGCAGCAAAACACTGGGGAGTAAGAGGTTATTAGGTGGGGAAGTTAACTTACCCAGTCTTGATGTGAGGGGTTTTCAGTCCTTACAGAGCTCTCTGACCACAGCAATTAATTTGGTCTGCAGTTGCTATCAGTATTTTTGCAGCAAACAAGGCTGACATCAGACTGTGGACATCCCATAAAAGGAAAAAAAAACCCACCTTATTCTTTACTACTATGATAAGAAGCATCAGAGATAACCTACTGTTTGTCACCTCACATGTCTGTCTGCTTAGGAAGCAGTTCCTGAAACAGAGGAAGTCTGCTGTAGCCATTCAGTCAGCCTGGAGAGGCTACTGCTGCCGGAAGGAATTCAGAATGGTAGGATGAAGGTGTATCAATGAATATTTATTTGTGTGTGTGTTTATATATTGTGCCCTGCCAGACTGAGTGGAGTATTAGGAATTAAGATATTCACAACTGAAGGGAGAAGAGACAAGATGACAGGGTGTAAAAGAGGATGTAAAGTCTAAGGAGGGGTCTGGGACCTCTCAGGGCTAGCTGAACCTGTGACATTTCTGCTTTCTAGTGAAATAGGAACCCAACTCACCTTCAGCATGCCTGGCTCTAGAGACCTGACATATAAGTGGTCCCACACCTCTTATAGTCAGAAACCCAAGCCTAGCCTTTGTGCATCACCACCATGCTATTAGCAAAGTGTCTTCCAGAGCTGCTACAGGAAAACCGAGAATTTTTAAAAAATTACCAGAGAAGTCATTATATAAATTTCACATTATTAAAAATTTTGCCAGGGGAGGTTCAGGTTCAGATTCAGATTAGATATTAGGAAAAAAATGTTGCTGACAGAGTGGCCAGGCACTGGAGTAAGTTGCCCAGGGTGGTGGTGGAGTCACCATCTTGGGATGTGTTGAAGATGCATCTGAATGTGACACCTGAGGATATGGTTTAGGGGTGGTTATGGTGGTGCTGGGTTGACAGCATGGACTACATAATCTTGAAGGTCTCTTCCAACCTTGATGATTCTGTGTGATTCTGTGTGAAAAATATTGGTTGATCTTCCATAGATGGTGCATTTTCTGGGTGAGGAAAAGTGGGGGCAGTCACAGATTGTGTATTTGTGTGTCATGGATTATTTATTATTATTATTATTATTATTATTATTATTATTATTATTATTTCCCATACATCCCATTTGAGATGGGCAGGAGGAGAAACTGCCAGTTGCAATCAGAAACATTCTATATTCTGCATCAGCGATGCAATTCCTGTCTGATGGTTTGTTCATTTGTTTCCATTCACTTGGCTTCATTTCTGCTCTGTTCCTTCGCTTGTCATAATCCCAGGCTACCATTGTCACTTTCTGGAGCCACTTCCTAGAACAGATCCCCCAAATAACTCTATATACTAGTTTTAAAGGCTTATTACTGGTAGAAAACAAAGCATAAAGTGTAATAGACATTCCAGTGTCTAAAGACAGTTACCGAATTTTGTTGTCTTCTGCTCATCCCAACTTACATCCCAACCCGTCTCGATGGTTTGGAACCATAATGACTTCTTCTTTCTGCACCACCCACAGGTGCTGTTGGGCTTCGGGCGCCTGCAGGCCCTGTACCGCAGCCGGCAGCTGGCTCAGCGGTACGAGGCCACCCGGGCTCGGATCATCAGGTTCCAGGCCATGTGCCGCGGTTTTCTGGTGCGTCAGAAGGTAGCAGAGCAGAAGAAAGCTGCGTGTGTCATACAGGCATATGCAAGGGGCATGTTCGCTCGCCAAACCTACCAGAGGATAAAGGGGGAGGTAATGCTCACAGATACCTTGTGAACACATTGTTTCTATGAAATTCCAGTAGAGATTTTATGACCAGCAAGTGTTACCTTAACATAGCACTGGGTTGGATATTCATTTTGGGGTATTTAATTGTGAACTCTTGCCAAGTACAAAAGCAGAATGTTAAGCAGACTGATCTTGTTTACATTTGTTTTATGTGATTGTTATCATGGATCAAAACTTCGTGGACACAGCTGCAGTGGCTTTGACAGAAGGGAGAAAAGATAAGATCTGTGTGTATCAGCCAGTCCTGCAAGGGGAGATCAATTTCTACAGCAGGGGCTGATAATGGCACTCACGGATCCATTCAGAAGGGAATCCCAGTGCAGTGTGTCTTGGTAGGTGCTACCAGCCCTTGGCAGTCCATAGCACACTGGAGGCCTCTCCCTGATTTCCTTTCTGTACTAATGCTGCACAAACAGGACAAAGCCAGTTTGCAGATTTTTGCCTGTGGCCTGTTCTCTAAAACGCCAAATCTAGAACTAAGCCTCTGTTGGGACAAAGTCTTGGTGTGAACAGTTTGGACAACGGCAGAAGGGGGTTGGCTCAGCAGTTGTACAAACAGTCACAGAATGGTCCTGTTGTCCACAGAACAAGCTGGAAGCCAGGAATAGCCACTTGGAAGAAGAGAAACATCTCATCCGAGTCCTGCGACCACCGAAAGGAAGGGAAGAGGCTGTGAGATTACAAAAGGTAGGTATGCTGATGGAGGAACACTGGCCAGTGTTGCCCAGCTCACACCTGAGGACTTGCTCAAACCTGTGAGCACTGTTTATTTAAAAAAAGAGAAGACATAGTTGTAAACCTATGTGTAATGATGCTTTGAAAATAGAACAAGGCAAACACATTTCTGATTACAGCATAAGCTGGCACTTTAGCCAAATATGCCTAATGCTATTAAAAGTCTCCTGACACAAAACATTTTAAAATTTTAAATATTGTGAGGTTTTCTACTGTTAGAAATTCAGTGTTTTTCGTGTATTATCTCTTGTTGATAAAATTATTGAATAATTGCACATCATTATTAAAAGGCCTACAGTCCAGAAAGACAGCTGTAAGAGCAGGGCCCTGCTACTGATGTGCCAGGTCTTTGTGACTGCTTGACACAAGCAATATTTAACCTCCCACTTCAACACTGCACTGGCAGAGCTGGACCTCACTGTCACACACCTTTGTAAAAGTGTTTCATCTTCATACCCCTTCACTCTAGCAGAATGATGTTCATTCATGATGTTCATGTTCAAGTTATGCCTAACCTATTTCTGTGTTTAAAGGAACACCTGCCAACTCAGGAGAGAGAGGAGGCAAATGCAAGACAAAGGAGGAACATGCTTGCCAACAAACCAACAAATCATGATGTTATCAGTGACCAAGAAATGGTGGACAAAATTTTTGGGTTTTTACCTTCTATGATTGGAGGCCAAGAAGGACAGGCTCCTCTGGGTTTTGAGGTACAGAGCTGCAGACTGATAATGGGTCATGCTTATCCCCTGTGTAAGCCAATTGACTGCTGGAATTCCATCAGTGGTCAGTTCTGTTTATTGAACTTCTGTACAGTGAAAGAATCCCCTAAATTAGTCATCCAGTCACTGAGGCATCTCTTGCAGAGGTCAGTTCCCAGAAGTTTTTGGTCACATGCAGTTTAGGGACTATATAGCTTCAAACGGCACATTTGTTTCTTTGGCCCAGCCAAACAATGCCATCCTCTGCATTTTGGCACCAACCTCTGCTGACAGTGCTCTCAGTGATTTTCTGCCTGAAACAAGCTGAAAGTTCATGACCCAAGTTATACCATATTCTTGAAAGTAAAATTTGGGATATATTTGTCCTGATAGCTGTGGAGGTTGGAATTGTATAGGAAGAGGTGGGCAGAATAGAATGGTATGGATTAGTACAGGATGTGAACAATAACACCTGGATTTTCCAGCAGCAATATTCTTGCTGAGGACCAAGATGGGAAGACCATATGGAATGGATGCATCTCAGAAGGACAAGCTCTGAGTCGAAATGATCTGTTGGTAGCAGCTGTAAATGGCTTTGAAGTTAGCTGGAAAGGCAAATTCTGGAAGACCTATGGCCAAGGGGAAAAAAAAAAAGGCAAAATTAAGCATGAGAATTTTAGAATTCAGTAAAAGAAAATATGCTTCTTCCTCATGTTCTGCACAGGACTTGGAAACAAAGCCTAACAAACTGGAGGAAGTGGACTTGGACATGGTTCCCATGAGTGTGAAGCTAGAAGAGGAAGCAGATGGTTTGGAAGAGTACACCTTCCCCAAGTTTGCAGCTACTTATTTTCAGGGGTCTTCTACACATACACATATCCGGAGACAGCTGCGACACCCACTACTCTACCATGATGACAAGGACAACGTCCTGGTATCTTGCTCCTTGTTGTTGTTGAACCTGCTCTTTCCACAGCCCTGGCTTTGCAGGCTTTTCAGGCCCTCTCATCCTGGCTCTGGCACAGCCCTGGGAACCAGAGACTCCAGAGCCAAGGAGACAGTCCTGAGCTCTTGTATTGAAAGTAGCAGTTCCCATCAGCATTTTTTGGCACTTCACGGGCAGGCACTTCACACAAACACCTGCCCAACACAGGATCTCTGGTCACCTTTGGTCTTGCCCATAGAGGGAACCCAGAGCTGTGTTTTGACTTCTCCAGACATCCTTTGGGAGCAAAAATGGACTGGAGAGAAGAAGCTTGAGAACTTACCCATGTCTCTGCTCTTGCTAGGGTTGCTTGGTCTGTGAGATAGGACAGAAGGGGCAGGGCCAGGCCTCCAATATCCTTTTGAGCCAGAGGGGGATTGAGGAGTGTGTTTTCCTTGATTCTAAGCAGGCTGGCAGTATGGAGGACCCCATGCATCAAGAACTTTGCTATTACTTGACTTTCTAGTTCTGGGCATGAGGGGTCTTGGCAGACTCCACTCCACCGCTTATCTGAACAGGCGAGCAAATGCAGAGTGCAGTTCAGCCAAGGTTTCTCCACCTCCCTCCAGCAACAGCACACCTCCAAGGTGCCAGTAATGGGATTGGCGAGAGCTCAGCAATCACAGAGGAAATCTGACCTTCCCACCAGAGCTGTACCCTCTTCCTTTAGCAGGAAAGTGTTGTGTGTTGCTGTCATTTGTTTGGTATGAAACTAAACTCTTCGTGTAAGTAGCCAGAGGAAATGGGAATTTTAACAATTTGGACTGGGTAAATGAAAAGACTGCTCTTAATCTAAACAGGCAGAAATGGCATGTAGCCATTGGTCCTGTCGGCACTGTCTGACTGTGCTCTCTGCTACTATAGGCTTCTCTAGTTGTGTGGGCCATCATCCTGAGGTTCATGGGGGACCTGCCAGAGCCAGCAATGTTTGCCAAGAATGCCACCACCAAGAGCAGCTCTGTGATGACACAGATATACGACACACTTGGCAGGAAAAACCAGGTCCAGTTGAGGAATGACAGCCCAAATATGGTGAGAGAAGCAGGATATGTTTGTGTTTTCATTTGCTTTCCTTGATTTCTGTGCTGTTCTACCGAGAGTGAGAAAAGCAAAGGAACTTTTTCATGCTACTGTACTTGAAATATCACAAGTGCAAAAGGGCTGCAGTGAGTCCTGGCAGGACACTCAGCTCCTTCTGGCAGGAGAGGACAAAACAAAAATATCTTCACTTGAGCATCTTTCTGTCCTTAATAAATCATTCTTGCTGTGCATTAAACCGATTTCCTATAATGGCAATGTGTATTGCAGAGAGAAGGCAGAGGGGATAACAAGATTTCTAAGGGGATTTCATCCCTGAAACTGAAACGGTCATCCAAGCTGACAGGGAAGGTAAGAGGTGGAAATAAATTGCTTTCCTTTCTTTTTGCCTGGAACCCTGTCTTCACCTTCCAACAGATGTTATGTGAGCAACCTCCCAGCTGAGAACTTGTTCCCCTGCCAAGCCAGGGCAGCCCTGTGTGGGATACCCATGTGCACTGATGTCATCTGTTCTCTGGCAGAGAACACAGGGAGAAATTTATTACTGAGAATTGTTGGCATTACAGAATAGCTTGCCCAGACGCCTGAGCAGACTGAGAACCATGTGCTTAGGGCTGTACAGGACGGTACAAGAAAGTTTTCCTAGCCAGTGATAGTGCTGTAAAAGCAAATTTAATGAGTTACCTTGAGAGTGAAGGGGGCAATATGGCCTGGTTCTCTTGCACTGAGCAGGAAGAGTTTTAGCCAGAAAGATAGAGAAGGAATGTCTCTCGTTTCTGGCAGAGCTGCCTGCTAAGAGGGGAGATTTCTAGACCACTCTGGGGTTCCACTCTGTTTCTTTCAGGTGACAGACCAGCTGCGAAGTGGAGAAGAGGCTTTCCAAGAGGACACCTTGATCTCTCAGAGACCTATGTCCAACCTAGAAAAAGTACACTTCATTATTGGCAATGCAATTCTGCGTCCTGCCATCAGGTAGGAAATGTGTAGCTCCTTCCTAGGGCCAGGTGCCCATTACATCAAGGAAATCCAGCATCCTTTTTCCACAGTCCTGGAGAATGACTCCCTTACTGCCTTTTCCGGTATTTTCATGGTGCAGTTTAGGCCAGCAGCCTCCATGTATGGCTTTCTGAATACCCCACAGGTATGGAAAGGGGCAGAGCTCAAGGGCTGTGGCTCAATAACACTTGAAGGTGGAGCACAGCCCTTGAATGAGGGAGAATAGTCACTCAGAGGAGTAAGAAATATGGAATTAATGTATACTAGGTAGATGAGAGGTTTCCCAATAGACTCTTGCTGAGCACTTGAGTGCAATGTCCCCGCATCGGAGATGGTCAGAGGTCTGGATTGCTGAGTGTATCGGACACTAAGGAGAAATCCTGACCACAAGCAGTGTGAGGGTGGACCTCAGGCCAAGCATGGTGTGAGGATAAGACAGAAGCTTGTTGATTCTGACCTGATCCCACGAATCCTCCCCTTTGTTTTATCCTAAGCACTTTTCTGTAACAAAGCCCACAGACACAGGCCGTGCCTTGACCTCAGTCATGGGCTGCATTCCTCTTTCCACAGTCAATTTGTTTCAGTCAAGACACTCCCTAAAACAGATTCTCAGCCAGCAAAAATGGCCTTCAATCCATTTATCATAATAGCCACAGGCTAAGTACCTATTCCCTCAGTCTATGTTTCATTGTATGTCCTATCAGAGAACAAAAAACTCATACAACTTATGTACTCTCACATCACATTTGACAAGTGTGTGTTCCAAGAGTCTAGAAAAAACTAAGATGATTTTTTAATAGTAGGTTTATTTGTATGCAGATTTTTGCATCTGTTTCCCTTAGGTCCTTGCAGCAGGTAACTTGCATTTTCAGAAGCTTACTTTGAAGCACTCTTTTCTCCATTTCTGTACAAGGATTCACTCCACGTTTGTCTATAAATATAAATAAAATACATAAATATGTAAATATAAAAATATAGAGATCTAAAATTAAGTAGGGTGTCCCCCATCCTTATCCCCAAATCCACCTACAAGCAGACAGACAAGAGCCATGAGCTACAAGCCACATGCTGTAAAGAGCTCACAGCAAGTTACACATCTAGACTCTTGGACAGCAATGCCATTTCACAGCTGGATGACCCAGCAGTTGTTTCTCCTCCACAGTCCCCTGCTTGTCACAGGAGTTAATCCAGCATGGGAATTGCACTTGAGCTGCTCGAGTAAGAAGGGGCTTGACCTAAGCATGCCCAGAGCCTTTTCCACAACAAAGCTATTTCCTGTGATGCATTAAAGGTGCTATCCTAGCTATTGTGGTTAAACCTAGCTCAGATCTACTTCATTATGCTACTATCCTGCCAAGCTTGCAGTTGAAATGTAGCCAAAGACAGTTCAGACAGTGAATCATTATCTGTTGTTCTCACATGTTTCATTACAGAGATGAGATTTATTGCCAGATTTGCAAACAACTCACCGAAAACAGCAACAGGAGCAGCTATGCTCGTGGCTGGATCCTTCTGTCGCTTTGCCTTGGCTGCTTTCCTCCTTCAGACACGTTTGTGAAGGTATACTGCTAACCTTTCCTACAGGTTTCCATGCCTCAGCTGAGCTGGTGTCTTGTGTATTTTGATGTTTTGATGCTGACAGCCACATAAAATGTTTGGCTTCCAGAGAAGCTGGTGCTGTGCTTTCAGCAGAAACTTTCTCATCTCAAGTTCTTATCTGGGAATTGAAATAAATTATTGCTGCATTCACATTTAATTTTTTTCATTACACGTCATAGTCTGGATTCTGTTGTTCATCACAGATCTCATTTTAGATCTATAATCTGCAAGGGATCGGGCAAATTTTAACCTCTCCCAATTCTGCCTTTCCAACCAAAGGCAACCAAAAGGTGTCTCCAGTTACAACCCTAGTGATTAAACAAACTCAGGAGGCCAGTATAAAATCACACCCCCAAGTTTTATCAGTCCTTACCCTATATCTCTAAGCCCTAAATAGTCCAACAGATATTTGGACTTTTTAATTATTCATTAATTTCCAAGTTTAAATGGATGATAAATTCACTTCACCACAGGATAAAAACTCAACCCGTGGCTCCAACTTGACATCAGGCTTCCTTCTAGATCTGAGAGGCAAACAGATCCATGGATGTGCATGAAACTTCAGCCTTGCTTTACTAACACCCCAGTTCAAATGATCAATCTAATCATAAATGCTGCTAAATGGACATTACTTGGAACAAACCAGTTACAATGCATAGGCATCTTTCAACACCAGTCTGCATCCAAAGACTCGGAACCATGCAGAGTTCATGAAAGGCATGACCATACCCTACCTCTAGGAATATTCTTAATCATTAAAGTAACCAGGTGAATGATCCATGCTTGCACTAAATACAGATATGTAAATACAAGTCCGTGTCATCCAAGAGCCATACAGACTCCAAAAGCTCAGTTTATCCAATTCATCTCTTCAAATGTCCAGTCTTAATCATGGAATTCAGTTATTGATATTGCCAGAGAACTTGGTAAATCTAAAAGTATCAATCATCATTAGTCCTAATCTGCCATTCACCCTCTTCCCAGCTTTTCCATTCATACAGAATGTCAGGCTCTTGGGTTGGAAACACTAACTCTTGCTCTAACGTAACCATAAGAATAAAGTCTCCACTACTCATATAGTTAAACATGGTGAATAGACTGTCACAAGTCTTCTCTCCCCTTGGACTGAAAGTTCTGAAGAATGAGTGAAAACTAAGTGTCTCAAGCCTCCTTTTTGAAGACACTAATTCCACCCCTAATCCTTAATATTTTCTGGTGAACCAAAAGCTAATGGATCACTCTAATCTAGTGTATCAGCTGCAGAAGGTTTTTAATGTTTTCTGAGGATTAATGTTTCCTAACTCCTTTTTCTGCTCTGTGCATGTAGTACCTGTTGAATTTCATCCACCACGGGCCCACAGGCTATGCTCCATACTGTGCTGAGCGTCTGAGACGCACTTACAGCAACGGGGCCCGGACTGAACCTCCCAGCTGGCTGGAACTTCAGGTAGCAACTCCCTTTTGGCTTAATTATATTGATCTGGGACATTTTATACAGGTTTTTGTAAGTATACTACTTACTTTGTAGTTATACTATATTCACTAACCTATAATAACAGATGTTCCTAAATCAAATCATGGAAATCAATGGCACAAGGGGATTGAAGACCAGCCACCTTGGTCTAGGCAGTTTCTTGGATACACCTCTTCTGGCTATTCAGTTACCCTAAATCCATCAGAGGATGTAAGCAGCAGCAGATGATTTGCAGAGAGATACTCCCCTCCACTCAGGAGCCACAAGCCAGAAACAACCTCCCAAGGAAAGCTCTTAACTTTTATCACTTTTGGAAAGGACTGAGCAAGGCTAATGCTTTTAAAATGAAAGGAAGAAGGGAGTATGATGGTGCTATATTGTCCTCCCCTTCCTTTAAGTGTCACCCTAGTAATTAAAAATCACATCCCCCCCCTTTCAAGTAAGGACCTCAGTTCAATTCCTCCCTAAATCTCAGGGACCTTATTGCTTAACACACGTCTTCCTGAGCAAAGTACTTGCTGCAGGCCATCTCTCCTCTGATGCACGTAAGGCTGTTCCCACAAGTCATCAGGACAAATGCAGCTTATGAAAAGCCTATCAGTCAGCACTGTTATGTGATTATCAGCTCTCCTGAGCTGTGAGGAAGAGAAACCCTGAGTTCAGTGCTGCTCCAGGGATGTAATTTAT
Source organism: Dryoscopus gambensis (assembly GCA_013389985.1). NCBI lineage: Eukaryota > Metazoa > Chordata > Aves > Passeriformes > Malaconotidae > Dryoscopus > Dryoscopus gambensis. The sequence continues at coordinate 11,863 of WEIT01027620.1, read as the reverse complement.
ATTTATGACTTACCATGCTTTGAAGAAACTGTGTGGGTGTTGGAGATTCACTTAAAGATTGTTGACTGGGTTGTACAGTGTTTGGAGCTCTTAAATCTAAATGCCTTCTTCATTCTTCAGAAGAAAGTAAGGTTTACCCATAATTTGTTTCTCTCATTTAACTCTGACTTACAGGCAACAAAGCAGAAGAAACCCATTATGTTTAATGTCACCCTGATGAATGGCCAAAGCATCACTGTCCCTGCAGACTCTGCTTCCACTGCCAAAGAGATCTGTCAGTTCATAGCAGATAAAACCAAACTGAAGGATGCCTTTGGGTTTTCGCTCTACATTGCTGTGTTTGAAAAGGTAAAGTGTACAAAAATAGAGTGAAAGCTCCCTTCTCTTTCTGTGGAGTTGCTGCTGCCCACCCAGCCTCACCGAGGACTCCCTCTGAATTCTGGAACACTCTCAACCCAGTCCTGCACTGAAATGAAATCAGTTCTGAATCCCAGCTGGATCTCAGTACCTGATAATCCCATTCTGCCTTTCTGTTGGCTCATCACTCAGCAATTCCTGCTGCAGCCCTGTAATGTTTCCTTTGCCACATAGCTGACTAGTAAAAGTACGTCCACTTAACCACATACGACTTCCGTATTCACCTGCTTACCTTTTTGGAGTTTTTCCTGCTGTCAGGAGACCAGGAGCTTTGTGTTTATTGTCCTTCAGGCAGACCCAGAGCAGGCATGCCAGTAAATGCAGTGTCCCTTTGCGGCAGGTCTGGTCGCTGGGCGGGGGCCGAGACCACGTCCTGGATGCCATCTCTCAGTGCGAGCAGCTGGTGAAGGAGCGGGGCACACATGAACGCCACGCACCTTGGCGCCTCTACTTCCGGAAGGAAATCTTCACCCCCTGGCACAACTCCCAGGAGGATCCTGTCAGCACTGATCTCATTTACCACCAAGTAATCCGTGGCATCCGATTTGGAGAGTACCGCTGTGAGAAGGTGGGTCTCCTGGTTCATCCTCCCAAAGAGACAAAACTATATTAGTGCTTCCTACATTAAAAAGCAGGAATATGAATTGAGTTTGTAGTGAATGTGAACAACTCTTCCCTTCTTAATGAACAATCCCTGTCCAGGTGATTGTGCCAGCTGTCACATTGGCAGCTCTAATTAATAGTTTTTCTTTCCCTGCAGCTTTCAGTTCACATGGGAGCTTGGAGGCATGTCCAAAGGGGCAAATTGGGTTGTATTTTAAAATATCTTTGCTAATAATCTCTATGATGTTATGACTGTGTGAAGTTCATCCCTCCCTATGCTGGATGACTGTTGAGAGTTACCCAGACAAAAAGGGAGAAAACCCCATTCCTAAATGGTTCAAAGGTTGAAAGAGGCTATCTAGTCTTTGTGACATCCTTCTAGGCCTCTTTTAATGGATTAATTGTTTCAGGAGGAGGATTTGGTGGAGATAGGTGCAAAATATTGTTATATCCAATTTGGAGATACCATCCACAATGAACTTGTGCAGAAGGTCCTCCATGACTGTATCCCAGTGAAACAGCTGAAGTCCAAGCCCCTGGAAAAGTGGGTGAGCCTTATAACCTATGCACATGCTAAGGTAAGACGTTTGTCTGGCACTGCTGGGTAACTACTCCTGAGCACCAGCTTCTGCTTCTTTCACCATTTCCATTTATGAATAGTCTGTAGGGGAAGAAGGAAAACCAGCTCAGTTTGTAGATCCTAAATAGGTCATTAGGTCTGGGGGAGCAGAAAACCTTTCCACTCACTCTTCCATATGAAGAGCAGGGGAGAATAATGAAAAAGTACTTTTAAATATCTAAATAGAGTAGCTTTTAAGGCTCTATTTTCCATCTGACAACCAAGTCAGGATGGGCATGGGATAGAATATTGGTTTTGATCAGGTTTATTACCTGAATTATTTCCATGGCATCCAAAGTGTGTTAGACTCTAAACAGGTCAGTGGGGATTTGAGGGAAATTTGGAATCCAGATGCCTGTGGGCACTCTTAGCTGCATGTGGGTCCCTGGAGACTGTTCCTGTTTTTCCAAGTTCCCTTGACACTAGTAACAGCAGAGGTTTGTTGGGATCTCTGGGATCAGGCTTGTTCTTTATTGTCTGCAGATGATGCAAACCAGATTTTACTGAGAAAACCTTGGGTGTCTTTTTTCCTGTAGGCCCCCTACACACAGGACCATCTCTCCTCTCAGACTGTGAAGGAGCAACTTGTAGATTTTGCTCGCTTTCAATGGCCTTTGCTTTTTTCCAGATTCTTTGAAGTCACTAAGTTTTCAGGTAATACCTGAAGCCTGGGAGTAGAGGACAGATAAAAGATCAATAGGGGAAGACTTGTATAGCATTGATAAGGATTTTTTTAATATTTTCAGGACCCAGCTTGCCTAAGAACCACTTCATCATTGCTATAAATTGGAAAGGCATCTTCTTCTTGGATGAGTCAGAAAAGCGGCTCCTTGAGCTGACCTTCCCAGAGATAACTGGCATCCACACCAACAGGTTAGGGCCCCAGAAAGACAAGAAGAAGGCATCTGTACTGGTTTGAAAGCAAACCATAGAGAAACTCCAAGCCAGAAATACAATTTAATAGGAAAATAAAATCAATAGTACAAAGAAAAATCACTGACAGAGTCAGAATACAACCTGACCCCTGTCGGTCAGGGTGCTGGTAGCAGTCCGATTAAATGGTGGCTGCAGTCCTCCTGGAGTGATGGTTCTGTTGAAGCAGTGATCCTTTAGAAGGGTCCAGTCTTCCTGTGAAGGTCCAGAAGGGTCTGGTCTTCCTCTGGGAATCCAGTGGAAAAGGCTGTCAGTGGTGTTCCAAACCTCCAAGGATATACAGGTGGAAATGCTCAGTTCCTCCTCCTGGGTGGAGCATCTCACAGTGGGATGGTGAGTCATGAGGCAAGGCATTGATGGGCTCATTAACAGAAGATAGTCCAGAGGGAGGAGACAAGGAACATTCCTCCACCTGGTTTCAACAGCTCAGGAAGATGGTAATAGAATACACTGTAACCCGGGACAGCATCTCTTCCACACTCAGAAAGGGTGTACCTTCTCTGCCACCCCCTTAGGTGATTTGATCTGTGCCTGGAAAGGAGGATTAGCCTAAGTCTGGGAAATAGAAAGGGAAAACTTCTGAGCAGCCTGTAAAGGAAATACTGAAAGGACTAGATCCTTCCAGCTGGTGGAAAGAGATCCTGCTCAGTCAGAAAGGTGTAAGGAAGCACAGAGAGGAATAGAGACAAGAATGGCCCAGATAACTGACACAATGAAGCCATTGTCTGTTGTGCAGGCTGGGAGTTCACACACTTCTTGGGTGTCATGGCCCAGAACAGGATCAGTGAGAAAGAAGTTAACTACGGCTTTCTCACGGCACATATCCTTGCATCAGGTCACTCAGAAAAAAGGGTATTACATTCACAAAAAAGCCCCCTGTGAGGACTGCCAGATTGTCATGTTACTCCAAAAGAAGAGTGTTCTTTTGTCTATACGGAAACACTTTTGTACAAAACATGGTGGAGTCTAGAGTAAAGCTGAACCACTTCAGTCCTTCACACCTACCAGCTTATGGGAAAGCAAATTAGGAACTACCAATATTCACTGTAAGGGAGTTATCTGCAAGGAGGTGTGGGTGCCTTGGCTGTGTTTACAGATGAGTCTATAAGTTTTTCAGATGCTCTGGTAACAAATTGTTCAATAATACATAGGGCAGTGAAGTCATTTGGACAGAGTTGCACTCTCATCACGCTTCGTGCCGAGGAGTTTGTTCTGACATCTGTAAATAGCGTTGTCATTGCTGAACTGGTGGTGACGTTCCTGGAAGGACTGAAGAAAAGATCACGATTTGCTGTGGCAATGCAGGAGAAAAAATTTCAGGGTAAGTCTCACAACTTTTCTGCGGGGCAGGGAAGAAAATAATGAGAGAATCCACAGCACTTGTTTGAAGGTGCTCAGAGAGGAGAGGGAGAACTTCAGCAAGAGTCCCTTTGCTCCCAGGGGGATGCATCAGCACAGCAATGCTGAGCATAAGGCAAAAGGATTCAGCACCTCTACACACAAATAACCTTTCCTTCTTCCTTCTCCTTCTTTTTGTATTTTATTTAGATAGTATAATGTCCAGGAATTCAGTTTGGTTATAGTAGGAAGTTGGATCTGGGCTCTCTGGAAATACTTTGCAGAAGAATTTCACAGAGGCAGTAAACTGGAATTTTGTGTGGAATTCAGGTGGCTCAAACAGACATACATGTTTAAAATGTGAACATTAACTTCAGCTACTTACAACTACTGAGTTCCTTTCCATGCTTTGCTGCCAGTCTAGACACAAAGTCAGCATCCATGTGAATCAAATGGAGTTCTGCCATTGCCCTCAGTGGATCAAAATCAGCATGTCAGAGGAAACAGAAGCGATTTCTCTGAAGTGTTACTGGAAAATTAGCCATATTTACATAAATCACTTTCTAGGCTAACTGAATTCAGGCCTTCAAAATACAATTCCCTTGTCTTTCATGCTGCAATCCCTTTGCATTTTATTGGGTTGTGAAGCCTGAACAGTACTCCCTTATTCTGTTTTCCAGAAGATCCCAGCATCCTGTCCTTCAAGAAGGGAGACTTGCTAATCTTCACCGAAGACAAAAGGCTGGATGCAGACTCTGGCTGGATCAGTGCCCAGAATGAAAGGACAGGCAAAACAGGGAATGTATTTTTGGAAGACATCTACATCATTCCTTCTCTCACAAAACCCTCTAGTCAAGTGCTGGTAAGGAAAGCTAAGCGCTGTCTGTGAAAAGAGTGGAAGAAAAAAATGTTAAATATGGTCAAATTTATAACTGGAACTTAATTGTCCTTCCAAAGTCAGACAAGTTCTATACCTCCCACTGAAATGAAACATTTCATTCTGTCCTGTCTGAAAATAAAACTAAACCTAGCCCAGACTCTAAGGAGACGACTGCAGCTGCACAAAAGCAATGACTTAAAAAACCCCTCCAAAACCCAGTCTATTCGCCATGGGAGATTCCAGTGCCTGGAACTGGTAGCAATTAATGGGTATGGGTGCACAGCTGAATTTTCCTGCATTCACTCTGGGTTTGAGTGGTAGTCACATTATACCTCAAGGGAACCTTTGAGTGCAGCAGGTTACTTTAAGAGAATATGGTCTTTGAGGGAGTCAAGGTTTCTCATAGATGCCTCTGCTAATAATTCTGTCTTCAGTTTTGGGCATTCAGTATACTGGATGCTGTGCTAACAGGTAAAAAGCAGGAAAACTGGTGGCGAAACACACTAGAGAGAAACAGGTGCTTTGTAAAACATGTATTGTGCTTTGGATAATCACATACATTTCAATGTCCACTACTGTTGGGTCTGTGTAAATTGTTTCTTTGAATCAGCTGTTCCAAGGTCTTTCTTAAGTCTCTGGAGATGCTGCTTTTGAGACAGACAGTCTCGGGCAGCACAGAGTACTACCTGCACATATATGCTGAGTAACGCCTGACAGTGTGTGCAGAGACTTGTCTCCATGTGACATCTCTGTGTGGCTGTGTCATTCCAGAGTTTGCTGATGATGTCTCCAGACCAGAGGAGGACAGCTTCACAGAACTCCTTCATGGAGGAACCTGATGAAGAGGATGTCAAGGTGAAGCCTTACACCCTGGAGGAATTCTCCTATGAACATTTCAGGTGAAGCCCTGTGTAGAGTACGTCCTAGAAAAGTTCTTGTTGATCAGTAATCCTTAAAGCCTATTGTGTAATGGCATCTCCCACTTCTGATTGGGTTTCTTCTTTTTGTTCCCTGTAATTGTGACTTTGGATATGCAGAGATCCTGGCACATGGCCTACTGTATCTTAAGTCTGCAGAAATGCAAAGGGGAGGGTAGAAGAAACCCAGCTAGACTGACTTCTTCCAACAGGCCCTATTCTTACTTCTCGCCCCTTCTTCAGCACTTACCAGCTATTGAGGATATACAACATCTCATGCCTCAGAAAGTAAGGGAAAAAATTAGTTTTCTGAAAACCCCTCTTCTTTTTGCAAGCCTCCTACCTTCTGGTTATATAGGAAACTACATTTCCCTGCTCTTGTTGACCTGCAGAATCAAAGGAGATCTGAGATCACTGTCTTGAGAAAGAACAGGTCTAGAGATATGACTTTGTGATAATGACCTCCTTTGTTCATAGCAATACTAATCCAGTAATTTTGTATTGCCTGCATGTGTCTGCATTCAGGACTCCTGAGAAGGAATCCATCAGCAAAGCTGTTCGTCAGAAATCCCGTGGGCACAGTCAACTGTGGGCACACTCTAAGGAACCTCTGAAACAGCCGTTGCTGAAGAGAGCATGCACAGACCCTGATCTTCGGGATTTGGCCTGTCAGGCCTTCATTGATATCCTTTCTCTCCTTTCTTTGGGACCTGAGAACACTCAGGATAAGGAAGAATTAGCTAGGTCCACTAAACTACCTCTATTGAGATATCTCAGCCACCTTACAGGGATTACGTTTGCATAAAGATGGAGTGGATCAAATCTGTTTCCCTTGTCTACAGAGGAAGGTTCCTATTCCCTCCCAGTGCTCCACAGCTACTCACTTAAGGTGGCTCACTTAAACTGAGAATATTGCTTTAGGAGTGAGTGAGATTTACTGCATATGCCCAGAGAAAACAGCTACTAGCACAGTACAGATCACAAGCAAGCAGCAACTGCTGCATAAGGAAAGGAGGCAGGGGACAGATAGGGAACATGCTCCAGACCTTCCTCCCAGTATTTGCCACTTAGATATCAACAAAGTCACCAACATGTCAGGATCCAGATGAACCTTCCCATTTGCCTTCAAAAATTGGCCTGCTTTTCTCCTTAACAGCACATTCACCCATCATGAAATTCATGGGAGACTACCCCTCCAAACAGATGCACTCCTCCGTTGAAGTCACTGACCAGATATTTGTGCCAGCTATCCAGGAGGAGGTCCTGCGGGATGAGATTTACTGCCAGATTATGAAGCAACTGACTGAGAACAGAAACAGGTATTTACCTGGGTGCAAACACTCTGCTCCTGCAGAGCTAGGCCTCAAGTGCAGGGGACATCAAGAACCCCTGCTGCACTTGTGATGCAGTGGGGCCACTGGGAAGGATAAACAAATGCTGGTGTAACAGCTTGTCCTCCCCCTTTTGCCAGGCAGTGCATTGGGGCTCACCTCTGTGGAGCACTCAGGACCACTCCCTGGCAGGGAGAGGCCATCAAGCACCACCAATCATCTCTCCTGAGCTGCTGCTTTGCTCCCATCAGCATTCCATGCTCATCTTGTGGTATGAGGCAGGCAAGGTGTCACGGAGGCTCCCCTGCTCCTGAAGAAATCTGTAGGGGAAACATGGCACTGCATAGCCCTTGCATCCTTTCGGTGACTGCCCTGACAACTCTCCATTTAAGTTTCCCCAACAGGAGCATTCCCCTCTCACGAAAACATAGTTCACACTGGATTTTTAACACCAGTGAATAAATACTTTTGAGTAGTTATATTAATTAGGTTACATAACTGCCTTGCAGAACAGATTGGTTACAGACGCACCTGCCCACATAAAAGTCTCTGAAACAGGCTGGTGTTTTCTTCCCCACTCACAAAATGATAATTTGATCTACCTCCAGGGAAACTGAATTGCAAACAGCAACTTAAAATAATATTCATTATTAACAAAATTGTTTGTCTGTTTCTGGATGCATTGTGTTTATTTATTTATTTATTTTCTTTCTTACTATTCCACAAATAGTACACATAGTGGAACTTTTATCATGTGTGTCAGTGTTGAAAGTGAAAATTCCCTTGCATGCAGTGAATCTTACAAGCTATTGAATGTGTAGTCTGTAATCATGGTGCCAATGCCAGGCCTAATGTATTCCACCAATTTAGTAGCTGTTGTGAGAGGGATCACTGATGTGGAAAAAACAACGCTTGAAAGGTGGCTATTTCCATATACTTTCATTAGAACAGCCAGAGCAACAAATCTTTCATCCTCCCCAGGCTGCTGTGTTGTGGACCATGTCCCACTGTCACATAGACACAAACACCACCGATCTATAGAGTATAAATGGGATTAAAATAGTGTGTCTTCATCTGCAAAATTAAAACAGTAAGTGGGAATAAAGAAGCCAGGACCTCATTATTCAGTGAAGGCTCATGCCCCTTCAGAGCCAGACATGCTGACTTTCCCAACCACAACCACTTCACACCAGAAAGCATTTCAGAGCAACCCTGGGACACAAATGTACTGTGTTCTGCTCCTGGCTTTGAGGCAGATAACTGACCACCTCAAGGCTGCAGAGCCTTTCTTAAAGCTGAGGGCAAGGTGCCAGAAGAGCTTCAACTGGCAGATTTCACACATGAAGAGGCTAGAAGAACTGGATTTCTGCCTGAAAAATAGTACCAGCTTGATCTCGAGCATTTAAGAACTGCATCTACCTCGCTACATAATGCTATCAACATGTTCATTTTTCAGAAGAGAACAGGAGTACAAATAAGGGGAAGCCAGCGCATGCAAAGTGCTCATGTCCTGACCAAAGCTGGCCAGTGCAGAGGGCAGGTGAATGCATCCACTGAGAAACTACAGTCTGAATACATGTGAACTTGAACACCAGTGGCTTTCCAAGAGGATGGCACCAGGGTCACTCCTGCTAAGATGTCTGTTAAACTGGAATTTATATTTATTCGTGAAGTTTGCATCTGTCATGAGTATTTCTTACGCAGGTCTTGGCATTGTATTCACATGCAGGCTGTGATTGTTGCACAGCAAATGAATGCCAGAGCCTATGTTGATTTGCAGCTCTCTGCTGAATGGGACCATGATGGGAGTATATTTCTCTTCCCTGTAGTTTTGTGTGTGGTCAAAACAGTGTGTGTGTGTGTAGGTGTGTGGTCAGAGAACTATATGTGGCTGTACCAGAACTGTTGGCTTTGTGTTCACAGGTACAGCGAGACCAAGGGCTGGCAGCTCCTCTGGCTCTGCACTGGCCTCTTCCCACCCAGCAAGTCACTGCTCAAACATACCCAGAAGTTCATAGAGACACGTCAGAAAGAAACACTGGCCCTGGGGTGCCGTCGGAGGATTCAGACAGTAATGAGGTAAATAATCTGGCATATAACCAGCTCAAAGTGTTCAAATATCAGTAATCAGGTTCCAAAAAACACACGGGCTAAAATAATCTGACTCTCACTTTCCTTTCCCTCTTTACATCTTGGTTTTTGTAAGTGATCATTATTTTTAACTTTCTTTATGGACTTTGAACCATTAATGAGAGGTCTATGTCACAGTTTCATTTTTTCCTTTCATAGAGTTAGCAGAATTTTTAAAAGTTCATCATCACACATGATCGCTTGACTCTCAGAGCTGGGTATTTCAAACATCCTAAAGGGCATGCAGCTTGGAATGATGTCATTGATGATATCCTGACCTTACTTTTCTTTGGTGGGGCAGCATGTCCTTGTTGAAAGCATCAGTACAATCAATTCCTATTCTTTGAAAAACCTCAAACAAGCAAAGCCCTCTTACCTGGCTGCTCACAGCAAGGCACTTCTCCATCCACTTGGCATTACAACAGGCTGAAGCAACAAGACCCCCAAACCACAGGGCTTCCTGAGCTTCCAAATGAGTTGTTGTTCTAAGGGATATGACACAACCAGAGAGAGGGGAAGGGCTAACAGGATTTCAGGAAGGATCAACTGAACTGTAGGGGAAAGGTTTCCCTAGATTCCTCCAAGCACTGGAATTACCCAGCTTGCCCCTCTGAGAACAAAGCTTTGGCATCAAGGTTGACTCCAGCCTTCTCCCTTTTGGTGGGTGCTGTGATTTACCACCTGCCTGCCACAGACCTCATCGGTAAAGAATGTGCCCAATGATTTTTCTTTCCAGCTCCTCCATCCTCCCCTTTCTCTCAGGCTGGGCCCCACATTTGGTCTGTAAGCCCCATGGGTCAGGCTCTAGGGGAACACTAACACAGTGGATATCCCCTTGCAGTGGATGGGGTTTGGCACTGCTGGGGAAATGTCACCACACACTGAACTCACTTCTGAAGTGCCTGAAAAATGCATGGCAAGGAATGCTATTCATTGTTTATTTCTATGGAGAAGACTCAAAAATTCCTGCCTCCCTATATCATGTGCTATTCATGCTCTGAGCCCTGTTGAGCTGTACAGAGCTTCTTTAGAGAGAGCAAAGGGGGGGGGGGGGGGGGGGGCACAATGAGCTATTTGGAAGGAGAATTTTATCTGCTAAACTGCCCCAGATCTGGAGCCTGGGGGATGAGAAGAGGAACACATATAAATCTTGTCTTCTAAGAGTGTTCTTAGATTAAACTTCTACCTGCTTAGAACAGAATAGAATACAATAAACTATTTCAGTTGGAAGGGATCTTCAATGATCATCTAGTCCAACTTCTCCCTGTAAGTTACCTGGTCTCTTTGGAAAGGGGAGAGCAGGCAGCTCAAAGGACTGGCCTACAATACATACAGGGGAAGCCAACAGCCTTTGAGTACATGCTTTTTCTTCCATATACCACTTTACAGCTTCATGCCCAGAATCCTGGCCAGGGAATCACCCTGATGGGTGTTAAGCAGATCTCACCTTGGCAGTGAATTCCTAGCTCAGGCTGCAAGGAGAGGTGGGTAGCCCTATGCCTCTGCAGCCAAACTGCTGCACTTCCTTGGGCTCCCAGGGCCTCCCTCCAATGCCACTTCAAGAACAGGTCACTGAGTGGAGCAGGTCCACAATTCATACAGTGCCTGCACAGTACAAAGCATGTGCTGTTCAGCTTGGTTACAGTCAAGTTTTCCTTCTCCAAATAGAAATGCTCCTTTATTGAATGGAAAAAAATTAGTTTTCAAATCCACACAATTAAAGCTTGGATCCTGACTAACCTTCTCCTGAGAGACTGATCCAGTGTGAGAGGCCCATAAGCTGTGGTGTTCAAAATATCTGAACAGCCTACTCTGTGCCACTGAGGGCAGGAACTTACCAGCCCCAAGAGATAATTTGCTAGATTTGTTCTCACTTTAAAGCAAAGGAACTGGCCCTGATGTCTCAGTCGTGCCAAAACCTTGAGTTAAAAGCAGCTCTGTTCTGAGGTATAATTTCAAAGAACTGGGTTTGTACAGCTTAAGCACCTCCTGAGTCAGTGATTGCACTCCAGCTCTTTTATAAAATTTAATGCTTTCAGCAGCCCTCCAGACCTTCTTGGCACTTGGGCTCCAAGTAATTTTTGTATCCGAATACGTATGTTTTTGCTGGTGCAGGAATGAAATAAAATGTATTTCTCCTTGTAGCCATTATACTCACACTTCAGTAAGGAAAAATGCTGCTGAATCCATAGAAGAGGAAATGGTACTGGCTCGAAGGTGCCTTATTCATGCAACCTCCTTGCAAAGTAGAACAGACTTTTACTTTACATGCTAATAAGACCCTCAGTTTCTTGCTGTTAATACACTGAATTTGCACTGGGGTGGAGGTCCACTGGAGCCCACCCCATCACACAGTACTGGCATTTTGGAAGGCGCCTGCTGTTTGGCTGGAATACTGTTGTTCAGCTCCTCAATGATTAAACTGATCTCTCTTATGATGGTGGTGGCATTTTCCAGGAGTGGCTGTAGGAAGTGGGCACCTCATCCTGTGGAGGTTGAATCCATCTTACAGAACAACACTAAGATCTCACACAAGATTTGCTTCCCCAATGAAACAGAACAGGTGAGCATTTACTTGTTTTCCCAGCCTTGACCTGTCTTCCAGCCATCATGTGTTCATCCAGGAGCATGTATGGAGACATTCAGTATTCTTATTTCTTCCTCTCCTCTGTGTGTCACTAGTGGACACAATAAG
>WEIT01027619.1:23811-43209 GCA_013389985.1 Dryoscopus gambensis | reverse complement strand
ATTTGTACTGCAGTCTGTAAAGCTGCAGCTTTATTTAATGTGTTAATGTCCTAAACACCTGGTGCTGTGGAGTTAAGAAGATTCCACAGGAACTGTTATTAAAACTCAGAGTAAATACAGTTTAAAAGCTAACTGTGGATCTCTCATTTGCCTTCTCCTAAACTAACTGGCTATGGACCAGTTGTTTCTGTCTCAGGGAGAGGATGGTGATCCCATCTGTATCACAGGCCATATCACCATTTCCTTCAGAACGAGAATTTTAGCAGAAGCTTCTGGTCACTCCATAGACTTTCGTACCATTTATCCATTGCAGCTCAGGCCTGTTCAACACCAAGCTTCCTCNTTCCCACACTATTCCCCTTGTATTCAGTCAAGTCAAGGAAAGCTGAGATCATCTCCTGAAGGGCACTGAGAAACCCCAGTTTGTATGGAACAATCAGTTACAAAAAACCCTTTGCCTATGCTAGAGACAGCTGCTGTACAAGTGATCAGTATTTAATTTTTAAAGGGAGACTCTTCCCTCCAGCTCCTCCTGTGCCACTCTGCAATCAGCCATTGGTACAATAAAGACTTTTTTCCTTGGACCCCAGCAGTGTCATGAAGCATAAAAATCCATAGTCTCCAACATTTTAGCTTAATTTGAAGCATCTGTTCTCCATAAACCTTTGTTACATGATTTGAGAATATCCATTGCAGAAAATCAATATGTTTTAAATACTTGAAATGTATTCCTTCCTTCCATTTTAATCTGCTGCCTTATTATGGTCTTTGCCCTTAGAGTCTGGGAGAAGGCAGCAGAATGTCAGGGTGTTCAGAAGTAAAATTAATACTATATATTGCATTTTTTATGTTTATGTGGGTTTTATTTCTAACTAACTAAACCAATAGATCAAGTTGGTTTGTAGCCAAAACTCTCAATAATACTAAAAAACATTGAGGTAATCAAAATATTCATATTACTCTCCAGAAAATCCCTCTAAACAAGATACAAAAATGAATCAAGGATGTACTTCTTCCTTTCTAAGTCTTCAAGATGCCACAAAATATGGAAAAAATGTTTTCTATTTCAATATTTGCTCTGCTGAGAGATTGTAATGAGCATCTTTTTCAACATACCCCTTTTAACTTTTGTTCCTATTTCTGGAAGTTATTTTGAAGCTTTATGCAATAGCACATAAGTACTAAAAAAGTAAAAACAGCATAAAAATATATTTATTTTTGTATATGTATGTAAAAATACTGACACTGCATCTGGTATGGCAGATACTGGGTAAATTAAAAAACGAGCAGGCAAGATGTGCATTGTATAATGAGAAAATAAAAATATTAAACCAAAATATCAGGTGAAACTTTTGCTTCAAGACAACAGACATGTTTTTCCTTTTATCTTTGAAATAACAGTTCTTTCCCACAGAGGTTTTTGCCTTTGATTCTGTTACTCCACAGAGCAAACCTTCAGAAGGCAAGCTGCAAGAAAATCAGATGGCCCTCTTGTAAAGCAGACCTGGGAAGTATTTCCTGAAATCTGGCTGGCAATTACTTACTCGACTGAAGATCGGAAAAAGAGTAGAGTCTCTCAGAAGGGCATACTGATTGTCTGAGCTGTAGAGAAAAACAGACAATTAACACTTACATAGCATGTTTTATCTTGAAAACACTCTACAAGATTGATTATTCCATGTGATAAACCTGTAAGATAATTAGTTAAGGCCAACAGGATCAACATAAATCCAGGACTTTGCATAAACTATCCTAAAAAAAATAAATTTTTTTGTTGCTATAACACTTTCTACTGATTTAAATTTTTTTAACACTTTGGCAGCTTACCTTTAGTAACTTACTTTGACCTTTCAGAGTATAATTGAAATCAGTTTATGAGGTTTGTAGTTTCAGAGTTCATGTGACTATAATTAATGCACAGTATTACTACATACATATTTGCCCTTTAAAAACTATCATAAACAAACTCTTCCCAACGATGTATAAAATAAATGTGAAATCATATTTTATCACCTCAGACCACAACAAATGCCTGCACTTTTATCCAACACAGACAGCATCACAGCAGGTTCAGCAAAAAAATGAGCAAATCCCTTTTGATTTACAATCCCACACATTCATAAGCTGCTAAAACTAACAGAAAATTTAGTCCATATAAAGTAATCAAACCATGGGAATATCAAACTCCCAGGACTTCCAAGAGAGTTTAGAAAAATATTTTTAACAGTAATTGGGATTAAGAAAACCCAACAGGGAAAGCATGGCGTTATGCCCTCTAAAGAAAGGGCTAGCTACCAGTGCTTCTGTCCTTACCACTCATTCAAACAACACTGAATGAGGCTTCCCTTAAGTTAATAGAAAAGCACCAATAATTTCAGTAGTATTAAAGGGAAAAAAGTGTCTCCCTGCTTTCCTTCCACACAGGAATAAGCTCAGAATGCTACCACATAGGCATAAGAAAAGAAAGTCAATAAACATGTCCCTTGAACGTAATTATGTCCATTTTGGTATCTCTTGATCCTTTCAGCATTTCTGCAAATTAATCAGTTAACTTGTAATGTAATTTGCTGTCCAATTTTTGTCAGCATTCTCAGTCACTTCAGCCTTGTAGCTCATAATTACATTAAAAATGTAGAGTGAGAAAGCATTTATCAGAATCCGCTGCACTGAATTAATCTAAAAGAATGTCACTTACTAGTTTAAAAACAATCCTGCCAGCAAGTCTGACAGAGTCTGGAGGAAAATTGGGCTCGATGCTCTTAAGACACCTGCATTCCTGCTTGTGGTCCAGCCAAGCTTCTTTCTATCGGGATTTTTTTAAAAGGAAGAAAAAGAAAATAAAGAGCATTTTATTTTACATAACCTGTATCCTCTTTTTTTATATATACACACATATTTTATGCGTATAGTTATCTACAGTTATATATGCACAGAAACATGCTGAAAGCAATGCACACTGATTCTCATTTGTGGTGGCATGAAGCAGCAACAGTATGTAGCTGGTTACTTCACAAGATTGGAGAGAACTAGAAAGGATGCTAACTAACATAAAACTCTAGGCACAGGTTCACTCAGCAGTCAAGACTGCAGAGGCCTTCAGAGTCCATTCACTTCACTAAATGCAGCTGCTTAGTGCAATGGTCAAGTTTTCAGTGCTGCAAAAACCATCCCCAAACATCCCTGAGCTGATGAGGTGTCAATGCCCACAGCTGGGAGGACTGGTGGTGATATTTTTCACAGTTCAGACCAAGAATGGTCACTGAAACCAAAACAGGAGACAGAACCAAGAATATTTTAGTTGCATATATTACCCAAACCTGCAATTTTTCTTTCATGGGCCACCTTGATTAGAATACCAGAGAAGAGTCAGGATGACAAGATAAAGGAAAGCTGCTATATATTGAATTATGTCTCTTTTTTTCTCTACCACTCACTGTTGCCCCAAGATTACTGCAAAAGAGCAGTGAGAATGAGTCTTCAGCTAAAGAAACATGTTGGAAGAAACAATTTCTGATTGCTTTTTTTCCTCGTCTTCTGTCTCTACAAGCACAAAATTCTGTTTATAATATACAAAAACTCAAAGTCCATCTCATTAACATACTACATATTTACAGATTTTATTTGCATATTCACAGTTGATGTTTGAAGCCACACAGCTGTTTCAAGTAGTTTTAAAAGCAAATTAAAAGAACAGGGCACAACAAAAATTTGCTACAATGACAAGTACTCAGAACCAAGGGCTTCTGAAGGTGACATTTTCTCGCAAATATGCAGTAAGGGAAAAAAACATGAACTCAGAAAAACACTTTCCGTGAGGTGAGTGCCACAGAGAAAATGATTATCTAATGCTAAGTACATGTTCAGTAATTAAAAAAAAAAGAGAGAAAATGGCAGAGCTATGTGTAAGGGCACATCAGACCCGGAGATGCTGACATGTGAGTTATAAAGATTCCAACGGCAATCCCACAATTTTTTCTTAAGCTGAATTTAAGTGAAGGAATTGTTTCAGGTAACTAGGTTTCAGCACCAGCAGCATTTATTCTATTTAATTTAGGATTTTTTCCCCTGTGGCTTGCACATAATAAATAAACTGAACTTTTTACTTCTTTGAGATACAGGAGAGATTTGTGATTTCATTTCTTTTACCCATAACTCTACAAGGGGAAAAAATGACACCAAGAAGGCATTAATCCAAATACAGTTAGTGTCACATGCTGTCTGACAAATAAAAGTTAAGTATTTAGTGCTGAATAGAATTATCCTTGTCTAGAAAAAACAAGGTCATGCTTGTAAATGTCCAGACATCATTCTGTGTAATATAGTTATATTGGCATTTTTATCCAACTTAAACTAAAAATGTTCCTAGGAGTAAGCCTTTATCTGTCAAATTTTTTCCTCTACATAAATGTTGCACAGAATTTTAAGCATGTTAGAGGTGACATCAAAATGATTAATAACTTACCCATCCAATAAAGCCCTAATTAGATGAAATATGCTGTACCACATAGCATCATATGCCATGTTTCTTTGAGAGCATTCCCATGTGATAAGAATAGCTCAAACACATGCCTTCCATGGAACAGCACTTTGGCCAAAACTGATGCCAAAAAGGAATCACTCTGATTCCTCTGCAGAAAGAGCTGGAATGGGGACTGCCAGTCACTTATTCCCAACTGGTCGGGGAGAGAGAGGAAAGCTTCAAATTCATTCAATATAATGAAATTCAACAATATTTTTTCTTACTACCAATACAACAAGGATACAAATCACAGGACAATGTGAGAACAAAGATTTGTGATCCTGGAGAGACCTAATTTTAAAGTCAGTCTCTAACAATACTTACTGGTTGGGTTTATGTTAGTCCCACATTTCTTTGTGGGAGGGTTTTCTTAATTCTGTGTATCCTGGCTTTCAGTCAAGGTTTTATATCCTATACCCAGCACAAGTATAAACACTGTAGTGCAGAGACATGTCCACCTGGTATGACCCTTCTCCTCCACGCCTGGGAAGGTCTTCCAATTTTGCAAAGATTTCTTTTGCCCCTGTTAGAAATGAACACTAACAGAAGGAGGAAAAGAAAGGCAAGTGAGCAGTGCAGGGCAATACAAAACCTTCCTCCTTCAGGCTTTGCTACACTTAGGAACTTGGAAAGAATATCCTTCTGTTTATCTCCTCCCAAAGCATTGTCTCTCCTTCAATCTCAGTGTATCCCAAGTGCAAATCCTCAGGCTTTACCCAAGTGAAATGGTCAGCACCCACAAGGCTTCAGAGATGGTGCAGCACAGAGCCCTTTACTGGTGGCAGAGCGAGAGTCTGCCCGCTGAACCAGCACCGCACCAGCTCCAATACCACCCTGCACAGCCCAGGCCCAGGATCACCTCCTGCTGCCTCAGGTCATGGGCAAAGACCCCTCACAAATGCCTGCAATGTCTTGTATATTTTCAGCTGAGTGATTTTGCCAATGCACATCCATTTCATATGCTATTGCTGTCCCCTATAGAGTCTGAATCTACAAAAGATCCTAAACCAATGTTGATGAAACAAAGGTTTCCCTTGTCTTCTATGCAAGATCAAAAAAAATGAATGCTTCCTGCAGATTAATGTGCTAATAAAAAGCTGTTAAAGACCAGAGCTGATAAACAAACAAAAAAACAAAAACAAAAACAAAAAAAAAATCAAAGCAGCATGTTTTTCCATTGGAAGGTTTTGATCTGTTAAAAGCAAATAATCTGTAATTTCCACAGGATTGTTTGAATTTTTACAGAATGTCTTTTTTTTAATTACGACATTTTACTTTTATTACATTATTTCAATAATGTTTGATAATGTGACATTCTGAATTCTGCCTGAAATTACTCTCCTATTTTTCAGGGATTATCATCTATATCATTGGTCCCCGATCTATGGGATGCACCATATTAATAAACTTCACAAAACTGATTATGAGGAGCAGCAGGCATGCTAATTCCACTTTTGGAGAGACCACATAACATTACTAGAAGGCAGGCAACCCATGAAATAAGGCATCAACAAGTGGGAAAGGGACTACAACAGGGGAATGCCAAATAGGGGCAAAAACCAATGAGGTCTGACTGAAAAAAAAAAAAAAATTACAAGCAAAAAATCTATATGTACTTGATCCTGAAATAAGAATTCAGTTGAAAATGTCACTCTAAAGGATCCTTTGTGATAAATCCCAGTTCCACATTTCTAATATTTTTTAAAGTAAATTAAAGTGGTAAAAGTGCAAACAGCTTGCTTCAACTGGCCTGAAAAAGAAAAATAATGGGAATTTTTGAAATTTGGAACAACTCACTCATAATCTTCAATATAGACATTATGGAGATTTGTAAAAACTGGATATTCTGATTTGTATATAGGTTTTTTTCAGGACTACTGGCTCTGGATACATATTTTCCCTTAAAGGATAACTATTCTCACTGCAATTCCCAAAAAGAGAAAAATTTCCAAAGACTATTTCTTCTCTTTAATGTTAGCCTGAAGATAGCTTTTTGTACCACTTGACATTTTAAAACAAATGAAGATGCTTACAAGACATTTGCAGCTTTAAAAATGGCTCTTTTTGGTACACTCTGAAATAGAAATCCCCTGCTGCATTTACTTTGAAGTTTCTTTCAAAAATCCACCTTTATTCTAAACCCAGTACACTTACTGAGATTAATTTTTTAAATCAGATTTTGTTATTAATTCTGATTTCATTTAATGTATTAATTACAAAACTCCAGAAAAATAACAGGTTTTAAGCCTAACTGTTTTGAGTTACAGTATCATATCACACATCCAAAAATAATCAAATCATTCTGCAGCTAAGTGTAAACTGTAAATTCAACTGCATAATTTGCATTTCAAAGTTATCTGTATTTCTAAAACTAAAATAGTCCTGTTATGCCAATACTCACTTTTTAAAATGTTCAAACTGCAGTTTCATCAATACCCTGCTGTTTATTTGTTGACCAATTAGTTCAATTAGAAGTGCACATATTAACAAAATGCACTTAAGCTACAGAGGCTAAGTAGGACACAAAGCATTTGGTTTAGCTTTCCTAACACCTGCTATAAAACCAGAGCAGCACAATAATTTAGCTGGCTTATTAGAATAAATAGGAACCAGAGGACAGTTCTCAAGAGCAAAGAGATCTGGCTGGTCTCAGTTTTATCTGGATCATCTGTTTCGAGTCATCAATCCCAATAAATTCTCTGCTTTGACTAAAAAATAACTTCTTTTTTTCTGATATTCTCTGTTGCTACCTAATATCACAGGATATTACATACATTAGTTCAATATTAATTTACTTATATTAACAGTTCAAGAAATTAAGTACCTGTAAATACACAGCACGTTAAGTGCAGATTACTTTTAGCAGCAGTAGCCTGTGTCACTGAAATTCATACCTACAACTATGGATGGCTTCAAGCATGAGAAGCTCCCCAGAGCTAGAAGCACAAAGCAAAGATACACAAGATGGCTTCAGGCTATCCCTTATGAATCCTTGAAGAATGTTCACACAGTTGTGTTTCTCAAAGAGGAAGCTCCAGTTCCTACCTCTATTGCCTCCACACCTAAATTGGAACAGGTTATTGCATCACACCTTGCGGATTTGATCATGCAGGTCAGTGCCAGCACAGTCTCATTTTGCACTAGAGACCTGCCAACAGAAGCTTTACCAATGACTCTCCTAGAACATATTTGTCTCAAACTTACCTTGCAAATACTCTGGTCTTTCATAGTCTTTATGGCCATGTTTTTGTTATGATCTCCCTGATTTATCTCTCAATAAATCTACCTGTGCTACTGATGCTACAGTAAGCACTTAATGTGCGTTTCACACATTTGCCATTCAATGAATCAAAATGACATGTCTTCCTCTCTCCCTCACCATATGTTTTAATCCCCAAAAGGAGGGATTTGTGGCATCTTGAGAATGCTACAGATTACACAAAAGCAGAATTGTTTATAGAAGCACATGACATGTGACAAAATCAGCCCTGAGGAGAAACACTTGGGGGTGTTGGTTGACAAGAAGCTCAACACGACCCAGCAAGGTGCACTCACAGCCCAGAAAGCAACAGCATCCTGGGCTGCATCCAAAGCAGCAGGGCCAGCAGGGCGAGCAAGGGGATTCTGCCCCTCTGCTCTGCTCTGCTCTGGTGAGACCCCACCTGGAACACTGCATCCAGCTCTGGAGCCCCCAACATAAGGGACATGGGGCCTGTTGGGGCGAGACCAGAGGAGGGACACAAAGATTACCAGAGAGCTGGAGCACCTCTCCTATGGAGATAGGCTGAGAGACCTTGCAGCAGCCTTCCAGTACCTAAAGGGGGGCCTACAAAAGAGCTGGTGAGGGACTGCTTACAAGGGCATGTAGTGATAGGATAAGGGGTAATGGCTTCAAACTGAGAGTATATTTAGCTTAGATATTAGGAAGAACTTCTTTACTGTGAGGGTAGTGAGGCACTGGAACAGGCTGCCCAGAGAAGCTGTGGATGCCCCATCCCTGACCAGTTTCTTTTCTTCATTTTTTTTCTATTTAGGAAAAGAAAAAAAAAATTAAAAAACACCCCCACCCCAAGAAAACAACCATTACCAACTCTCATCCTCCCACCTAAAAAAGAAATCATAATGCAAAACTATGAGGAACCATTTAAAACTTCAAGTGTTCTATAAGGCAATCTTCAAGGTTCAAACCTCAGGTGCCTGCTTCTCTGCTCTGTTCAGCCCAGTCATTTACACCTTGCATATTTGTTATACCTTACAAAGTCCTGCCATTTGCTGCACACATGCCTAAGTGACAAAACAAGTCAAATATAAAAGTTAAGGTTTTGGGTCTGAACACCTTTGAGGACTATTTCAGAAGACAGAATCACAGGATAAGTCAGGTTGAATGGGTCTATGGAGATCTCTAGCTGTAAAGCAGGGTCAGCTCTGGGGTCAGACCCAGCTCAGAGCTTTATCCAGTTGGGTCTCCAAACCCTCAAACACACAGATCACACAAACACTGTGGCCAGACTGTTCCGCTCCTTGGCTGTCAAGAGCTTTTCCTTGTATCCCACATGAACCTCTGGTCTTTCAACTAAAGCCTGTTGTTCCTTGTCCTCCTGCCATGCACCACTTTTCTTCTTGGAAACCTCCTCAGAGATGCAGTTTTCCTTAAGGCATTCTCTTCTCAACACATTCTTGACCCTTATTTCCGCTTTAAAAAACTGGAATATAGAATTTACCGTTATAAAAAGTACTCTTGAAATACAAATTGTTTTACTGCAAAATTGACTTAGAGCTTTCAGTCCACAGACAAGGAAGCTTAATAATTATTCCTCCCCCCCTCACCAACTACAGTCAAACACCACACGTTTCACATTAGTTTTTGTCTTTTGTACTGATCAGAGTCTTATATTTGTAGCTATAAAAATACCCAAACAAAACAAGGTAGCATTTTTGCCCACCCTGTCCAAAACTACAAATAAATTGCAATGTGGAGGTATGACAACATGCAAAATGCATGGAGACCCTGTAAAAAAAGTATTCAAATGCCTATTTTCTTAAACCCTTTACAGCTGTTATTTTTCATCTTACCTGACAAGATCTACCACAGTATTTAGCAACCTTGCACTGAGAGCACCTGTGCAGATTTTCATTCCTGTTTAGAAAAAAAAAAAGGGTTATAAATATAAATGCAGTTTTGTATTTATCCTTCTTACCTAACTAACAATTTCCGACTCACAAAAAATATCTTAACAACAAGACTAGTCTAAAATGCACTGTAATGCAAGAAGAAATTGTACATAGTTATGTTCAAAGCTATAGTCACAACCCTTTACTTGTGTCACTCAGCACCTCTGGGGCCACTTCGGATCAACAGGAAAGTTATCAAGTGTGCTTTTGTCATCATCTCTGAGGAGTTTGATTTTGTAGATAACATCATAATTAGAGCTGTGCAATACAGCTAGGTAATCTATTTACTATCTGAGTCTCGTCTTAAGCAAGGAAGCATGATTATCTGTCTTAAATAAGACCTTGCTGTGAACCTGCGGCTGTGACATCAAATTTCATCTTTATAACAGAGTCCAAAGTTGACTTTGTCAGCAAAAATTTCTATTCTAAGAAAACACTTCTGATCAGTGGACAATAAGAACAAAATAAAAATTCATGGGGGAAGTAAAAAAGTCCAGTGAAAACTAGAAGGAGAACTCAGACCTATACATCACAATCTAGAGGTTAAAAGCACCTCCTGGCTGTAATACTGTTTCCTCATACTGTCTTAATTTAGTTATATGACTTAAGAAAATGTCACTGAAGTTCTGTACATTTTTAGACAGTAAGTAAGGATTAAATGTGAAAGCAAACACAGAGCAAATATTGCACCTCAAATATATAAGTCAAGATATTTACTTCAGGTGAGTAGAAAGAGACAGATTTTGAGACTCTCCTTCCCTCTTGTCTTCCTGTAGAAGATACTGAACATGATATTTTATTCTGGTAACACTGCAAAGTGTTCACTTTCATTTCTTAATATGCAAGGCTGCTTATGTGAGTTATGGTCATTCATTAGGCTGGAAAAAGTACACTGTTTTTTGTTGTTGTCAAAACTGAAGGCAGGTGATTTACATTACAGACAACAATTATCTGGGCTCTGTGGACAGCACAACCCCTCACGACTTTCCCTCAGACTTCCTCCTGGACACCCCTCCGCCCTTAGTGAAGCAAAGGTTCCTCACTGGGTGCTGCTATTCCCTTGTGACCAGTACACGGCTGAACGCCCAACAAACTGTCAGCAGGAGTTATTCCTCAATACGCCCTTCTCCATCCTTCTACAAGGCAAGGAAAGAGGTGTCAGTCGTGCCACTGCCCCCCACTAAAGGTAATTTTAGTACTAGTATCTTTGTGTTGCTATAGTGTTTTACATTTATCTGCCTCGAATCTTATTATATAGATTAATTCAGCTTTCCACTTTAATTGGGAGAGAACTGTCTAAACCAGCCCATTTCAAACTGAAGGGGCAAGTTTAAATGATCAGATGAAGGGCTTTACTTTGCAAGATCCCTGGTGTCTGCACATCAGTAGCAGGTGTGCTCTTTTCACTTGCACTCCTAATTGATGCGATTAAAAGATGTAATTTGCTGTCTCTGCTGTCACCAAAAGAAAACTCCTCTGCTGTTGTCAGCAATCTAGAGGCTGCATACCATATAGTCAGATTCCCAGACCAACTGCTTTACAATGTGACCTGTATTTCTTCTTCTACTTACACCACTCAGTTGTTCCCAAATTTTAATTTCTACGGGTGACTTCAGAAAGGTAGAACAATATCCAAAGGCCACATGCAAACCAGACAGAACCAACATGCACACAAACTTTGATCTAGAACTCCTGGATAAACAACCTAGCCCACTTATTTCAGCTGTGACACCAAAACTGAAGAGCAGGGGCACAGCACCATAAATACGACAGAGCATCCTCTAGCACCAACCAACCTCTCCTTTCCCTCAAGTCCCACATGTGGGAAAGGTATTTTGCCGATATGTGAAAATTTTACTATGTTTGAATTATTAAAAATAAGAGCTGATGCATTATCTTGGGACTCTTATAGGCATTTGGGGAGTTCAGACAGCTGCATTCGTCAAAGATTGAGAAGAGCATTAAGAACAGATCATTACAATCTTTTCATTTGTACTGCATAAAAATCCCTATTTTGTCACACAATATTTTGTAGGTATTCATACTAACTACAAGGAGAAAAAGTAATTTATACATTTTTATACATAAGTACATGTTTTCCTACAGCATTCTTTATCTTCCTATCTGAAAAGCCAGCCCTGGAGACAGAAAAAACTAGCAACTGCTGGATTTCTATAAACAGGATCTAAAATCTTGTACATGCACAATAGGTTTTTGATTTTAAGATGCAATGCCTGAGGATGATTCAGAGTTAGAAACAAGTGTGAAATCTTCATTTTGCCAGCTGGGAAGAGCTGCTTCACCTTCAAGGTTGAGCAATGACAAAACCTTAACCACATTCTGATAGAGGAGAATACATTTCTCAATTTTGATTAGAAGGTCATGTCAGAGTAACCTAGGACAACAAGAGACAGCCAAGCAGGTAGAACTTTGGTTTGTTCTTCAGCTCCCCATATGCACAGCCACAGCCCTTGAGATGGTCACTCTGCAGCGTGTCCCTTAAAAAGTCTGTTTTACCTGGTTCTACAGAGTCATGGAGAGGTTACTAAGGACCTTTTGGCCTCTCTGTCTCTAGATACCTCCTTTATATTCAATATTCTACACTCTTGCCAGCAGCCCCTATGAAACGTCTCTTTATTGTTACAAAGTATTAGTTGAACGTCTAAGTGCTCACCCTACTACAGAATGACTGAGCAAAAATATTTTGAAGGCAGACGTCGTTTGTTCTATATGTTATTCATCAAAACACAATAAAGAGTTCAGTTTGATAACAGAGCACGTGCAATTTTAGTCCCAAACACACTGAAGTGCCACATAGTCCCAGCGGCAACAAGTAAGATGCCAATTTCCAAAGCAGAGTAATTAAAACTTTTTGGAACCTGAATTTAAATGAAAGAATAGCCACAACAGTCAGAGAAGTCTTTCCTACAGTTTTCACATTCTTCCATGAGAAGGCTAGATCCAGTAACCTTAAGACACTGTAAGCATACCTTGCCTTGGCAGACCTCTTGGTAATTTTCCAAGAGATGCCAGGATTTACTGGAATCATTGGTGTCAGGTCACCAACACATATTCAATCTTTCTTGTGGAAGACAACTAGTAGATGTGTTGCCACAAAGCACCAAACTCGCTCAACATCTAAGGATGTTTCAATACTTTGCAGGGCTATTTCCTTTGTATCCTGCGTCCCTAAGGGTTAACGATGCTGCAGTAACAAACACATACACACACACAAATCTAAGGATCATCACTCAAAACTGGAATTTTTGTCAAACTGACACTATCAGTCAGATTATTTGAATAAGGTGACTCCTTCCTAGTGCCATTTAATGAATGAATTATCCATTCATCTTCGATGTTTCTTTGAATGACAAGTAGATGTAGAATGCCTGTCAGAGAGCTGAACAGTAAAGCTGCTAATGAAGTCATTGCTTTCCCTTTCAATCCTTCTTCCCCCTTCTGGACTAAGAAAATTCCTTCCTATTTATAGCATCTCTGGATCTTGCTACGTGACATACTAAGTGTAACACAGCATTACCTAAAACACTCTTAAATCCTTTATATTCAGCTTCATGTATTCATATATAGAGAACTTGTGTATTTTAGAACATTTTAAGAAGCAAGGCAATTTCCCTGGTTGATTTCTGTCCTTCTCAATATTTTATTGATGTTATAGGCTTTATTAAACGAATTTTAAAGTCACTGTGAGATACTCCCATGCATTTCTTATTACCTGTAAGCTTCACCTGGAGATACTATCAAGTTCCTTACAAGGTACCCACTGCATCCCACCTAAAGTGACTAATCTCATGGATGAGAAAATGCACAAAATTTGATCTAACGGATTCAGTAATACTTTAATCTCTCAAAAAGTTTCCATTGCAACAAAAAAAGAAAGATGCAGCAATTAAAAATACATTATTAATTTTCCAACACATTGTAAACAAGATTTTGCAAATGACCACAACCCCTTATAAAACAACAAGCACAGGTGAGCATCTTAGCCTGTACTTAAACAAACAGCCAGAACCAAAAACAACAACAAAAATCAAAACCAACACCCACATGAGTAAAGTAAGCAGGGGTTGTCAGTTGACCTCTAGCATGGTATTACAGTCAGGTTAAGAATCTTTCCTCTGAGGAATTTGGTTATTGCTAAATCTTTTCATCATTACAGTCTACGAACACCATTCATAGAATTAGCTCTCCCACTGTGTACTGAGAAGGCAAAAAACCAACCCCAAATGTAGAGGTGGGCAGAGGAATTTCGAAGAGACTGAAATGGACAGGAAACAAAAGAAAACCTATGAGACAGGGAAAAAACTAGTAAGACAGTTTGACTGGAATTGCCCCAGTGGGCACACCCTCCCCAGCAATTTTTTTTTTCCTTCTGCTTTTTTACAAATTTAAAATCTTAAGAAGAAGGTGAAGAGATTGACAAGGGTTTGTCTGGGCTATCGGGTCCTATCAGAGCCACACCTACACTCTCACAGCTTAAAAAATAATGTGCCTTTTTAAAAACATCACATAACACTTCTGCTTGCCAGGAAATGGCCTAATACAATTTCAAATACCACAACAAAAGTCAACCAAATACAATTAGACTACTTAATTTATAATGGAAATGCATCTACACTTCTCTGCTGATTGCGGGCACTTGACTTTCAGCCCTACTCACAGATAAGTGTCAGATATAACAGAACATTTGATTACCAGACTGCGTTCAGCGTGCCATTTTATGTAGTTTATTCACACTTCTGCTTCTGCCACATCTTGCAGGAAAACAGGTCTATCTCACACAAATCTCTTACTGCATTTTTGTTGTTGATATTGTTTTTCAGTTAATAATGCTGCCTGGTACACATGAATGAAAAGAGCAGCTCTTTCCAATGCGTGTCAAGTTGAACTAATTTCCTGAACAAATTCTTAGACCTTTATGATTCAGTCAGACCTGTCAAGTGCATAAAGTCTTGGATTGCATAAAACTTGGATTTTCTCAAGTATGTGCATTTCAGACCTGTCACAAAGTGAAAGCAATCAATACCTACAATAAGCAAACAAGTCACTCATCATTTAACTAATATGCCTCTGTCTTCTAATAATAAAAATGAAGTTGTGAATAGCAAACAGCCATCTCATATCTGGTGGATTTGAGAGCACAGGGGTATGTTAAATGCAAGTATAGCTTTCTCTCCACACCTCGCTCCAATAATGATGGGCAGCAACACAGCTGGTCCCCAGCTGTTACCTCCCTGCTGACTCACGTGGGGGCCAGGCACTGTGGGGAAGATGGCTCTGGGGACAAGGATGAACAGGGCTAAGGACCAGGCAGCACAACCCTGGGGCATATTCGTCTGCAACATGCCGAATCCAAGCCCTTGGCAAGCAACAACTCTGTAGCCAGTGAGCCACGCCCACAGCAGGGGTTCCCAGCCCCTCTGGTGCCCTGGGTGCCGACTTGGGACAGCTTGAGAGGCTCATGGCTTCCCCTTCTCCTTTGCCAGGACCCTGGATTTGCTCTGTGGTGTTGGATGAGTTGGCAGACGAGAAGATATCTTCCATAAGCCCCATGGGCCACAGCCTCTGAAATAAGGCGGCCAGGCTTTTCTGCCCTAAGGTTATTCTGTACCCTGCTCTCAGGTCCCACACTGGATCTGGGCAAACAAGAGTACCCCAGGTAAGAAGCCTTTGAATTCCATGTTCCTCGAAGTAATGAAAAAATCTCACATAATCTCCATTTGCATGCTTCATTTTGTTAAGTATATGAATTAAAAATTTTTAACCTAAGAGTAGCACTGAGAAGTAGCTTTCTGGGAGCTGGAATTAGAGTTAAAAGATAGCAACTACAGCTAACCATCAATTATCAGAGTCATTTATTCAAGTGAGACCTAAAACCTTTTATATAAGGAAAACACACCTACTTTATTTCCAAATAAAATTATCACCTACTTCATACCTGAATATTCTACAGAAGTGGTATTGCACTGTCCGGGTTAAAAAAAAAAACAAAAAGGCAGAACACATGAACAACAAAAGCACCTACCCTGTGATGAAAGGTTAGTTAAGTCAACTTGCTCTCTAAAGCACATCCCTTACTAACACAAAAATTCAGGCATTCAGGATGACTTCCCATAACTTAAATCTTGGCTTTTGAAGTCTTACATGTCATCCTGAATGCCCATTTGCTGCTGTTTTTTTAATTCTTGTTACACCCAGCCACCTACTTAACACCCTGAGACATTTCTGCATACATTCTACAAGGAAATATCGGAATTCATGGATGAGGAGATGATTCTTCTGCTTAGAATGGGTGTCAGTTCTGTTCAAATCTTACACATTTTTTTACATATGTGTTGTCTGCATTTGGCTTTAAAATATACACTCAACAGATACATGGGTCATAGGACTTTAGCTGGCAAGAGCTTCTGGATCTTATTTTTTCCTCTGGTTTTGTGTGTTAAGTATATCTCCCATCATTCTTTTCTGCATCTTACTTTTTCTTCTGAAGAATACATGGTCTGCAAATTGTGAATATTCTAAGTAAAACTTGTAAGGACCTACAGTAATTTCTTCGTTGCAGTATAACCTTTTCTGACAATTTAAATTGGAATTTTAGCTTTTTCTTCTTCTGGAGATTGCAGGAGCCAAAGTCAATGCTGGAGAAAAACAATAAAAAGACATCCAAAAACTAGATTTTCATTTACTTCTGTGTAGAAACTGGTCTTTGTGTTCACAGTGATTGAAGTATTGCCAAATTGGATAAGAAAGTGTTTATTTTTCAAAACTTCTTTGCACTAGTTTGAAAAAGATTGAATTTGTTTTAAACATCCAACACTCAGAATGGTGAGAGATCCCTTACTGAAACTGAAAAGTTATCTAGAGCCACAAAGAGAGGATGCTCCCATGGTTAAACTGAAAAAAATAAAAAACACATTGATTTTTTGAAAATGGAGACACTAGAAGTGTAGCATTTATTGTGATACAACCAAGAACAGAATTATATGCCTCTCCACTAAGTTGGCAAATGATGAAAAGCTTCAGATGCAGTGCTTTCCAATAAAATTAGCGAAGGAACTTACAAGAAGAAATACCAAAAAATATGGCCCTCAAATAGGCATGAAATTTAATCTTATCTTTGAGTTCTCCTTCTTCATTCAATGTTTACCTCTCATCCTAACCTACACAAGAAAACAGAAGAAAATCTTTCTGCTGAAAACCAAAAGATTTACTTTAGAAGGAATTTCAGTAGTGCAAGGCACTTTACCTTGTCCAGGAGAAGCACTCAGCATATCCCAAAATGGTGATTTTTTTGCTCTAGAAGACAGACTGGCTTTGGAATAAAATACCTTTTACATTTATGTAAGTACACACACGGTATATGTACATACACATACACACACTTTATCAATGTGCACGATGAACAAAACAAAGGCCATCACAACCGAAATCAGTGGTTGTGTGAAAGTACTGCAATTATCCCCTCAGCAAAACTCACAGCTGTCCCCCACTGAGAGCCCTGAAACAGAATCACAGCAGAAGTTGGCTCCAAGAGCATCAGATAACTACTACAAATTGTCTCTGCTATCTCCTTGCCCTGCAAAACTACTTTGACACAACTGCCCTCAAATCAAGGCCATCTCCAGGGTTTCCCTGCAGTGGGCACGCCAACACGTCTCCAGCAATTTCAGGCTTAAACAGATTATTTTCAGTCACATAGCACATTCATTCCACCTTTGGATTTCAATCAAAGAAGAAAGCCAAATTCTGTGGAAGACTAAGATTATATTTCAAAATATGAAAAGGTCGTTCATATCTATAACTTAGAAACCTGGAAAAAAAAAGCTATATGCAATTTTTAAATGCTCATTTCTGGAACATGTGGCTAAAATCCAATGAAGCCAAGTATAATAAAACATCCCATTTTTCACTTTTCCCTATAAAAATGATTAATTTGTTCATTAATCTGCTGTATATCTAAGTAGTTTTTTCTTCAACCCATAGGTCAATGTTCCACCAAAACAAAGCTGTTACTCTAAAATATCATACTGATGTAAATATTTACATCCTGCTACTATTACCTCCAGGATCATACAGATGTATCATTTTCAATGAAATACAAACCCCTCTGACCCTCTCAGAGAAGAGTATCTTCATGAGCTTTTTTCGTTCTTAGCTCCTTTCCTTTCTTGACCACATTTATATTTTTAGCATAAGCATTTTTTAGAGGTTCTGCAATGCCTATTTACTGGCTTTTCTTTTTCCAAATATAAATGTCTATGCCCAAAAGTCCTTTCATTCCCTATGGAACACATTTTGAAAGTGATGAATAAAAAAATAAAACATTTCAGGCAAAAAGCTGTGACAGACATAGTAATACAGATAGGCTCAAAATAAATTCCAGTGCTTTTTCTCTGTAGATTTAGAATAGGGAAAGGATTTACATCAAGCAAACTTAATTTTCAACCTGCTTAGCCCTTGTGGTCAGATCACACCCAAGTTAAGATTCAAATGCAGGTGACTGAAACACAGTAGTCAGTTCTGCTTACTTATAAGCTGAAGAACCTACAAAGATAGAAAAACAGGAGTACAATGCAGGAAAAATGTGCTTCTATCAAATAGCAGAAAGGGCAGAGAAACAGCTTGTTTCCCCCCTGCTCACATGCAATTTGGTATCATGAGGTCTCATAAGACATCTGAAGTGTTCTTGTCAAGAACTCATAAAATCCCACTGAAGATTTTTGCATTGGAAGAATGTGAAAATGTTCTTGACATCAGTATTTCTGCTTCCCACTTCGATCCAGCCCTCCAGAGCGGGACAGTTTTCTGCTGTACCTGTTCCTCTTGGGATGAACTTTAAATGCACATAAGTTTCCCTCAGACAAAAGCATTTCTGACATTGAGTTCATCTTCACATCTTAGAAATGCAGACTATTCCTGAGAGTACCACTCTTCGATCTCCAAAACTATTCTACACAACTGTGAGGCACTGGGGAAACTTGAAGAAGGATCACTTTTAGCAAATCTATAAACACCTGTAATAGATTCCTGAATAGCTGCCTAACGACTTCTCTCTCAGTCTAGCTGCTTGGACAGCCTTTTAAATTACCATTAACTGACACATTCCATCACATTTTTCTTCAAATCTTCTGTGTTTTACAGTTCTTTTCCTGTCATTTCATTATCTGCAGCTTTGCAGGCATTTTGGTTTGCTTGTCACTGTTCATATTTTTTTCTCTAATTTACTCTGCTTCAACACCTTTCCCGTTTCAGAATCTCTTTCTCCTTTTCTAGATTACAAAGGCATTGCTTTTTATCTCCAAGAAGTCTTATTTTTTTTCCCCACCAGGCTCAAATCATTTTTCACTTTACACTCCTTCCAGCAATTTTCATTTCCCATCAGAGTGGCACTTCCATGCACTGATCTGAAAACATTTTACAAAGTTTCTTCCTATCCAAGTGCTTAAATAAAATCTCTTATGTGACATCTCTCACTTCTTTGTCCAGCAGATTCTGGATGTCAGCAGAGAAGAGATGTCTTCCCTTCTATGTCCCTCCTTTACGCATCACTGAGAGGTGAATTCCATAGGTCCCACATTAAAGCTTAATTTTGGAAATGTTCACCAGTAAGAATGAAGGTACTTCATAGTAGCATAGGAACAGCAATTCTACATAGAAATTATGCAGGAAATGCAGAAAATATATATATA
>WEIT01027619.1:3810-23654 GCA_013389985.1 Dryoscopus gambensis | reverse complement strand
ATGCAGGAAATGCAGAATACATATATATATATATATATATATATATACACATTTGCTATTGACTCCTATGAGGCAGTTAAAACCAAATTGTTATTTTTATGCAGCTGCGTTGCACCATTACTGATGGAAAACAAGACCTCCAAGCAGGACTTCAAATATAATAGCTAATACTTGAAGATAAGCCTTAAAACTGCCCTAAAGTGCATTTGCCTGGAAGAAATCTTCCTATTAAAAAATGTACTTGCTAAACTTTTCACATCCCAAAGCGTAAAGTCACTGGAGCCTCATCTTGTTCTCCAAGGTGTTTCTAAGGTTCTCCTGCACTTCAGTTAACTTGTCTGAACTGAAACTCCTGCAAACACCCCCAAACTCCGCTGAGCCACTGCAGGTGCAGTGTTTGCAGCAAAGCCCAGGCAGCGCCCAGGGTTGCCCAAAAGGCACCTGACAGAGCATAGGCCATGCCCCACACACCTGGCAGGGCACCACCACCTAACAGTGAGGAGCAAATGAGGTACCTGAGCTAATTAGCAATCCCAGCACAGTGTGTGCAGTGGGGACACAAGTTGTCTTCAAGGCCTCTGCCAAGTACGCCGCTCTAACAGGCAGAGAAATACCAAGGTTGAAGTGTGTGGTGATATTAATTCACCTTTTAGTCGCTTCCTCCCCAGCTTCAGTGGTGTCAATGCCCCTACAGATACAGGACAAGGTGCTGAACCCATTTTGTGGCAATATTCTGAGTTTAAGAGAGTCACAGACATGATGAAACTGGCCAAGCTGCTGAGACTACTGATCTCAGAAAGCCTCTAGAGGGCTGGGGCCTTCCCAGTCCAAAATAAACAGCCAAGGGAAGTCATAAATCAATTCCCCATCATCTAATACTTACTCTCTGTACTCTGGTGACACCCGATGGCTAAAAGCATAATAGATGTTTCTTCAGTTTCAAAGAGCAGTTATCCAAGTTTCCCTTTTCCTTTTTTTTCCAGTAGAGAAGCAAAAAAATTGTCAAAAGAAATGCTTCTAACTATAGTGACACCCAAATATTTTCAGAAAAAAAAAATAATTATAAATCAACAGCTGTGAGCAGTAGAGTTAATTTGCTTAAGTCTACTTCCCACCCATTCTACATAATTTTTCAGTAAGCAAAACCCATACATTCTTCAAAGTTTTAAAATTTGCCTATTTCCAGCAAAAAGGTCTTTTTAAAGAAACTGGCCCAATTCCAAAATGTATTTTAGAGGCCCATGTCATCACTAGCTTCACTACAGTTTTTCCTGCCAAAGAATTAACAGTTTGACCAGAAAGGCATCAAATCCCAGGAGTAATTCTGAACATTTCCATCTCACTAACTGACGTGCTTGAAGGTATGCCCATGCTCAGGCACGCCTGTAAATGGCAGCCCTCTCTCACAAACTGGTTCTGTAATTAGTATTGCTACATTTCTAACTACAGTCAATACCTTCACAAAAGAGACCTATTCAAACTACCGAAGTGTCAAAATAATTTAGTGTCTCCCAGAAACTATTTTAGAGAGGAAGCACAGATCATACTTGCAAAAAAGTTTTAATAAGGTCTTGTGGAACTGTAGAAATGAAGATAAAACTTGAACTACTTTTGTTCCATCTTACATTTTTAATAAAAATTCCCACATATTGTTAAGTGAAAGCTTCTCCACTTCAAGCTCATTTTATCAGGCAATAATGATGTAACAATATGAGTAAACAACCAAGTGTTTTTTAAGAATCTGAAGCTATTATTTTAATTTAAAAACCTATTTCTTAACTAAGTCATGGGAATTTCAACATACAGCATTGCTTTCCCACATCTAGCTACTGGTTCTCATGTTTCTCTTACAACATTCCATAGCAAATGTTAGAAGAAGAGGATCTGCCAAACCGTAATATCTGTCATAAGAGAAGAGATTGCTATTTACCTTCCTGCTGATCTGTCCCAATGAAAATACATCAGTGCACACATTTCCATTTCAAAAATTCACTGGTATTGAAGAAGTTTCAAATAGGCATAGACACAGTAAGGAGGTTTAAACTAATAAGGAAAATCACAAATTGACATGGATTGGCCATGGATTTTGCACAATTATTTAGTTAAAATTGGGGTTTATGTTCCAGAAGGTACTACTTTTACATCATTATAAGTCTTCAATTAAATTTCATTTTCTCCATGGCCAAGAAATATGAGCCTTTAATCATTATACCATAGCTTTAGCGATGGGTCATGAGTGAGATCAGATTATTTGTTTCAGTTCAACAACCATGGAATGAGACTCTGCAGAGCACAGTACAGAAAAATGAGAAATATGTTATTCCTTATTTGCAAAGGAAGAAAGCGAAGGTTTATTGTGATAGGCAATTGCTGGGAGAAAGCTGGAGATTTTGTTAATGTATGTCAGTGCTGATATGGCTTATAGGTATCAGTAAAAGTTAAATAATCAAAAGCAATGCTCTGCTTTGTGGAATAAAAGAAATGCCTGCAGTACATGTTTGAGAAAAATGAGCCTCTGGTAATTTCTAAAGTCTGCCATGCCTCAAATCAATGAGCTGAAAAAGCTTGCAGGAAGAAATGATCCATCGCAACCACACTGTTTTATAAAAATTTCACTTTCATCAAGATTGCAAAATAAAAAGTCTTTTAAGTGCATGCATATACACGAATATATTTTTATCTATACATATACTACCTCCATTGGCATTTTATTCCTATTCTGATTTTTCATCTCATATGCATTATTTCCTCCTGTATGTCCTGAAAATGTTACACTGTAACTCATCACCTTTTCTGAACCTCCACCACCACTCCTGCAGTAACACGCTGAAACTCAGAAGAGGTTCCTCACCACCTTGGGCACCTGCCCCCTTCAACAGCTCTGTTGGTACACACAAGTGACTTGTGCACATTAGAAAGCCTAGTACAGTATCAGAGTGATCTACATAAACCCCACACTTAGCTTATTTTACTGCTTGAATTCTGGTCTCCAGTCGAACTTTACATCCAAACTGGTTACATTGTCATTATAAATGGAGGGAGAGCCAGAGGTTCTTCTCTTGTGCATGCTTGACTCAAACACACTGCTGTGTGCCAACGCTTTAGGTACCTTATCTTCAGTCCCCGCTGTTGTTACATGACTGCAACAGGTACTTAAGTTAAAACTGATTTCAGTATTTCTTACAAAAGCATCAAAATGTGTTAGCTGTACGTGAGGGATGCAGAGAAAATGTTCCTCCACAGGACAGGTACAAGACCAAGTGATTTGCAGACTGAGAGGCAAACACCTAACCTCTGTCACTCTGGTTCCTTAGGCTGTGCAGGAAATACTCACTCAAGAAGGTAATTTTTAAACATCTGACCAAAAAAAAGCAAAGTTGAACTGTCAACATAAACAGTAGGAGATGCAGGTGTAGTTCTGGGGTTAGGGATTTTTGTTTTGCTTTGTTTTAATCAAGACATTGCCTGTTAACAGCTGGGGGTATTTCTTAGCTAGTAAGTGGTTTAAAGCCTCTGATTCATTTCACATAGATTCTTAAAACAGCTAAAAGAACCCAAATTACACCTACAGTTTTAGCTGAACATAAGAACTCCACATGAAATGACCTGACTTCTCCTTTTAGTGGACTTCACAAAACCTGAATACACCATCTGGAAAAGAGATCAGCCGGGTTCATGAAGAAGTAGCAAAGGGAACCCAGCTCAGTCAAACACAAAAACAAGTGCCACTGTGAAAATATTTGTCTGATGAATACCAGCACTTATGCATTTATAAGTGTTGCTTGTATATGCGATACTCTGCTAATACAAAATAAAAATGATAAAAACATTCCGATACAGGAAGGATAAAACTAAAGACAAAAAGGTGAAGAATACCTTTAACCCAGCACAGTGGAGTTCCTGTTACTATGGCAAAATTCAGCTTTGAGGATAATGAGATTTCTTCACAGCTCCAAACCATGGAACAAAATCCCATTCAGTCAAGGTACCACTCAGATTTCAGGTCCAAAATCTAACCCATAGATGATCCACACTGATTGGGGTTATTTAACTTTAAAATAAACCATATTTTGAAAATGGCAGGTAGTGCATATTCTGCTGGTATGATGGCTTTCACATTGAACAGGTTATGTTTAAAGACTATATGTTTGTTCAGGGCAGTCAATTAGAGAAATTACATATTTTAATTAAGCTGTGCTCTTACTTCAAAATAATTCCTGTTTTCTTCCTACAAGCAGATTGAATTTACAGTCTGCTGTTATATAGGTATTTCTGTTCTTCTGGAACAGCCTCACTAGGCAGCGTTGAGTTGTGGCATCCCCTCTGCTGTGCACCAGCGTTACTGAAGTCAAGCTAAGTGCATGCTGGTTACAGGGCAATTAACAAAATGTGGCTATATTCACATCAGTAACCCCCAGATTTTGTAGAATTTCTTTACAACAGAAATATTCACAAAACTGCAAAGTTTTCCTTTGTGCTATTATATATAAACATAGAGATATATGTATGCTGGGTGTTTCCCAACTAAGCCACTTTAAACTGGAAGCTTATTATGGAAGACACTGGCAGAGAATAATTTCTTGAACCAGGGCCCTGTTTTTGTACTTCATATAGTGCTACTTTTTCACCTAATTTGATCAAAAGTTCCCAGCATGATACTAGATCTTTGCACTGTTGAAGATGAGCCCTTCTTCAAGAGATTAAAAAAAATCCCTAAGGCTCTGACCATGGCCTTCATTTTAAAACAAACAAAAAAATTCCACAAGTTCAGTTTTTTGGCAAAGAAAAAAACCAAAAACAAAAGGCAAAAACCAAAGATGATAAGGCAAGGTCTGATGGATGAATCACACACACAATCATCTTACACTATTTTTCTACATTCCTCATCCTAAACTATGGGTAAGGTGAGCAGCAGCAGTGACTCAACCAACAAGAGACAGCAGAAATTCCTTAACCTACCTGACTGGAAAGGGGAACTGCCAGGTTCATATTCATAATGACTTTTAAGAAACTTAGGTGGAAATCTGGATTAGAGCATATTTGGTATTAATTGTTCTTGTAAAACTCATGAACCTTGAAAATGTCTGTGAACATTTTAAGGTAAAATGCAAAGTGAGCTTCCAAGACTAATTTGTGTTGGTAATCTCCAAGACAGAATTACAAACAGGTGTTCTAGGTCTGTCTGGAAAACTAAGGGATTTGGGGATAAAAGTCTTCTGAATGATTAACGATATTGCCAAAATAAATAAATACGCTGTCATCTGCTAAAAGTAAATATATAAAAACACATAACCCCAAACCAAAGTACAAATCCTATGAAAATATCAGACGGATTAATATAAACTAGGCAGTGCCAAAAGAGTTGTTTTAGGACACCAGAAGAACATGCTATGACTCTCTTTTAGAGTGAAATTATTATATTCTTAATAGTGCCATCACATATTAAAAAAATACATCTGGGGAAAAAAAGTGTCATTGAGATCTGGACTCTGTTAGCTAAGGATAAAAAGAGACTTTCAATTTTTTAACACTTGTGCATGGCCTTAGAAGGTGCTTTTATTTTCACTGGGACATTGACTTTGAAAAGAAAATTAGATTTTTTTTTTTTTAAGTGCAGATATTTTAGAATGCTGGCAAGAAAAAATGAAATCCTGAATTAAGTACATCATTATATTTAATTTGTGTAGTATTAAAACAGCATATTCAGTATACCCTAAACTAATTGCAAACAGAGAAACTGGCAGAATAAAGCATCCTACCAACCTATAATCCCTATAATGTTTAACTGGAATTCTTATAAAAACAAACCAAAATCTGTTTATGACCATTTTTGTAGTGAATTCATGACATATGGTTTGAAAAAGAAATTACTTGTTCTAGGATTTCTTCTACTCTTAAAATTTTCTCATTCTGTGTAATTACCAAAAAAATACAACAACTCTCCTACTTATGACTTGAAGAAACCAATTAATTTCCCAAATACTTACTGGATTTAAACTGTTCAAGCACATTTTCTAAGATAAGAAAGATTTTGTTTATGAAAGCATACTTAGGATGTACACATCAAAAACATTTATGCATTAGCATTTTCTAGTGGAAGACGTGTTTGTGGGATGAGTGGAGAGCTGCAGATAAAAATACTGGATAAATGCAACACATAAATGAAAGGAGGAAAACCACCTGCTCTGGGAATGAGAACTGGTGTTTTCTCCAGTGCTTATTTCTGAGTCCAAAAGCCCTGAGCTTCATAGTAAAACGCCATGACCTTGCTCAGCAATGGACTTCTATTGTACCACTGAAGTATTTGATAAGGTTTTCACCAACTACACTACTGCTGGATGAATGCAGTAGTAGAAAAACAAGTTACACAACTGGGTCAGTTTCTTCCAGCAAAGATTGTTCTCCTCTGACCAGTGAAAAAGTAAATTAGCATTGACACTGGAAGCATAACCTCTAGGTTTCAGGTCAGACCAGAGTAGATCAACCGCACAATACAATGCAAAAAAACCCCCCACTTTCTGATGGTGTTAGTTGGGGAAAATGGGGTAATTATGAGCTGCAGCCCTGCTGCTATGACCCAGCCGAAACCAGCAGTCAATCCAACATATCTAAAGCTTCGGGCACCTGCAGTACTCTTCAGTCAGTCACTCTGCAGCACAGAGACACAATCAGCTGTACATTTTGTAACAAAAACACCCAAAACCTGACCTTGGGAAAAAAAAGTCTTTTACAAAAACTTCAGCACTAATGGAAACCTGTTTAAGTGATTGCTATTTATAAATAAATCACCTACATAATGATAGGCAGTGTTGCGGTGCATGTGGCAGTGGCCACAGAGACCGGACATTTAGGAGACTGGTGGGCAGACTCTCAGGACACAGAGGTCTAGCCCTCTCCCCTGGTTACAGTGAGTTCCTAGGTTCCCAGTGGAACTTAGTTTGCATACTGTTATGTTATCAGTTTAAGAGTTCTCCACCCAGTTCTATGTACAGCTTCATGTTTATGTATTTTCCCTTACTGCTTATGTATATAGTCTGAAATGTTCGTTTTTACTTGATGCCCCATTGGATGATTCACGTAAAACCCCCCTATTGGCTGTTCCCCCTTTATCCCCTCCCAGCTAGCCAAACCTCATTGGTTGTTTCAATTCTCTCCACCCCTTTCCACCCCCCTATAAAAACCTATGTACACCCTCATTCGAGGTCCTTTTTCCCCTGGAAGCTTTACCTGCATTAGAGTATTGGAAACCACACAGAAGACCCCTCCCTTGTCCTTTACCTTTGCTGGTGCCTTTACACACCTTGGTTTGGGTCTTGCCCCTAGCAGAGGAGCCAGCTAGCTGCAGAAGGGCTTCACTGCCAAGGACGCCTTTGCAGCAGGACGCTATGCAGCCTTGGGCAGCTCGCAAACAGCATCAAGGCAAGAATTAGTCTATTCTCCAAATGTAAGACTCATTGACATATTTGTCAATAAACACCAAAGCTACAGGCATGTCTGGTTCAGGGACTAGGAAAACAAAATGAATGAGTAAAAAGCAGGTAGATGAGACCAGCCTAAGGGAAGATGTCTAAAGATTTTCAATTCAAATTAAGATTTGTGGGGACCATTCTCGGGATCCCTCATAACTCGAAAGAGAAAGCAGAATGCAGCGGTGGAGAGATGCTTACACCACAACTCAGCAGAGAAGTCACAGAACCATAAAACCAGTTACGTTTTGCAAAATCGCTAAAAATCACTATGTCCCACCTTCTGCCCAAAGCAGGGCTGCCTTCGGAGGCTGACCAGGTGCAGCACAATCTGTTCTGCTTAAATGTAAGTGCCAATGAAAATCCCACAATTATCACCTCCACCAGTGTTGCTATACATCCATATATTCGTCTCTCATGATTCATGTAAAAAGTCCGAACCATTTATTCGGACTGGTGAGTGGGGTCACCAATTCCTTTGGTGACATCCAGGAGATACTGACACTGAAATTGCCACCCTGGGAATCCAGGAGCAAGTATAGAGAATCAAGAGTGAGTACAGAGGGACAAAGGAGATCCCTCTTTGTGAGAGCTACTGGAAGAGGTCGTCATTTAGCATCAATAAGCATAGGTCATATATAGACCACCTGAAAATCCAGTTCTTTCAAACTGTCTGAATAATCCAAAAGAACACTATCAAGTATACATGACACATTGTCACAGTCTCTTTCCATACAACAAAAGAAAAAAAAAAAAAACAAACAAAAAAAAAAACAANAAAAAAAAAGGAGAGGAAAAAAAAGCACACACAAACTACCACCAAAAAAAAAATCGAAAGAAGAAGCAGAAGAAAACGATTCCTTTATATATCCACACATTCGAGAATTGTGTTGTTGGGGGCAAATGGATAGAAAAAGTTGTACTAAAAGTACAACTAATCCTCATTATAAAAAAAAGAAATCAATATACAATTTAATCAAACTAAATCACTATCTATTAATGGCAGAAATTACATAACTTTTTTGTACATAGCCAGGAAACTTATTAAATTTAGGATACAAACTCAAAGTGCTTGCAGTTACTTATTCATTCAATAACTACACTAATACTGTTTAAAAAAAAAGCAGTTCTTCTTCCAGTGAAACAATTTAGCAAATCCATCTGAAAGAGGATGGGACAGCCATATACAATAATTTTGTGAGTTCTTGACAGAGATCCCTCCATTCATCATACCAAAAAAGGAAACGAAAGGTTATATAGGGTAATAGATACAGAATATCCATAATTTTTTTTGATATTCCACTGCACAAACAATCACTGACCTGTTGGAAAATTTGTACGACTCAATGTTTTTTCCACATTCAAGATACAAAACCATGAAGACAAAGTATAATTATACAAAACTTTACTACAATACAGAACTTTAAGACAGTATCTATTTACAGTAACAAGAAGAGGACAACATATCCTTAACTATAGATGCTCAATCAGTGACGGCTTGAACACAGGATGCAGCCTCAAAAACTACATTCTTGCATTAAAGATTATCTTTTCTGATACAATACTTGCAATTATGAAAGACAGTGTTCTGCCCAAATCCTCCTCTGTCCCTCGCTTTGGGGGGGACCTCAACCTGCAGCTGATCTCTTGCAGGTTCAGTTGAACCTCTAAACAAACAGGTATTAATGAATCTCACTCCATTGTCTTGAGTTCTATGCAACTGGTTATTTTCCACAAAGTAGGAAGAGGCTTTGGATCACTGTAATAAATTCTTGAAAATTTTTAAGTACTGTAACATCAGTATCAATTCTGAACTCACACTACAGAAGGAATTCAACTTTTATTTGTTTGGAGAGCAACAAAACAGAGAATGAAATAGGAAACAAAGTAAAAGCATCAAGCAGAATGCAAAGAATTAGGAGGCAGACAGGAAAACTATTCAACTTGAAAAAACCCACGTTCAAAAGAGCCCAAGGCAGTGATTTAGAGGAAGAGCCACAGCTGTTGATGACCCACTCTGGCAGCAGACCAGCACTTGCAGAGAAAGGCAATGCGGCCAGAGCAACACCACCTTCAGCCCTCTGCCTTTCCACCACTGTTTAGTGAGCAAATACCACGAGAAATGCACAGAACTGCACAGGTGGACACATGCACCCTGCTTGCCAAGGACATGCTGCCTCTCGCTCTTCCACAGGAGTAATTTGGAGCACCCCAAATTTCTCTTGCAACCAGTCACTGCTGCCACAAAATCCTTTTATGTGCTAGAGGCTTCGATGAGCTCAAACACCAAAAGTATCACCAAGCCCTGTCAGTGGCACTGGCATTACACATTAGGCAGCTTGACTGAATTTAGTGCTACACAGGGAACTGATCTAAAGAAAGACAAATGTAGCTAACCTGTGAAGGTTCGATACTTAATGAAGACAAACTCTACAGTAAACCCAAGTCAGAATAGTGAAGCAGACTTGCAGATAGGCTTTTTAGCTTTTTAGGCATTTCATCTCATCTCAATTTGTATGTTATCCCATGATGTACTTTGATAAAATTTGGCAAGAAAATCTTCCAGCAAAATAACAGTTGAGCTGTGTTTGCATGCCCCACAGGAGTCACACAAAGACTGATGCTCTCACTAATGTATATAAATGACTGCCTGAAGGTTGCACAGATGCTCCACTGTGCATCTGCACAGATGATGTGGTCATTTTGAAAAGCCTTTTCCCAATCTGTTACAGAATACCTGTTTCTAGCTTCCTGACTTGGGGAATAAGCTTCACCATCAAATGGCTTACTGATAATTGCCTCATGTTCAATCTGTTACGAATAAAATGCATGATACCCCTGCCTCACTCTGAGGAACAGTTGCACATAAAGCAGTTGGAGAACTCACAGTAGCATTTAGGTAGATGATAAAGATGGCAATTTAATGCATTTTGTAGTCTGCACTTTAGTTCCTCTACATAAGTCATGTGGCTTTTAATAACTGATAAATTTTCCCCTCCAAAATGGCTCCAACCATACTGCCTGTGAACACTAATTACAGACTAATCAATGTTAGCCCATACTCCTTCCTAAATGGTTTACAAAGAATGAATAATAAAAGCCTATTGCAAATGGAAACAGATTACCTTGTTATCACAGATTCCGGGTCTGCATTCAACCATTTGCTATCAATGATAACAAGAATTAATCCACAGTAAAATCTCTTTGCTCTCTCTCATCAAGTACAAGAGAAAACTGGGTATTTACTGCTTATGCATGGAGGGTCAAATGCAAGAGTTCTCAAAGATAACCTTAATNATTTGAAATTTAAGATCACAAGGACAGAGAATTGTTGCATATTTCACTGCTATTTCCACATTATTCCATTTGTGTCCAATGACTTACAATGACCCGGGATCCAAAAATGTCCCCTGTAACAGACAAAGCTGCAATAATAGAGAAGAATTCATTTCACACACTGTTACACTACATCTTCTCTAATTTTTCAGATACTCTGGCACTCTAACCTTAAAATTTGGGGAAAAAAAAACATGTCTTCAAAAAACCCTGGTGTATATATAAAAATAACTCTTACTGCTTCCTACATTGCTCATTTCAAGGGTGTGTTTGTTACCAAGTCTGAAAATACCATCTAAGTAGCACTGGGTATCTAAAAGCTTTCCAAAAGGTGCCACGAAATGGGATGTTCCACAGTGCAAAGGAGATCAATGTGAAGGGGCACCAGCTTGCACAGAGGTCACAGATGAGACCTAAGGGCGCCTCCATATAAAGAGGGTGGGCACACAGAAAGGAAAGAGAAAGGGAGGGGAGCAGGACCATCTCAGTGCAGCAAAATACCGCCAGCCCTTCTGTGGCTGCTCAGTGAACAAACACCAACTGGTCTCAGGCAGAAGCACTGACCTTCACCCCTGTGG
Organism: Dryoscopus gambensis; assembly: GCA_013389985.1. Classification (NCBI taxonomy): domain Eukaryota; kingdom Metazoa; phylum Chordata; class Aves; order Passeriformes; family Malaconotidae; genus Dryoscopus; species Dryoscopus gambensis. Next base: position 12,274 of record WEIT01027619.1, on the reverse strand, counting down.
TTTTGAAAGGGTGTTTGGCTTTTTATTGTGCCCACAATTCCAACATCTTTCCCCTCTGTCTGTGTGCTCACACACACCTCAGTGTTTGCAAGCAATGTCTTCCTCACAGGCAGGATTCAGAAGTGCTGCTCCCAGGTGGGAGATTTATGGTTCAGGTGCCTTAACTGTGAAACAGGTTTTCCTGACAGCGTATTTTTATTTTGCAGAGGTTTGGTTTCACTTTGACCATCTTTTATTTTTTTACATTTTTTTTAAAGTACAGTTTTCTACTAATGTATATGTAGATTTGGATTTCTCAGAAGCTGATGATGAGTCAACAACTGCAGGTGATAAAGCCTATACTTCTGTCAGAAGAAAAAATGTTGATAACTCGACTATTTTGTAGAGGACAGGAATGATTTGCAACTAAACTGAGTTTTGAATGCAACTAAATTAAGCACTCAGCTGCTATGTAAGAACTGTATCAAAATAATTACATTCCTACTCCAAAAAGAAGGAAAATTATTATTTGAACATACATCCAGATGTGGATCTGGCTAAAGTTACTTGGTATCACTGAATACCTCTTAATATTCAATATTTTAACATATGTGCATACTGGAATCTCTCAAATGTATATTGTCTAACTGCGCTTGGCCAGAAATACTTCATATACTTAAAAAGCTATACATCAATTTAAAAGGCAATCTGTTAAAGTTACCATTGGAAATGGTGCACAACTGCTAGTTTTCCTGCCTGTTTCCCTATCTAAACATAAAACAGACAATATAATATTGGTTCAAAACACAAACACTGAATGAGAGTACACATTATTATACCACTTGTAAATTTAGAGTGAATGAGTTCAACGGTATTTATAGCGTACAGAATAAAAACTATGTGTTAGATGCTATTTTTGCCATAAGGATTATTACTACAGTAATGTTCTCATCATGAAAGTACTATAATTAGTAACTATTAATTGCAGGCATAAATAGCTAAGGCAAATGCCCCCAAAATAAATTGCCAATTATTTTTAACCATTAAAAGAAAATACAAGAGATATTACTTTAAGGGATTTGCCTGTTAATTATAACCTGAATTTCTTATTTCCTCTGCTTACCAAAAATAAGTCAGTCATAGGGTAATTTTTGTTTAAAAATAAACACACACACAGACATCAATATGTATAGTAAGTTTCTTCTTTCTCATTTTTCTAGGGGCCATGTGGCAGCAGCCCAACTAATCAATTAAAACAAAGATTTAAAATGGGAGTTGGCAAACCCATAATTTTGGGGTTTTATAAAGCAGTGATAGTATCAAGAACAAACATATTGAGTATGAGTTAAACCCAGGAAGGCAAAACTAAGGTCTCTGATAATTGATACCTAAGCATTGCTTTGGGAGAATTACCTGTGAACTTAAAATCACCTTGAAGCTTATAAATGTCTTGTAAGATTGTTTGTACTATCAAACCTATCTAATAAGGGCAAAGTGCATGGTGACCACTGTCAAACTAATTGTTCAATCAAGAATCAGTAAGTAAAAGGCATTAGCTCTGTTATGCTCCATTGCATACAGTTACATCTTTGATAACTGCCCCGTGGGAATTTATGGATCCTACATGACCCCTGTCGAAACTCAATTGACTTCTTCCCTGCAAATTCTATTAGAATTGGTCCTTGCATCACTGCCCGCAATAATCAAGAGCAGAGAGACTGATTTATGTATAAGCATTTTTGTTTTAGTCAATAGAATAGAAAATAGATGAGGTTATGAAATGGCTGTTTAAAAAAAAATAGTCAACTGCCTCCCACTCTTTACCACAAATTAAAAAAAAAAAAAAAAAATCTTTTAAATCTTTAGTTTAAAAACTGGAAAAGCTTCAGGAACAAAGGGGAGGGGAAAGGAAAAAGAACTTCATCTAAATATTAGTCTTTCAAAAAGTACCATAATTCACAAAAAAAAAATCATAAACAACTAATATAGCATGCAAATAGAATACCTCCGAAATTTACTTACAGCAAGAAGCATTACTCTTACAGATTTTAGAAGTTCCTAGTAGGAGCAAAACTGATTAATTTATTGAGAAAGCATATGCTATTTATTAGCAAGTTTAAATATCTGGGTTAACCCTTTTTCATAGACCTGGAAGCCTCAAACAAAGAGCCCATAATCCTTCATTAGGAAAAGTTATTGACTTTCCTCTGCTATAAATATTTAGCACTAAACTCCAACACTTTCAACTCCTCAGCTCAGCTTGTATTTTTAAGACATTAAAACTGGCCAACAACCTAAAATCTTTAAAACATGGAACACTGGTACAACAAAGGCACTAACAGAACTTCAGGTATTTCTTTTTCATTCGTTTCATTTGAATCCTGATTTTCTACAGTTTAAATATTCCTACAAAGAACGATCCAAGTAGCTTTATGTGTAGAAGCTGCTCTCATAATTATGAAAGTTCTGATAAAATCTTCCGAAAATATTTATCAAATGATGAGCAGTACATATTTACAGAATAAAAGCAGATAAATTTAATTAGCCAAATGTCATATTCTTAATACACAGGACAATGAAAGCACAGCAATCAGTTTCATGGAAATAAGAGAATGATTGAACATAACCATATTACAAGTTCAGGAGGTTATGATGAAGCTTATAGAAGCTAGGAAGGGACCGTTCTCAGGAATGTTTGCATATATCAAAAACAGAAGGGCAGTATAAACACAAATGCAAGAGATAAGCAGACTACCTCAAAACCAGAAACATTTAACCACTGCTAATTTAAATGCATTTTGGAAGCAATTTGAAGCCATGCAAAGATAGCCAGATTTCAAAGAGTAAGGTACTTTAAATACTTGAACTAGACACCAACACAGAAGCTCTGAAAAAGTTAAGCAGATGATGTAGAAACTGAAGGGAACAATTTGAACACTCCCAGCCACAGGAATGATGTACCTACAATGCAGAGATTAAAAAACTTGCAAATACAGCAGAACTGATACTGAGAACAGAGCCTTGCACAGGCCAACTTCACTATACTAGCAGAATCCCTCTGCTGGTTTGTTTTAAATGGATAAATCCTTCCATTAACTATATTAGCTACATCCTAATTTTAACCAGAGAGCAACCAATATCTCCCTGAGATTATATAAAAATCCACACAGCTCATTAACTATGTAACTATCTTTACTGCCATTATCCTGACCACTAAAGTCAAGATGCATCTCTCAATCAAGCTTGTTTCATTGTAGCTTCATGAATCCAGAACATATCTGTCTAAATCAAATTGATCTAAAACTTGGACTAAAGACAGCAAAAGTTAAATTCAGATAAATACATACTGGCTGTCAGAAAGCCACATATTTACAGAAAGTTTTTATTTAAGAACAAATCTTAACACTTTTCTAGCCAAAATGTGCAGTACCTATATGACCATAAGCCTACCCATCCAAAGAATTCAATGTTTAGTCTTCCTCCAGGGGCATGCAGGTGTTTAAATGCCACAAAAAGATCTTGGATATGACCAGATCAGCTGGTTACCATTTTTCAGCTACATACACAGAAAGTGCTCTTCTTGAAATACCTTTTTGCACAACAGACTCCTCTACTCTTGCTCTCTCCCATGAAAAGTGATCTGTACAGGCGAGTGCCTGTACATGTTGCCCCTGTGAGCTGCACGCCCCATCCACCCCAGCAAACTGCAGCACACATAGCCCATTACACTGTTGGCCAGCGTGCTGTGCACCCCCACTCAAAGTGGGTGACTTGACCCCTCCAGGCAAATTTCTCCACTTAATGCTCCATCTCAGCAATTTCAAATTGTGTATCTAACAGCTCTGCAAAACCCTGAGCAGGGGGGCTTAGCCCACCCTGAGCCTGACCGAATCCGCCTTCACATGTCATTGTATTTCCTTCTATAAACTTAACCAACAAAGCAAGTCATATTCTAACAAGAAAAATATCTAGGAAAAAAAACCCTTTCGAAGTCTAAATAAAAGTATGAATGCCCTAAGTAAGGAAGTATTTCTTAAAGCCCCTATGCTGGCATGAATTTCAATTCATGTAGGGTACAGTCACTGAGACTAATTGGGAGTAAGAGCAAAACAGTAACAGTAGGAAAAAAACTTGCATATTTGCATATCTTCAAATTGTTTTAAGTATCATGAATAGATCAGTCTTAAAAAAATGCCTGCAGCAGATACCTGCCATATATTAAAAAACAAACAAATGAAAATACAACTTGGATTCTCATTTTAAATTTGCCCCACAGAGAATGCTTATTAATGGCACTTATGAAATACAAGACTCTGTCACACAAAATATTTAATATCCATGCAAAACTTACTACTTTTATCAAAATAAAAAATAAAATACACCTCCTAAAAATACACTAAAGCCATATGGCAGAAAAACTACACAGTGTTTGCATATGACAAACATCACAATCTTTAAAAGAATATATAAATAATTCAGGCTGCCTATGAATCTTGGAATTTTATCCATTTATTTGGAAGAGCTTACACAATGATGGTAGCAGTTGTGGGATGCCTAGAAAGAGTCTGTTAAAATTTCTCACTTATTGTCATTATTAGTACTTTCCATGCTCTAAAGACTGATTACAAGTTTAAATCTGCTTTTTAAGGAAAAAATCCTGCTTCAGCAAAAGAATGACCACATCAAGGTCAATCATTATGTCCTCACAAAGACAGTTTTCTTAATGAAAGAAATTAGGAGGAATACTTAATCTGTATAAATTTATTGCCCACGACTAAATACATTACCCAGGAATAATGTACTTAACTTGAAACAGAATTATCTCTTTTTTCTTACTATTGTAAGTACACTCTTGAAAATGTCTTCATTTGTAATCACAGATGACTTTTCACAGACAAACAGTCTCAAGTCTGGTTTTTCTAATGCAGTACTATATTTAAAATATCAGTTGCGCACGAAAAGAAATTCTAATATTTGAATACAACGTTTGCTCTGGCAAACTAAAGCCACCCTTTCTCAACCAGGAAATACTCGGGACTCCAAACCCTGTCAGCCACCATGCAGTGTTATAAGGGCTACAGATACACAGCCTGGTGATTAACACCATAGAGGCCGCAGGAACACCTGACAAACAACTTTAAAAGAAACATTATTCTTGGCATAGTACACAATTTTGGTCAGTTTACACTAGTTAAACTCTGAGTTTTATTCTACCAAAACTACTTCACCCTTTGTCTTTTTGGAAACAAACCAGTCCAGTTTTCAGGCTCAAGATCCATACCTTAGGCATAGATCTAAAGTTTATTGCTACCAGTTATTCTTTCCTTTCGTTTCCAAAACATTCCACATTTTGAAGAAATCTGAAAATGCACACGTATATCTGTATGCATTTAAAAGATATTAGCTTTGCTCAGAAGTAGACTTCTAACAAATACCTAACTCAACAAAGGTAACAAAGTCTGAAACCTAAGCTTTATTTTTTATTGCTTGTTACATAAACCCCATATTAAAGAGTAGTTGGAAACCATAGCCCAGATATTTGTCACTACTCTGTGCCCTGCAGAGCACCCGAAAGCCGGGTTAAGTGCTGTATTGCTAGCACCCAGTGAACAGCGTAGCCCCATTGCTGACCTCTTACCAAAACAATACCCTGCGGGTTTCTCCTGAGGAAGCCCACTTACTCATTCATAACAGGTACACAAGAAACAAAGAGTTCACTTCTCACAGGGTTTTGAAAAAATCAAAATTGTCTCCTCTAAGGGGACAGTTCCCATCATTCAGATCAGTAGACACACTGCGTGTGATGGACTATGAATATAGATGACTTGCAGCTACAAACACATCTTGGAGGACTTCCCATAATCTTTGAATAAATTTGCATTTATTGTCATTGATTTGGATTGTTCTGTAGGAGAGGACAACCATAGCATCAGTTTAGATAATAATTCTACTATGTCTAAAATAAGACATGCATGAGCTACCAAAAAAATTCATGTAAAAAATTACCATTAAAATTCATAATTGACTCTTGGGAAAATGCTACATCAGAAACAGCTAAGAAGTTGTAAAATAAACACAATTTAACAAACAGACCCAGGACAATTTGCATATGATGAAGCCCAGATCCAACACCTAACGGAAGTAAACTCCAAGGCCCATATACTAATTAAGAAGAAACAAAGCACGGTTTGCTCTGTTTCTTTTTTAGTATTAGCAAGACAAAGTTTCTGGATAAAAGGGGAAAGCTTGAGGCTTTTAACCACATTGCACCTGATGGGAACAGGCAATCTTAGCCTACCTTTGGGCCACCAGTTACTGCCAGGCTGCAAAGTCCCAGCCATGACGCATATACCCAGTTCTTTAGCTCGTTAGTTGCCACCCAGCCAACAAAACAGGGCTCCTTAGACCTCCTTGCAACCATTTCCTTTGTGTCATTTCTGCAACAATCTACTGCAATGCATTTTTTCCAAGTGTAACTCTTGAAGGCCAGCTGAAACTTCTTATTATTTCAGGATACTCCAGCCAGGCTGCAGAGGGGAATGTTTGGTATGCAGAGTCTACCCTTACTTCAACTGCTCCAATTCACAAACATTTCTGGATGCAATTTCAGGCAACTGGAAGTTGGTGCAGTGAGCCAAGACAGATGCAATGTTCACACTGTTCAGAAAGACAAGCAGCAGAATTAGCTTTCCCCCATCAATCCTGAAATAACACATATAGTGTTGTTCCCCAAATAATGGAATGGCACATGGCTGAAGGATGCACTGCAGCCCTGCAACTTCCAATCAAGATATTAGTGGGGTGGGGAGGGAGGTTTGTGCATCTTTAAGGAACACCTTTAAAGGACACAGGAAACAGAAGGATGCTTAGTACAGCAAGAGGTAAGTAATGTATTCTGCATTTTTGGGTCTATTTTGTGTTAAGTTTTGGGGGTTTTTTTAACAGCATGTGACCTGGGGTGCCACTAGGCATCATGTTAGAGGGGACATTATGACAGCTCCACATGGGGTAACATCCCATTGCTTACTGAAACTGGTCCATTCTCTAAATAATCAGAAAACAAGTTCAACTATCCTCTGCAGAGGCAACACCAGCAGTATTATGTGGTTCCCCTCAGTTTTCAGTTCTTGAGCTCACCCTTCCATGGACTCCTGGACCGGCCAAACAAACATTACCATAAGATGCCAGGCACACTCTCTTTTAAAAACATATTTCATTTTGTTCACCAACGCAATTCCTCTTGCATTATTTTAACCTAGGTTCTCTTACATGTTGGGGCTCCCCCCCCACCCTCCCTGGGGAGAGGGGGCCCTGGGGTGGAAGCATGGCCTGGACACAGGGTTTTCCCCTGCTGTACCCAAGTTCTGTGTCCCCATTGGTCCCAAATGTTCCCTCGCCCCGAGAACTCTTTGGATGTCCCATGATTCTGCAGTCTTTGGGTGGACTCGCAGCCATGCGGCCAGAAAATAAACATCTATGAAACATCTACACAAAAGAGCCGTCCCTTATTCTTTCTACGGGCCCCGCTGTCTTCAGGAATGTTGCAGAGAATGGTCAGCAACATATGGTGGAGTTCATGCGGGCAAAGTCTAGCGGTTATCCCTGTAGACAGCGACCCTGAATGGAGGAACAATCAAGATTCTGAAAATCCCCAGGAATTCTCTGAGCGGAAAATTCCCTGGATCTCTCTCCTTGCCTTTGTTCTGCTGTTCTCTGTCTCAGACTATGGGGGAATCCTGGGACTCGTGGCTTTCAGAACCACAGCGGGAAATATATCTAGAAATTAAAGAAATCCTTGCACAGCAAAAACAGCAAAGCATAATTCTTACTCAGAAAGAACTGGAACTTTTTTTTGACTGGTTGTTTAAAAATATTTTTTATGTTTCTCGGGACTCAATTTTTGAGGTTAATCGTTCTAGCATGGGATATTTTTGGGAGGTTGTTTTGACAGAAATAATGGAACAAGCAAAATATGTACCAATGGGAGAACATATCCATGCATATCCCGTAATTATTGAAGCCCTTGAAAATCATGTGCTGGGTCCTGTTCTTACACCGACAGCGGACAATAACCTCCACCGCGGGGCCACGTGGCTGACCCAGAAGCGCGCGAGTACACTTGGCACGCCCAGCCCCCTCGGCGGTCCACACCTTACCGCAGGCTCCACCCCTACCTCAGAGACTTCTACCGCGCAACTGCGGCCCCAGCCCCAGCCCCTAGTGGGTTGCGTGCCGCAGCAAGGCAGCCCGCGCAGGCAGTGGAGCCAGTGTGCAGAGGTGCAGCGGCAGCTCTGAAGGCTAGAAATGGCAGTTGCCATGGCAACAGAAGCGGCGCAGTGCCACGAGCCGAAATGGGGCCGCTCACAAAGCTGACAGAGAGCGGCGTGGCGCGCCTGAGTGGCATGGTGGCAGCGGTGCGGCCGAGTGGGGGCAGCGGAGCGGGCACAGCGCGACCAAGCGGCTGGAGCGACCCCGCGCAGGCAGC
>WEIT01027617.1:0-10055 GCA_013389985.1 Dryoscopus gambensis | reverse complement strand
AATTGCTGCTTTCTGCCGTGGGTCAGGATTGTTTCTGTAATCCACTCTGTACAGTGACAGTTTGTAATGTGTCTGTGGAGAGTCTCTTCTGATATTCAGGCTGTCTTCCTGTTTAGCTTGTATGTGAAAGAATGGAGAAAGTTCAGAAAGTGATTAGCATCCATCTCTCTAATGTGGCACTGTAGCATTTTTTTGCCACGTGGCTCAGCATTTGTACCTTGTTCTCCTGCTGTTTAAAGTAATTTGCAGAGTGATCATCTCAGGCAAGGGTCAGCTGCTTTTTGGTTCCTGTCCTGAAGTGTCTTAGAGTGAGCAACAGGACTATTGGTCTTCTCTTATTGAATACTGCCAACTTGGCAGTCCAGAGCTCCCAGTTTTATAGTGAAGTACAAACCAGCTTTTGTTGGTGTTCATTTTTAATAGGATTGTCAGTGTTTAGAGACTTACACATGTTTAAGGTCATGAGAGTCTGTTCAGTAATTTAGCATTATTTCTATTATAAAATACAAGGTATCTTGCAAGAGCAATGACAATTTTGTCACTGTGTTAACAACTTAAAGTACTGCAGTTCTGAAAATACTGCTAGGATAGTTGCCAGAAGCATTTATCCACTGTCTTGGATCCCTCTTTTGCTCTGAAGAAGCAGCTGTTGTTCATGACAGGGGAACAGACCACTTGTCACTGAAAGGGTCTGAGCCTCCCCCAGGGTTGTTCCTAGCACTCTTTAGAATGCTTTTTAATTCTTTCTGATTTTGGTGACAAGTTAGGTATATGTACCAAATGTAATCAGTGTGAAATACTAAACTGGGTAAGTACACAGGTGAAAGGCAGACAGCACAAGAACTTCTGTCTCTTGAGCAGGGCATATTTAATGGGCAAAGGGTTTCTTACCCAAGAGCTGAAGAAGTTCTGAGCGTGAAATGGAAAGAACTGTAGCTCTTACACAGAATCTCACAGTGGTTACTGCAGACAAAATCTCATGTAAGTCTAGCCCAATTCCTGCATTGTCAGAGATCAAGGATTCGGGATCTTCAGGAGCTACTGTTGTGACAAAGGTACGAGACCTCTTAAGGCACACTCTGTTGTTCAATGAATATCCGTTGCCATGGGAGCAAGTTTTGCCTCCATCTTAAGCCAGGGCAGAGGTTTATTTGATGCTGGGCTTTCCTGCTGTTCTCTTATGGAGGCATGTTTTTAAGGTTTCCTGTAAGAAAAAGAAATACTTTCCTTGCTGATGGCCAGACAAACCTTTCAAAGTAGTTGAGTGGTAATAACACAGTTAATAAGTGTTATATTGCATGGTTGTTGTTTGTATGAAACAGATTGAAGAGCCTGGTTTCTGGCCTTAAACCTCTCACTCCTAATCTTGGTTAAAAAAAAAAAAGAAGGCTTCATTTGTCCTCAGCTGGATCAGAAATTTCCTCAAAATACAGTAGCTTTCTCAAGGCCTATCACCAGCAGGCCAGGCATTTTCCATCCTGCCTACTGTAATATTGTTTCTCAGATTTTTGTTGTACTTTTAAACATTTGCCTAACAAAATAAGTATTTACTGCACGTCTCTGTTTGGACTGTAGTAACTAACACTTTACTGAGAAATACCATATGCTTTATTTTTAGAAAGGACAAAGTATTCAAAAATAACACTTGGAAATGCCAGCATTTTCCATTATTATTGGATATAAATTTATCCTCTAATGCACCAATTTACACTATGCTTAGTTTACCTAGCTTGCAGTGTAAAATAATAGATATAGCTTCAATTTGTGTCCCATTATGTTACCATGTTTAAATTGCTGATACAGTAAAAACATCTGCATTGATTTCTGAAGAAAACCTCTTCATCATTGCATTTGTATGTACTATTACAGCAGGTAATGGCTTTTTTTCTTTGCATGGCTACATGTAGACTTTCTCTGGTGGGAATGTGTCGTGTCTATGGGATGTCCAGATACCAGGGGTGTGAGCATGGAAGAAAGGAGAGAGTAGTAAACAGTGGTTTTGCTGCACCATACCCAGTTGTTCTGTTTGGACTGATGCTCTTGTATGTGGATACTTTTAAAATACCAGGATTTGGGCCTTCCTGAATAAATCGTGCAGTACTGGCACTGATAATGAGGATGTGAAGGTGAAGGAAGACTTCGACATATTTGGGTGGAATATCTTCAAAACTGAAATAAAATTTCGTAAACATTTCAGCTTCCTCTCCTTGTGCTGTTAAAATCACTAGGTTTTTCTCTGCTTTTGTTACATAAATGACTACTTGTTTAGGTATATAAAATAACTCTTAAGTAGTATATTGAAGTCCATGTTAATATGTGCTGTTTAATGACACCTAATGATATTCACTGAAGGGTTATGCTAAACCCAAAAGGGTGATGCTAAATCGGAGAGAAAACATGTTACCCAGGCAACTACCCTTGTGCAGTATAGAGAAGTGAGCATATGGCTATGTAGTACACATTATTTCAGCATCTTTAAGCATTAAGAATCACACGTGTAATTGACTGAAAAATTACTGCTCAGTTACTGTATTGTATGGTCATAATAGAAGTAAATGAATATGTCGTTGTTAGAATAGATCTGTTGGGAATCACTAGCGGGCTAGTCTACTTAGGGAGCAAAAATACAATAAGAAGAAAATAGCTGGTTTAATTAACATGTAAAAATTGGGTTAATTTGAATTCAGCTGGCACAGCAGATATTAATGTCTCTTCTTTAACAGTCTGGCTAGAACCACACAATTTGTACACTTTTAATCTCCCTAGTTCTATGAATAATTGTTTTAAAAATGGATATAGGGTTATTTTAAGCATCTATCTCTTACTTATTAGGGGAGTTATTGCTTCCAAGTACTGAAAAAGAATGCTTCTACCAGTGTAAAATCTCATAGCAGTATTAATACATGAAGTTTGAATCAAACCCAGGGACTAGTAACATAGAATATGTTCTTAACATGGTGCTGGGATTCTGCTGGGATAGGTGCTGTATTTCTTTTCTGTGCTATCATCACGGTATTCTGATCTGTTGGTAAGGACATGTGCAGGTTGTTGTTTCACACAAAAAGTGGCTTTACCAAAACGGTGTTGGCAGAGATTTTACATTTATAATTCCAAACAATCCTGTTCTAGAGTCTTGTCACCTGCTGTGTTTTTTGTTCTTTCTGTGTGCATGTATTATAATCTTTGGGACAGAACTCAGTGCTTTGGATCTGTTTACTGGATCTGTCAGGTATGTAACCAATAATAATAAATAATAATGGCCTTTTATAGCCAGTAAGTCACATTGTAACAGTAAATATGCATAAATGCAAAACTGAGTAGGTTGCGATATATTGGTTTAAAATTGAAAGAAATGTTACTTTTGAAAAAATTTCTTTTGGCTTAGAAAGGATGGAAGTTTTCTTCCTTTGAAAGACTGAGTGTCTGTGTAGTCTGTGTCTAACAGTGAGAAGTACCGAGAGCTCCCAAGGAGTTTAAAGGACTGATGGATTGCTCGTGTGCTAACATGTGGATATATAACAAGGCACGGGCTTCTTTGCCAATAAAGCTTAAGGCATTCTTATATATTTGCTGACATCATCAATTGTGAGTTTAATCTTAAGAATACCTGAGGAGGTTTCTTTTTATTTACTTCTTGCACTATGTTATAACTTACAGTGGCAAGCTCCCAGAGTTAATTGTTTGTTAGACCATTTCATACTCTACATTTCTTTTACTTTTATTTATTGCATTTATATTTAGGGAAGTAGTGTAGAACAGCACTTAGGCCATCTCTGTGTTGTGCTCTTTTTAAAAAAATATCCTCTTTTATTCATCTTCTCACGTTTTATGTTCTTCATGGCAGTTGGCTTGTTACCCTGTGGATGTTTGGCTGCTGATATGCAGCAAGCACACTTCAAGTGTTGATCTAGGAAAGGCAGTAGATGTTATCTTTTTAGACTTCAGCAAAGCTGTTGATACTGTCTCTCATAGTGTCCTTCTGAACAAAATGTCCAGCACACAGCTGAATAGCCATGTTACATGATGGGTTAGCAACTGGCTTACAGGTCAGGCACAAAGGGTTACAGTGAAGGGGGTGATACCAGGCTGGTGACCTGTCACTAGCAGGGTTCTGCAGGGCTCCATCCTTGGCCCTGTGGTCTTCAGCATCTTCATAAGCAACCTTGATGAAGGACTCATAGGGATACTAAGTAAGTTTGCCAACTGCTGACTTCCTCAAGGGCAGAGACGCCCTGCAGAGACACCTCAACAAATTAGAGAGATGGGCAACCACCAACTGTATGAAGTTAAACAAGTGTCAGATTCTGCACCTGAGATGGGGCAACCCTGGATATATAGACAGACTGGGAAATGAGAGGCTGAAGAGAAGTGTTGTTAAAAGGGACCTGGGAGTCTTGGTCAACAGAAGATTGAATATGAGTCAGCAGTGCCCTGGCAGCCAGGAGGGCCAACCGTGTCCTGGGGGGAATCAGGCACAGCATCGCCAGCCGGGCAAGGGAGGGGATTGTCCTGCTCTGCTCTGCACTGGGGTGGCCTCACTTTGAATATTGTGTGCAGTTTTGGGTGCCACAATGTAAGAAAGACCTTAAGCTGTTAGAGAGTGCCCAAAGGAGGGCAACAAAGATGGTGAAGGGCCTTGAGGGGAAACCATATGGGGAATAGCTGAGGTTACTTGGTCTGTTCAGCCTGGAGGAGACTGAAGGGAGACCTCATTGCAGTTACAACTTCCTCGTGAGGGGAAGAGAAGGGGCAAGTACTAAACTCGTCACTCTTGTGACCAGTGTTGGAATTAGAGGAAACAGCGTGAATACGAGTTGGGGGAGGTTTAGGTTAGATATTAGGAAAAGGTTTTTCACCCAGAGTGGGGTTGGGTACTGGAACAGGCTTCCCAGGGAAGTGTCACAGCACCAAGCCTGTCTGAATTCAGGAAGGACAGTGCTCTCAGGTACATGGTATGAGTCTTGGAGATGGACCTGCGCAGGGCCAGGAGTCGGATTCCGTGATCCTGACGGGCCCTTTCCAACTCAGCATATTCTCTGAATTCTCATAAAGCAGGTGACTGGAAATTGCTGTATAGTCATGGATCATCATTACTTGATGGAAAAAGTATCTTTTCCAACTTACTCAAACTCTTAGCTCTTCACTGTTACTGCATCCTGAGTAGGAGTTTTCATTGAACTGGCGGCAGTGTCATTTTGAATCAAAGTCCTAAGGATATAGTTAGTTTCCATTAAAAATCCACAGGGTTTATGTGTGTTTTTTGACACTGGATACACTGAATTTTGTGCTTTTCAGAAATAATCCTTGTTCCCCAGCTGCTGCCACATGAACCCATTAAGCTACGTGCCTGCTACACTGACATAAAGCAGCCTGAGAGATGGCAATCTTAAGTATCCCAGGCTGCCAGCAGGCCCTGCCACCACATATTTGAAGACGATTTTAAACTCTACAACCTAGACATTAAAGAAGCAGCAAAACAGAAGAATAGTTGGCCTTTGCCTCTTTAAGAATAGGAGTTTGATCTCCATTTCAACTCTTGGGTGTGACACAGAGAAATTAGAATGTTCAAGGTCTTTGCTGTATCAAACCTACTGCTGGAAACAATGCCAAGTTGTCTAATTATGTATTTCTGCTTATGAACTAACTTCTGGAAGGACAGCTCTGCTTTTATCTATGCCATACTACTGTGCTAGCACATTAGGAACCTGGCTGTAATGATGAATTTGAATAAACTGCTCTTGGGCTGAGGAAGAACATGCAGACTACTGATTGAAATTTGTTACTCAACATGCAGGACTTGAGGGCTGTGATGGATGACTAGTAAGTTGCTAGCAAACAGTTAACACATTCTGATCGGTTCCTTCTGAAGTGAGTGGCAGCATGTAGGTCTTGAATGGATTTGCTTTCCAAAAGTGCTAAGTAGTGAGTCCTGAGGGAAGTTACTCATGTCTTTATTGTCTCTGTCTTGCCAGTGGAGGGAGGTAGGCTCCCCCAGAGGGCAGTTCACTTAGACATTAAAGCTGAGGTGAGTAGCCATGCTAAGTGTTTTGCTTATTTTGTGTTCTGTTGTGACTTGCTGAGAGGAATAATTCCTTGTTCAACAGACATTTCCATTTAGTGATATAAAGGGTTCCTGACGTCATTGGAGATAGGGCATTTTAGGACAAATTTTAATCCCTGTTGAATACATTTTGAACACATTTTGGTTATGATCTTATTTATTTTGTATAATCAATATTATATTGTATTTCAGTTTTCTGCAAGCAAGTTGGTTTCATAGCTATTGCTTTTTCCTTCATCCCTTAGGTTGATATCCTTTCAAGAGTTTGTGGCATTTGAATCAGTCCTGTGTGCTCCAGATGCATTGTTCATAGTAGCCTTTCAGCTGTTTGACAAGACTGGCAAAGGAGAAGTTACTTTTGGTAAGAAGTTCTTAAATGTGCATTGTTAATGTAATGTAAAAATGTAATGTAAAAATGTAATGTAAAAATGTAATGTAAAAATCCCTACCTATGCCAAACTCTGTTTCCACCTTCTGTTACTGTAGGAGACGGTGATTGGTAGCAAAACTACACTAATACCAAGCAACTTCATGTCTGAACTTTTGAAATCATTTATGTGCGCACAGTATGAAGCCAAGGTCATCGTCGTAGTTTTCTCTGGAGAACTGGTCACTTCTCTTTTTCTCTTCCCCAACATGCTTGTGCAGGTCCAAAACAGCGGTGAAAGGTGACTATAGGAAATTATTATAAAACTGCAAGAAAGTTGCCAGCAGACCTTGGTGAATATTGGGTTTGAAATTACTACCCTGAAGGTTTTTTTTGTTTAAATTGGCTATAGTTCAATCTGGCTAACTTTTAAGGCTTAAAACTGTATTCTGTGAGATTTTACAGTAACTAATTAATTATTAAGTGCTCTCTGCCATTCCCTCCCCCAGAAAATTCAGCTGTGCATTGGAGGTGTGATATTTGCACTGATACTGAGATACACTCAGGCTAGTTTAAAACTTGATTAAGGGGACTGTTTATTTCTAGATATCCTAGAGATAGCTTTTGACATCTGCAGGACTATTTGCCTAATGATAAGGCCAATTCCATCTGAAAGATGGATTTAGAATTTAGCAGTTTGGACTAATTTCTGGTATTGAGCTTGCACTTCAAAAAGTATGGGGAATTTTTTTGCTGAGTACCTTCACTGGATAAAATTACTATTTCTAATCTGCTACATTTGGACATGGTTATTCCTATATATTAAGTTTTATTGATTGGTTGTTAAACAGTTCTAAGTGAATGGAAAATTTGATGACATTGACTCTTTGTCTTTCCAAGCTATATGGTTCACACATCCATTGCCTTTGACTAGTATTTCCCATACATGTCTTATGCTCAGTTAAAAAAGCCCTTCTCTTTCCATTTGAACTAATAAGATTCTGAAACCATTGCTTGAAGCATCTCGGCATTCCTTCTACCATCTCCAAAAATCTGTATTTGAAGTTGCGGCTGGTGAGAAGACTTGCTGTCTCTTCTTGTGTCTGTTTTGGTTTTTTATTATTTTGGTAGACTGTTGAGGTTGTGAAAGATGTGCTTTTTGTGTGCAGTATTTTAGAAGTTAGTACAGATGCTAAAAGATTGCAAGAATTTCATAAAAAATTTCTGCAGATCATAACCTTGATGAAGGAAATATTTTGTGCCTAATATTTTTGTGTAATGTATATGGACAGAGAAGCAGTGAGAGATGCCATGCTTTTAAAAGAGGAGGGAATGCATATGTTGCTAGGGTTTGTTCTAGTGAAGGCAGACCAGAGTCCTGGAATGTCTGTGATGTGCAGGTTCTTGTCTGCATCAGAGCCTCCGGTTGCTTAGAGGACTCATGAATAATCTAGGAAGAACTGTAATTGTTTGATCTGAATGCTGAATCAGTCTGACTTTTTAACTCTTGGCATTCTTGTTCCTATTTTTCCTGCTGTCAAATGCTTCCCTTGGGGTTTGACACAGTGAGTCAAAGGATTTGTTTGGCATTTGAAGTCCACTGAAGTCCTTCTAGTGATGAGAGAAAATCCCACACCAGACTGTATTTAAGGTATTTGAAAGAGGAGACATGCCAATGCTGGCAGAACCTCAGATAGCTTTCATTTAATTCCTTCATCTCCCCTTTTGAAACCATAAATGTATTTGTAATTTCTGTGTAGTACCTTGTGGCTACTACCCCAGCAAATGCCTAGACTAGGAAGGATAGAAGAGCTGTCTCAGTGTTGTGCATTCTCAGCGGAAATGGTTGAACTTTAGACAAAGCTAGTTCCTTATTTTCTATCACGAGGAGAAAAAAAAAGTTTTATTTTCCTGCTATTATGAAAAAAACCCTGATGTTTTCATAAATACATTATTAAAATACTATCCTGTAACTTTGCCACTCAATGCCTCAGTCTTGCGTCTTTGAGGTTAATTATGAGATCTTTTTCCATTCACTTGAATGAGAGTGGTATCAAGTCTTTATCAAGGCTAGGAGACTTAAATAGGGGTTTTGTATACTGTGTGTATACAAAATTACAGTGTGAAAGGAACAGAAGAAAAGGGAAAGGATAACTTTTCAGTATACTGCTGTTAGGTGTTGTATCTCAAGGCTCTCATTTTAAGTCTGTACGTCATTTTATTGTTTTAAAGAAACAGCATGGCTTATCTGTGCAGTCATTGTTTTTCTGTACACTAAAATAATGATATAAATATTTTAGCTTATATCAAACAGAATAATTCCCAGCAGTGAACTTCACGTTTTCTACCATGCAAATCCATCCAAATCTTCCTCTTCCACAGGTGCACTTGGCTCAGCATCTTTGTTAAACGAATTAATAATGAGCTTTATGTCAATGAATTTTTACTCTGAATGTGAGATCCAGGCTGTGGATATTCAGAGAAATGTTCTGGGTAAAGAAGTTCCAATTTAACACTTGGCACTTACTTTTCTTGAAAAATGCTGCACTCTTACTTTAGCTTCTGGGTTGGAGATGTATTTGCATTTTAGCTGTATGTTGACATCTCTAGAATTTTAAATGTTTCATTTCTTTCAAGTTGCAAGTTAACTGTACATGCTTCTTTGACAGAACTATTACCTATTTAAAAGGGCTGATGTGCAAGCAGTGTGGGTACATGGGGGAGAGTATTTCTAGTTTATTGCTTTTTGAGGTGAATTAAATGGCCACTAGTAAATTAGTGGCTAGTGGCTGATTGAGACTACACCTGGCTGTTGCATCATATTATAGATTTACTTTCTGCTGAAGTGTCAAAGCTTTGACAGTTTGTAAGGAGTTAAAGCTCTCAGCAGGAAAGTGAGAGGAAGTTTAGCTGGCTTTTAAATTCGAGGCAAAGAGCAAACCATTGCTTCTTACTGTTGAGTGTTGACAGGCACATAAAAGCTGATAATGTAAGTCCAGGGGTTTAAGAGACTTAGTAGAGTTGCTTTTTTGTCGTATGACTGTATTTTAATGCCTCATTAAAGAAGCAGAGCCCTTTGAAATTCTTTACTAGATGGCATTTAAAAAAAGGTGAAATGGTTGGGTAAAAAGTGTTTAAAAACAAGGTCATTGTAACCTTCGTCTTTAATTTTGGATGGGTAAATTAAATCGTGGGACCTACCAGTTCTGAGCTGTGAATAACATAGCAGTGACACCCAGGAACTGGAACTTACCTTTTCTGATACCAGTTCTCACAAGCCATAGTGAAGGGCAAAATAAGTATTGTCCAGGTTGATTTTGCTAAGAGAGTAAGGAAAGGCACAATAAGAGCTTTGGTTGCCTGAGTCTGTGCTGCCAACCATTACTGAACCTGCTTTAAAGATTTTAATTCTGATTTGTATTAGCATTACCCACCAGACAGAAATTCTTGCTCTTGTACTTAATGAAATGGGGCTGTGTTATAGTGTGTGTTTTTATGGCTTCGTTTTTCTTTTTTAGAGGTCCTCTAATTCAATGTGAAGCTGTTTCAAAATGGATGCTGTGTTGTGCTGCTTTGAGAAATACAAGTATGCTGTAAAATGTCAGTCCTTTAATTAAAAAAAACCCA
>WEIT01027612.1:6522-21954 GCA_013389985.1 Dryoscopus gambensis | reverse complement strand
GGGGGTCCTGATGGGTGGGGGGGGTGGTGAGGAGTCTCAGTTTGTGGTGTCCAGGGGGGCGCAGGGGTCTCAGTTTGGGGTGTTCAGAGGTCTTGGTTCGGGGTGTCCAGGCGTCTTGGTTTGGGGTGTTGGGGGGGTCGAGGGGCCATGGTTTGTGGGCTGCAGGAGTCTTGGTTTGGGGCTCTCGGGGTCCTGATTTGGTAGTCCAGGATGCTTGGTTTGGGTCTTTAGGGGGATCAGTTTGGGGGTCCAGGATAGATTTGATTGGGGTGCCCAAAGTGCTTGGTTTGGTGGTCCAGGGAGCTCGGTTTGAGGGCTCCAGGGGCTGCCAGTTCATGGCCCAGGAGTCCCTGGGTCAGCCCCACCCTGGGCATCCCTGGGAGCGCTGTCCCAACACTCCTGGAGCAGCCTCGTTCCCTGGGGAGCCTGGGCAGTGCCCAGCACGCTCCGGGGCAGGAACCTTCCCCCAGATCCAGCCTGACCCTCCCTGGCCCAGCTCAGTCGGGTGGGCCTGACCAAACGCCCTGGATCCCCCAAAGCTCCCATCCCCAAGCACGGCAGAGCCCCATCCTCGCCCTGACCCCCGTGTCGGTGCCGGTGGCAGGGAGGCCGATGTCCCCATCGATGTGGAGACGGTGACGCCCACGCCGGTGCCGCTTTACGACAACCAGAAGGCTCGGAGCGTGATGAACGAGTGCGAGCGCCACGTGATGTTCGCCCGCACCGACGCCGACGCACCCCCGCCGCCCGACGACTGGGAGGAGCACGTCAACAGGTGGGATGGGAACGCCAGGGAGCGGGAATCCGGGCTGGGAACGCCAGGGAGCGGGAATCCGGGCTGGGAATGCCAGGGAATGGGAATCTGGGCTGGGAGTGCCGGGGAGCGGGAATCCGGGCTGGGAGTGCCAGGGAATGGGAATCTGGGCTGGGAGTGCCGGGGAGCGGGAATCCGGGCTGGGAGTGCCAGGGAATGGGAATCTGGGCTGGGAGTGCCAGGGAGCGGGAATCCGGGCTGGGAGTGCCAGGGAATGGGAATCTGGGCTGGGAGTGCCGGGGAGCGGGAATCCGGGCTGGGAGTGCCAGGGAATGGGAATCTGGGCTGGGAGTGCCGGGGAGCGGGAATCCGGGCTGGGAGTGCCAGGGAATGGGAATCTGGGCTGGGAGTGCCGGGGAGCGGGAATCCGGGCTGGGAGTGCCAGGGAATGGGAATCTGGGCTGGGAGTGCCGGGGAGCGGGAATCCGGGCTGGGAGTGCCAGGGAATGGGAATCTGGGCTGGGAGTGCCGGGGAGCGGGAATCCGGGCTGGGAGTGCCAGGGAATGGGAATCTGGGCTGGGAGNAATGTCAGGGAATGGGAATCCGGGCTGGGAACGCCAGGGAATGGGAATCCGGGCTGGGAGTGCCAGGGAGTGGGAATCCAGGCTGGGAATGCCAGGCTGGGAGGAGCCAACCCCCCCGGCTGCCCCCTCCTGTCAGGGACTTGTGCAGAGCCACAAGGGCCCCCCTGAGCCTCCTTTTCTCCAGGCTGAGCCCCTTTCCCAGCTCCCTCAGCCGCTCCTGGGGCTCCAGCCCCTTCCCAGTTCCGTTCCCATCTCGGGACACGCTCCAGCCCCTCAGTGTCCTTCTTGTCCTGAGAGGCCAGAATTGACCTCAGCATGGGAGGTGCCCCAGCAGGGCCAGCTCAGGGGGAGATCAGGGAGTTGTTGAGTCCCACGTGGATCCTCAGCTCAGCCGTACTCTAGCCTCAGAGAAAACGAGCACGTGTGTGAATTCCAGCCTGTGGAACCCTCTGGCCCGAGGTGTCGATGCAGCCAGGAGTGGTTTGGTTATTGTGGGGGTGACCCGTGACCCCTCTGTGTCTGTCCCTGCAGGACGGGCTGGACCATGGCCCAGAACAAGCTGTTCAACAAGATCCACAAAGCGCTGCAGTCGGACAGGCTGGCTCGCCTGGCCAACGAAGGGGTGAGAGGGGCTGCTGTCCATGCTTCCCAGGAAACCCAGGGCAGTCAGGAGGGGAATTTTGGCCCTTGGGTCATGTACCCTTAAGGAACAGGCAGCTCTGGGCTTCTCTGAGCCACGATTTTTGTGGAATCTTGGAATATCCTGAGCTGGAAGGACCCATCAGGATCATCAATCCAGCTCCTGGCCCTGCACCCCAAAATCCCACCCTGGGCATCCCTGGGAGCACTGTCCCAATGCTCCTGGAGCAGCCTCGGAGCCGTGCCCATTCCCTGGGGAGCCTGGGCAGTGCCCAGCACCCTCTGGGGGAAGAACCTTTCCCCAAATCCAGCGTGACCCTCCCTGGCCCAGCTCCAGCTGCTCCCTGGGTCTGTCCCTGTCACAGGGAGCAGGGACTGGAGCTGCCCCTTGGAAGTTTTGGGTTGCTGTGAGGGCTCCCCTCAGCCTCCTCCTCGGACAGATGTCCTCGCTCCGGGTGGCTTTGTCGTCACTTCCCTGTGGATGGGGCTGCACTGCCGTGCTTGATCCTGCCCTGAGCCGTTCCTTTGGCAATTCCCGGTTTCCAGGCGTGCAACGAGCCCGTGCTGAGGAGGATCGCGGTGGATAAATGTGCCCGCAGGGTGCGCCAGGCTCTGGCCAGTGTGAACTGGGACACCAAACTCATCCAGTGGCTTCACACGACGCTGGTGGAGACGCTGAGCCTGCCTGTGCTGGCTGCATACCTGGACGCCCTGCAGACCCTGAAAGGAAAGGTGATAAAAGGAGTGGCAGACTTGGCTGTCACAGGTGACGTTTTCCCTTCGCACAGCTGGCAGAGGGAAGAGGCTGGAATTGTTACCCTGTGGTTTGGGTGCATTTTCTCAGTGCCCCCGTGGCCTCTGCTTGCAGATCCCCACGCTGATCGACAGGATGCTGCTCTCCTCCACGGCCAAGACAGGAGCAGCAGGGGCTGAGGCGCTGTCCCTGCTGCTCAAGAGACCCTGGGACCCAGCAGTGGGTGTCCTGTCCCATAATAAACCAGTGAGTGCCTCTGGGGGCTTGTGGGGAGCCACAGCTCCCACATCACCTTTGGTCTTCCCCTGCTCTGCCTCTGTACTCTCCCTGGGCTCTTCTCCCCCTGCTTTAGACTCGCTCCATGAATGGGAGGGACCCCCTGGGATCTCTGATCCAACCCCTGGCCTGCACAGACCCCAAAATCCCACCCTGGGCATCCCTGGGAGTGCTCTCGCAACGCTCCTGGGGCAGCCTTGGGGCCGTGCCAATTCCCTGGGGAGCCTGGGCAGTGCCCAGCACCCTCTCGGGGAAGAACCTTTCCCAAAATCCAGCGTGACCCTCCCTGGCCCGGCTCCAGCTGCTCCCTGGGTCTGTCCCTGTGACGGGGAGCAGGGATTGGAGCTGCCCCTCAGCAGGGAGAGTCCTTCTGTTGGAGACATTCTTCTGGGTATCCTGAGGGAGCTTTGGCTTGGGGAAACAATGAAATAATGAGCTGTGCAAGATCCCTCCCTCTTCCTTGTGGGGCAGGGAGGCCTTTCCCAGGGAAACTGCTGTTCCTGACATGGCTCCTGTTGAACTTTGCAGAGCAAATTGCCCGGTTCCCCCCTGATCCTCATCGCTTCCTCCGGCCCCGCCAACTCCATGTTCCCCACGTCCCGACGGCACCGCTTCTGGCAGTCCCAGCTCTCCTGCCTGGGAAAGGTGTGTGGGGTGGCTCTGTGGGCTTGGGAAAGGTGTGTGGGGTGGCTCTGAGGGATGGACCCGCAGCACGACAGGGCTGGGGATGCTGAGCTCTGTTTCCAGAAACCTTCGGTGCTCTGAAAGCGGAGGCTGGCACCTGCCAGGTGCAGGCACTTCACAGGGGCTGGAGTTGCCCAAATCTGATGTGTTCGGGGTCTCCTGATACTGTGTTGAAGGCTTGGTTAGGGCTCTGGTAGGAAGAGGTTGAAGAAGGGATGCTGGAGAGTTGTTCAGGCTTCTCCTGGCTCTGGAGCTGCTCACACTCCTCCCAGTGACTGGGGTTGGTACAGGGCAGGAGCAGAGCTGGATTCTGCTGGGAATCTGTGGGGAATTCTCCATTCCCTCTGGGTTTAGTGGTTAGAGGAGGATCCCATGGGAGAGAAGGAGAGAAAGCACAAGTTCATGCATGAACTGGGCTCAGCCTGTGCTGGTTGCTGCCCCCAGCAGTGCTGGTTGTTCCCGGTGCTGTCCCCAGCAGTGCTGGTTGTTCCCGGTGTCCCCAGCAGTGCTGGTTGTTCCCAATGCTGTCCCCGGCAGTGCTGGTTGTTCCCAATGCTGTCCCCGGCAGTGTTGGTTGTTCCCGATGTCCCCAGCAGTGTTGGTTATTCCCAATGCTGTCCCCGGCAGTGTTGGTTGTTCCCGGTGTCCCCAGCAGTGCTGGTTGTTCCCAATGCTGTCCCCGGCAGTGCTGGTTGTTCCCGGTGCTGTCCCCAGCAGTGCTGGTTGTTCCCGGTGTTCCCAGCAGTGCTGGTTGTTCCCAATGCTGTCCCTGGCAGTGTTGGTTATTCCCAGTGTTCCCTTTCCAGGTGATTCCCATTGCCACGTCCCTGCTGAACAGCGGCAGCGGGGTGGGGGTGCTGCAGTGCCTGGAGCACATGATCGGCGCTGTCAGGGGCAAGGTGGCCGAGGTGAGGGACAGCAGCAGGTCCCTTTGTGCCCCCTCCAAACCCTGCCCCGTGCCCGCAGGGGCTGTGCCCCTCCGGGGCACCATCCCGCTGCCTGTCCCAGTTCTCCAGCCGTGGCTTTGTTTTGTCTCCTCCAGATCCACAACCACTTCTCTCACAAGCAGATCATCCTGATCGGGTGGAACACGGGTGCCTTGGTGGCCTGTCACGTGAGTGCCCCAGTCCTTTGCATGCTCAGGGAAGCACGAGAAGGGTGTGGATCTGTTAGAGCAGGTCCAGAGGAGGCCACAGAGCTGCTCCAGGGCTGGAGCCCCTTTGGAGCTGGGCTGGGAGAACTGAGGGTGCTCACCTGGAGAAGAGAAGGATCCAGGGAGAGCTCAGAGCCCCTCGCAGGGCCTAAAGGGGCTCTGGGAGAGCTGGAGAGGGACTGGGGACAGGGGATGGAGGGACAGGACACAGGGAATGGCTTCCACTGGGAAAGGGGAGATTGGGGTGGGATATTGGGAAGGAATTCCTGGCTGTGAGGGTGGGGAGGGGCTGGGATGGGATTTCCAGGGCAGCTGTGGCTGCTCCATCCCTGGCAGTGTCCCAGGCCAGGCTGGACGGGGCTTGGAGCACCCTGGGATGGGGGAACCATGCAGGGCTGGAATGAGATAGGATCTGAGGTCCTTCCCAGCCCAAACCATTCCAGGGCTCTGTGATTCTCCCAGAGCCCCCCTGGCAGCCGCAGTGCAGAGCTGGGTTTGAGTGACTCTTGGGGTTCTCTCTGTCCCTGTGCCCGCTCCAAGGCTTTGACCTCTGTGGGCGTGGGCCCTTTGCAATTTGAGTCATTTAATGTTTTTTAATCACCAAGGCATTGCTATTAAGGTGTTTCTGTGCCGGAATGAAGGCAGGGCAGCCTTCATTCCCGGGATGTGCTGAGCTCTGGGAATGCTGACTGCTGCCTCCCTGCGCAGGTTTCAGTGATGGAGTATGTCACTGCTGTCGTGTGCCTTGGCTTCCCGCTGCTCACCGTGGATGGCCCCAGAGGGGTAAGGACCAGGTGGAGCTGCTTAGAGAACTCTGCGTGTCTTTAAACCTCCCTGGATTGTTTTGTGGGGTCATTCTTGGAAATCCAGCGATAAGTGCCTGATGTTTTTGGGGAATGCGTGTGATCTCTCTTTGGAGGAGGTGTTGCTGTCAGAGGAGGGGCTGCAGCAACCCTGGTGGGATTCTTGATGCAGCAGCTGCTGTGAGGAGCGCTCTGGGCTTGTCTCTGCTGTGACGTGGTTTTGCAGCTCCTTCCTGGGGGCCTGGCTCCCTCCTTCTCCATGGCCTGGCTCCCTCCTTCTCCATGGCCTGGCTCCCTCCTTCTCCATGGCCTGGCTCCCTCCTTCTCCATGGCCTGGCTCCCTCCTTCTCCATGGCCTGGCTCCCTCCTTCTCCATGGCCTGGCTCCCTCTTTATCCATGGCCTGGCTCCCTCTTTATCCATGGCCTGGCTCCCTCCTTCTCCATGGCCTGGCTCCCTCCTTATCCATGTCCTGGCTCCCTGTTATCCATGTCCGGGCTCCCTCCTTCTCCGTGGCCTGGCTCCCTCCTTCTCCGTGGCCTGGCTCCCTCCTTCTCCATGGCCTGGCTCCCTCCTTATCCATGTCCTGGCTCCCTGTTATCCATGTCCGGGCTCCCTCCTTCTCCGTGGCCTGGCTCCCTCCTTCTCCGTGGCCTGGCTCCCTCCTTATCCATGGCCTGGCTCCCTGTTATCCATGGCCTGGCTCCCTCCTCTCTCCTTACCCACGTCGTTTCCACGGAGCCCGGACTGCTGCTGTGTGAGCGGTGTGTGCCTGGATGGGGAGTGATGCTGGACACGGTTGTGCTTGGAAGTGGCTCATTCCAAGGGCGGTGGGATTCCCCCCGAAAGGCATTTTCTGGAGCATGCTGCAGCTCAAGCAGAGCTGCCCTCTGGCCCCAGTGAATCCCACTGGGAATCGCCCCTGGAAGCGTCGCTGTCGGTGCTCCCTCAGCCTCATCCCAGGATTTCGGCCCCATCCCGGCTCAGCACCCCCAGACTCCAAGCCCCTTGCTCCCGCAGGATGTGGATGACCCCCTCCTGGAGATGAAGACCCCCGTGCTCTTCGTGATCGGGCAGAACTCCCTGCAGTGCAACATTGAAGCCATGGAGGATTTCCGGGAGAAGATCCGGGCGGATAACAGCATGGTGGTGGTGGGGGGAGCAGATGACAACCTCAGGTGAGGCTCTGCCGGGTGGATTCCCTCTTCCCGGTAGTTCTGGGCAGCATCTGAGCGTGCTGGGGACATCAACCCTGGAGTTGGTGCTGGGGCTAGGTGGGAACTGCATGAAAATACCCCAAATTCAGGGCTGGGACTAGGTGGGAACTGCAGGGAACTACTCCCAGCTTGTCCATGTTGGGAATAACTGTAGGAAAAACCTGTATGGGAATGGGCCTGATTTAGGGCTGGACCCAGTGGCACAGAGTAGGTTTTGGAGCATCACAGGAGTCAGGAGTCTCTAGTAGTGAAAATCAGTAAAGGAGAGGAAGGAAAGAAACGTAAAACTGACACTGAGTGTGAAGACAGAGCTCTAAATGTCAGATTGGCTTTGCAAAATACTTTGGGGAGTCCCCAGAAGGATCTTTTTCCTCAATAGGTGAAGAATTTTGGGAGTGTGCCTGTGGAAAAGTGTTGATTTCCACCTGTTTTGATTCTTTTTTCCTTTAGGATAAGCAAAGCCAAAAAGAAGTCAGAAGGCCTGACCCAGAGCATGGTGGACAGGTGCATCCAGGTAACCACAGGAATCTTCCCTTTGCACCTCAGAAAGGAAGGAATCTGTGCTGGAGCATCCTGGTGCGCACAGGTCACAGCTGGGATTGGTGGGGTCGAGGGGAATCTTCTCCCGAGGGGGAT
Organism: Dryoscopus gambensis; assembly: GCA_013389985.1. Taxonomy (NCBI): domain Eukaryota; kingdom Metazoa; phylum Chordata; class Aves; order Passeriformes; family Malaconotidae; genus Dryoscopus; species Dryoscopus gambensis. The sequence goes on along the minus strand of WEIT01027612.1, from coordinate 14,454 downwards.
TTGGAAGGAGGAGAGATGTGGGATTCCTGGGTGCACCTTAACTGAGCAGTGTCCCGACACCTCTGCCTGGGCATGCAGCAGCATTTGGGGAAAACCATTCTGGTTTTTGCCCCATGTCCCAAATCAGCGATTTGTGAGCTTCTCTGAGCAATCCGGGTTCTGTCTGGGAGGTTTTTAGGGATTTTCTGCGGGTACCCAACCCGCAGAGCCGTATCCATGTATCCCCCCTGGGAATGCTTCGTTTCTTTGCTTTGGGCTGTGGAGATCCATTGTTCAGAGACCTGCCCAGCACTGAGTCCCACTCTTTATCCCAAAATTCCCAGGATGAGATCGCGGACTTCCTGACAGGAGTGCTGACCCGAGCCGAGAGCCACTCAGGCTCTGAGCCCCGGGACCTGGACGCTGAGAAGAAGAAGAAGCCCCGAGACTCCAGCAGGAGGGATCTGTCCTTCGAGCTGCCCGAGAGGAGCAGCAGACCTGCCTCCCCTGCAGCCAAAGTGCCAGCCTCACCCTCGGGCTCTGAGGTGGGAGCTCTTCCCGGCGTAATTCCGGCTGGGGTTGTGTGAAGAGAGGTTTTTGTGGCACTGGAATCTGTGGGGAGAGCTGGGGGAGGGTTGGGAGAGGGAGGGGAGAGGATATGGAGGGGGATGTGGCCTCAGGGGAGCTAGAGATGAGAGATCAGGAAAAGTTACGTGGTGGGAAGGGTTGTGAGGCTTTGGAACAGGCTGGTGGAGTCTCCATCCTTGGGAGTGTTGAAAGCACAGGCGGATGTGGCACCTGGGGACAGGGGTGACCATGCTGTTGACAGCAGGGCTTGATGATCTTGAAGGTCTTTTCCAGCCTTAAAAATCCCAGGATTCTCATGGTGAGGGGAACGGACCTTCAGCCACAGGCCTGGTGCTCAGGGCCGGGGCTGCCTCGGGCACGCGTGGGGCTGAGCTGTCCCTCTCTCCCAGCAGGACCTGTCCAGCGTGTCCAGCAGCCCCACGTCCAGCCCCAAGACCAAGGTGGCCGCCCTGTCCCTGCCCAAGCCCAGCCAGGTGGGCCCCACGCAGCTGCTGAAGAGGCAGGTGCCGAGGCCGGACGCTGTCCTGACCCACAAGCAGGCGCAAGGTAACTCCCTGCGGCTCTCCCGCCCTGCCCCCAGCCGGGACTTTGCTCTTTCTCTGTCTGGACCTGTGTAGGTTTTTATCTTCCGAGTCCTGTGTTGAATTCCAAGCTCCCTGTGGCAGCTTTCTCTGCAGCTCAGCCCCCTCACATGGCCTTGGAGGGTTGGAATTAGGCTGGCCATGGTGTTTCTGCAGCTTGTGGAGCCTTCCTGCTGCTGGAAGTGGGAAGGATTTTCTCTGGGCTGAGCAGACCCCGCTGTGGCCTCGCTCTGATCCCTCCGGGAGACCCTGCTCTGGTGTCTCCTTGCAGGCTGCCTGGGGGGATACTGAAGGTGCTCAGGAGATGGTTGAGGCTGTTGAACTGAGGTGGAACCTGCAGGATTTGGGGAATTTCAGAACCAGCTTGCAGCAAGTGGCCTGAGGAAAACCTGCTGTGGATAAGAAACCAGCTGGAGCTTTGGGATCTCATGTCCTGTTAGAGGCTGGTTAAAAACCTTCATTCTGGTGGTGAACGCTGCGAGTGCAGGGAATGCTTTTGTGGCTGAGGATCCCTTCTGGCAAATCCAGCAGCACTCGGGGGATGGTTCTCCATCCTCCCTTCTCTCCTTGCCGTGCTCAGGACAGGCCTGGACAGGCTGGTGGGTGTCACCTGTGACCCTCCACATCCATCCTGGCTCAGGGATGGACTCCAGGGGGAAGCTGGAGCGTGGATCTGCCTCAATTCCTAGGCCATGCACTGAAGGATTGTGTTCTGTGCCGCTGTAGCTGAGGGAGGCAGGAGGAGGCTCTGTGGTGGAGCTGGGTCCCGGTGCCTGGTTTTGTCAGGAATGCTGCGGTCATTCCTGGCCGGAGCTGCTCGGGGAGGTGCTGGCTCACATCTGCCAGCCGCTCTCAGCCTCTTGCTGCAGCTCAGCCGAGCTCAGCCCTGCTGTCCTCCCCGGGGCGCCTTTCCTGGTGGCCGGAGAGGGCTCTGGTGGGAGCGCGCTGTCCCGCGGCCGGGGTGTGCCCGCGCTGTCCCGCGGCCGGGGTGTGCCCGTGCCGTGGCAGAGCAGAGGAGGTGGCCGTGTCTGCGTTGTTCTCCTGGCTGGATCAGTTGTGTCCGGAGCTCTGCCTGCTCCCAGGTGTCCGTGTGGGGTCACAGCGGTGTCCGCAGAGCCCCTGTCCCCTGCAGAGCCGGGCTGTGATACTGTAATTCTCTCTGATTCATTTCAGCTCAGTTTGCTGCTTTTCTGAAACAAAACATGCTGGTGAGGAAAGCTCTTCCTCCTGGCACCTCTTCATGTCTCTTTGGTGAGTATCTCCTCACTTCTCGCTGTCTCTCTCCCTGTCTCCCTCCTTCTCTCTGTCTCTGCTGCCTTCTTCCATCATCCTCCTCTGCCCTTGCGCTGGTTTGGGGCTGTGGCCCGACGTGTCCCCTTGTCCCCCGCTCGGTGCTTTCTCTTTGCTGTGTTTGGAGCTGAAGCCGAGGCCCCACTCAGACTTTTCCTGAGCTCTTCCCTGCTCCCGATGGGTGAATGCTGGAGTCTGGTTGGCTCAGATGGACTAAAGCTCGGTGGACATGAGTTTAACCCTTTCCTGTGCTGGGGGTGAGCAGGGGATGGGGACACCGGTGTGACAGACCCGGGGTGCTGGTGGAGCATCCCCGACACGTGGGACAGGGACGAGGGACAGCCGGGGCTGGGCACAGCAGCACTGCTTGGCCTGAGGCCTTGGGAAAGAACAGGGGGGTCAGGGACAGAGGGGTGGCTTTGGGAGAACGGGGATGGATCAGGGACAGAGCTTTGGGAAGGCACTGATGGATCAGGGACAGAGGGATGGCTCTAGGAAGGCACTGATGGATCAGGGATGCCTTTGGGAAAATGGTGATGGATCAGGGACAGGGATGCCTTTGGGAATGCAGGGATGGATCAGGGACAGAGGGGTGACTTTGGGAAGGCACTGATGGATCAGGGATGNGGGAAAATGGTGATGGATCAGGGACAGGGATGCCTTTGGGAAGGCAGGGATGGATCAGGGACAGAGGGGCGACTTTAGGCAGGCATTGATGGATCAGGGATGGCTTTGGGCAGGCGGGGATAGATCAGGGAACAGGGATGGCTTTGGGAAGGCACTGATGGATCAGGGACAGGGATGGCTTTGGGAAGGCAGGGATGGATCAGGGACAGAGCTTTGGGAAGGCACTGATGGATCAGGGACAGGGATGGCTTTGGGAAAATGGTGATGGATCAGGGATGGCTTTGGGAAGGCTGTGATGGCTCAGGGACAGAGGGGATGGATTTGGGAAGGCACTGATGGATGAGGGACAGGGATGCTGTGTGGACCAGGGGACACACAGAGGTGACAGCCTGAGCTCTCAGAGGTGACGGTGCCGTGCTCTGAGGGTTGGGGAGGGAGGGGAGGTCCAGGCTGTCCAGAGATGTGTTTTGCCATCCTGAATGACAGACCACCCCCCGTGTGGGTCTGGGGTCAGCAGAGGGAGGAACGTGGAAATCCAAGGCTTTGGGAGGCTGCAGAGTTGTCACTTGAGCTGTCGGTGTCACTTCTCCCTCGGGGTGTCTCCAGGGCTGGGAACTGCCCTGAGCACCCGGAATGTTCTGCCTTTAACTCCACAACCAACTCTTGAGCCAGGCTCTGCCCTGAGCTGGTGCTCTAAAGGTTTCTTTTCCTCTTGAGCCTGGTTTAAACATTCCCTGATCCCTGGAGCCTCGCTGGGAGCCTTGCCCTGTGCCACAGGGGCAGGGAGCACTCCTGGGAGGGAATCTCCAGTGGATGTTTCCCTGCTGGATGGGGAGAGCCTGGGCCCAGCCTGGCCTGCCTCTTCAGAGCATCCGGGGCTAATTAAGAGCTCTGGGCTCGTTAGAGCGCTGCCTTGGCTGCCTCAGGTGTGAGATAGGGAGCTTGGGAGGAGCCTCTGATTTGGGAATGGGAGCACGCAGGCAGCCCTGCCTGGCACGGCTCCCCGTGCCCTTGCCCGGGCAGGACCAGGAGGGGACACAGAGGGACACGGCTGGGTCACTGCTTTCCCTGGCGCCCGTGCATGTGCCACTCGCTGTCCTGCTTGGCTGCTGGCCCTGGGGCGGGGCTGTGGGGCCGCCAGAGCGCTCCGGGATGGTTTGGGTGGTGCATGTTGGGAGCTGGGGGAACACGGGAACGCTGCGCGAGGTGACGGCGCAGCGAGCTCGGCACTGCCCCGGGGAGCAGGGCAGCCCCAAAATGCTTGGGGTCGCCTGAAATTTGGGGATTTGGGCAGTCTGGTCCTGCCCCCAACAGTTCAAGGTGTGCAGCTGATACCCAGCATGTGGTATGTACATGCACACATCTCTTGATTTTATATCAAGTATCTGTGTGCAGGTGTTTATCGACAAGAGGGGAGGCACGTCTTGTTGAACACATGGCTTGGATGCCCAGGACCCTCTGGAAAGAGGGAGTTCTCAGCATTCAGGCTGGGGCTGGGGGATTGTACCCCAGTGGTGGCAGATGTGTGGATGGGCAGCATGTGGCAGCTCGTGTCTGTGTCCCTGGGCTGTGCTTGTGGGTCCTCTGTGCTTTTTGGGATCGCCCTGGCCTCGGGGAGCTTGTGCTTGAGGCAGGATGGAGGGGATGTGACAGATCAAGGAAACGCTGGTGTGGAGGAGAACTCTCAGCTTGTGGTGTTCCTGCCCCAGTCCCTCGCAGTGTGGGGTTTTTGGGGGGCTCGGCTTTGCTGCAGCACCTCTTCTGCTTCGCTTGGTGCCTCTGAGAACCTGCCCAGCTCCGGGAAGGGCTGCTGGGGGATGCTCTGGCTGTGCTGGAGCAGCAGCTGGGCTGAGCTCTGCTCTCTGTGCCTGCAAGTCCACACTTACTCCCTCACCTGGAGATCAGGGCTGCTGGCGGGGCCTGAGGCCAGGATTTGGAGATGGAAACATCCCCGCGGAGCTGTGGCATCGCTGCCCGCGGCCGTTTCCCTTCGCTGCAGAGCCAGGGCAGCCCTTCCACCCCAGCCCGCTGCGGCCTGGGAGCGGCTCGAGCCAGCTCCCGGGGTGTCAGCGCAGGAGAGGAGCGGCGAGGGTTCCTGTGCATGGGAGCTGGGAAGGCTGGCATGGAGGGAGCTGTGGACGTGTGCATGGGCATGTTCCCTTCCCGGCGCGCCGAGCGGCCCCGGGTGCTCAAAAGCTCCTTCTGTGTCCCCCAGTTCCAGTGTCCTCAGAGCACTCGGACGGGGCTGACAGAGAGGATGTGCGCGTGCAGCTGAAGAGGCACCAGACCCCCAGCCCGACCCAGTGCGCCAAAGCCTCCAAACGAGCCAAAATCAAGGTGACCATTGTCTCCCACGGAGATGCCGCGGCCGTGGGCACCGGAGCGGCCCTCAGCACCCAGGCAGAAAGTGAGTTGTGGCTGCTCGGCACCTCACCCAGCACGGGCCTGGCCGCGCCCAGCCCGCCCTCGGGGCGCTGTGGGGCGGGAGGGAGCTGCGGTTATCCCGTGTTTTTGGAGGATTTAGCTGCAGGGAAGAGCTGGAGGCTCCGGGTGCGAGTGGCTGGGGGAGCGTGGCACGCGGGGCTTGGCGGGAGCCTGTTTTCCACGGCGCTTGGAATTCCGCGCTCCTGCGCAGCGCTCGGCCACGGCCTGGGGCTGGGAGGTGGATCCTGCACCTCCCTCTGGTCCCACACCTCCCTCTGGAGCTGCTGCTGGGAGCAGGATGCTGGTCCTGCCGGACCCCTTGCTCCGCTCCTCCCGCCGGGAACGTGCTGCTGCTTGAGGGATCGCAGCGAAGTTCCTCCCTCTGGAAGAGTTCTGGGTGCTCAAAAGCCCCGATCCAGCGGAGCTGCCCGCTCTGCTGATCCCGCCTGAGGCCTGGAGTCTGGCACAGCACATCCGAACAAGTCCCGGCTCCCGTCCCGCCTCTGCATCCCGGGAAAGCCGCCGTGCCCAGGAAGGGGTGATGTGCTCCGTCTGCTTGCCCCGGGCCTCTGCAAGAGAGGCCAGAAGCTCTGGCGCTGCCGTCCCCCTGCCCCTGGGCATGTTGCCTCGTCTGGAGCACCTTCCTCGTGCCCCAGCTCCACAAAGCAGTCCCTGGTCGTGGAATCAAAGGTCAGCGGCTCCGTTCCGCTCGGAAACCCGAGGTTTTCAAAGCTGAGAAATAACTCTGCTCCTTTCCAAGCGCCTCTCTCTGCCAGCTGAACAGCTCTGAGCTGTGGACGGACACAAACCCATGTCCTTTTGGAAGGTTTCACCTGATCTTCTGGCAGCTTTGAAAACCTCTAGTTTCCGGAATCTTTTTTTTAATTTTTTTTTTTTTTATTTTTAATTTTCCAAACTTTACTTCTTTTCACAGAAAGGAAATGAATTGCAGAAGTAAACATGAACCCAAACAAGAATTCCCTCTTTGCCGCGTGTGAGCAGGAGGAATGCACAAGAGAGGAATGCAGTTGTATCCCCAAATGCTGCAATAAACAAATTCCGTGGCTCGTCGCATCCCTGTGTATTTTGTAAAGTGTCTTGAATTAAAGAATCCTTACAAAATCACCCAGGTCCCCCAAATCCAGCGAGGCAGGGATGGAGCAGGAGGAGATTAGCAGAGAGAACCTTTAGGAGAGAGGTTTGCATTTGGTGGCGAGGGCCTGAGGCTCCCTGAGGATTTTGGAAGGGGATTCCTTCACTTTTGGCTGCCGTAATTCCACGGGTGTTGTAACTGGATTTTGGTCCTCCCGGTGTCCAGCGCGGAGCCTCGGGCTGGGATTCCTGGAGAAGATGCTCTGGGAGCTGGATGAGCCCCTGGCCGTGCCTGTGGGTACCCGGAGAGAGGGGGATCCCTGAGGAATCCCAGAGGATTTGCCGGGGAGAGGAACTCAGGATTCTCCTTCTTGTTTTGCAGTTGTCTCCGGGAAGCCGCTGCCCGTCGGCCAGCCCGTGTCCAGCGCGAAGGAGCTGCAGGGGCTGCTCTCCACCCCCAAGTGAGTGGCAATTTGGGAACCTTTTGGGGTCTTTGTGACAGGGAAACGTCGCCATGGGGCCATTCCTGCACGTGGAGCTTTGTTTCGCTTCTCCCTGGAGTTTTCTGGCGTGGGGAAGACTCGGGGGCTCCTGAAAACTCTGTGCCAGCTGGAAATCACACCTGGGGGTGGCAGGAGTGGCTCTGGGTCATGCCTGGTGTGCTTTCCCAAACTCAGGTTTGCTATCTCTGTCTTCGTGGTGGCTTTGGCAGAAATTCCGCGTTCAATCCTTCCCTTCACTCCATTCCCTCTGCCAGTCAAACGTTTTTATTGGAAAGATGGGGAAAAAGCCTCAAGCAGCTCGTGGAGGGCACAAACTGTCCACGGGGATTCCTGCTGGGGGACCAATCTCACGTTGGCACCTTTTTTTATTTCCTAATTCAAACCAGGCTTTGGGGACCTGGGCTCTGGCTGATCCCATTCCCAGAGCAGCTGTGGCTGCCCCTGGATCCCTGGAAGTGTTGGGCGGGGCTTGGAGCCCCCTGGGACAGTGGGAGCTGTCCCTGCTCGTGGCAGGGGTGGCACTGGCTGGGCTTTAGGGCCCCTTCCAACCCAAACCACTCCGGGATGTGGGAGGGGAGAGGGGAGGGGAGCGGGGGGAGGGGCTTTTTTTAGATAAAAAGGGGGTTTTAAACGGGGGAAGTTTTAGACAAGGCACAGTGTCCCTGCAGGGTTGGTGGCTTTGGTGCAGGGTGACCCCGGGAGGTGCACACAGCTCCTCCAGTTTGGAAATCCATGGGTTTTGCCCTAAGTGATTCTTGTCTTGGCTGCTGCCCTGGACACAGGGAAACTTCTCTTGGCATTGATGCTCTCTGAGGCTTTTTCCAACCTTCCCACTCCTGTGATTCTCT
>WEIT01027610.1:126741-137515 GCA_013389985.1 Dryoscopus gambensis | reverse complement strand
GAACACTATGGTTTTGAACACATCTATGTCTCTTAAATTAAAAAATGCCCAAACTGCACAAAAAGCAAAAAGCCATTGAAGAGCATGCTGTGGCCCCATGTTTGGAGGCGTGGGTGCCCGGGGCCAGCGCTCCGTGCTCTGCCTCCCGCTGGAGTGGGCGCATGGAGCCAGTCGGGATTGCTGCGCTCGGGCTGCCTCCTGCCCGGGCCACGTTCTCAGGGAGCTCGCTGCCTGACATATTTCATGCTTCAAGTTTGCTTCTAGATGGATTCCAGAGCTTTCCTTTCCTTTGCTTTTGCCTTTGTCTAGTTCACTAAGGTTTTCAGTCATGATATCTTTCATTAAACTAACTGATGTAGTCCAGGACAGCAGAAAAACTTTAAGATTTAAAAATCATTTTCTTTGGATTTGAAAAACAACAGGCCTTGCTTAAATACTTTCACCATCATATAAAAATTGGCTACTGTTTCTGGCTGTGCTTCTTGACAAACATCTTCCTCTTGTGAGAACAGAAGCTGCATGTAAAGATTATTTATTTCCCAATTTTCTTTATCAGGGTTTTGCAGTTTCTGATAATGAACACAGCCTGGGAGACTATTTTCCTCATGTTTCCAAATGCATTCTGAGGGAATAGTGTAGCTTCTATAGTCCCATACATTGCAGCTAATGTCAGAAAACAGAGAGTAAATGGTTAAACACAAGTAATAGGAATTGAGAAGATGAATAAACTGTATTTTTCATCTTTTAAAGAAAGCAGAATGGTATGTTTAAGTGGTTGGAAAACAGACAGAACCTGTAGGCACTTTTGTAATGGTACCTCATGGAAGCACTGGTGGGCACTGGTCTCACACTGCATTTGCTGAATAGGTACCCAGGGGTTAAGGATTCTGGAAAATCACCAGCTGTGTGAATGGGTTTATGGGGGCTCTGCAGGCCAAGGAAGGTGCTTGGATTAAACACTGAGCTTGGGAGATAGATGGCACATCGTTATGTGAGAGCTGCAAATGGGAGTGGATCTTGTTAGTCGAGCATGAGGTCCAATACTTCAGCCATTTTTTTTGAACAGAAGAGATTTTTCTTGCTAGATTAGTTAATTTCTGAGCAATAAACTTTTACCCCTCTTTCCACCCTCTCCAGCTACCAGCTTTGTCCTAAACATGACGAGCTTATAAACCAATGAAAGGCAGAAGAAAGGAAAAGAGTAAGAAATAAAAATTGAAACGTGTTGTGGTGCGCTTTTATTATTTTCCCCTATTTTTATGATTACTTTTAAGAAGGTTTGAAACCTCCCCCTCTTTTCCCCTCGGGTGGTGGGTCCCAAGCCCAAGTCCTTCCCCTGACTTCCCTCCTACGGCAATTCCCCTCCCTTACCTACCTATCCATCACCTGGATCCCTCCCTTTATTCCAGCATCTTCCCTATCCATCACCCAAACCCCTCCTGCAGCCCATGCCCATCTCCCTAGAACCCCTCCCCTCCTTCCAGAGAGTTCTATATTTCCCATTACCCCATTGGTTTTCCCTTATGTAATTTCTTATCATTTACCCCTATTGGTTGTGTGTGCTTGTATTCCCTCCCTAAACTCCTCCCTGTATTATCCCTGATTGGTTGTTCCCTTTCCCCGCCTATTGTCTCTGCCTCCCTTTAAATGCGTGTGGCGTCCATTTTGTTCGGTTCAGTGGCACTAGGCCCCGTTTGGGGAAATAAAGGACTCTCTGGACTTATTGGTGTGGCTGGCCCCTCCTTCACCCCTTTGCCTTGGAGCATCATCCCGGTTCCACCTGACGGCCTGACGTAAGGAGCAGGGCTCGCTCTGCCTCTTAGCCGCTACCCAGTCTGTGGCACAGAGACCTAGGGGCGGCCGTGTATGCCGCGTTGCCCGTGTGGAGCTAGCTGGGGTATCAACGCAGAGTACGGGTCATTGCGACAGAAACGGAAGGGAAGGCAGCCAGTGGTGGAGCCAGTCTCCCTGAGCGTCACTTGGCAGCCGCTCTCAGGGTCTGCCCCTGTCTGAAGATTTCTCAGCCCATATGTGAGAGGACACTGGGGCCTTGATTCTATAGAGTAAAGCAGGAGACACACAGGCATTGCTGCTTCTGTAGCTGTTACTCTCCTTGCAAGTGACACATTCTGAGCACTTTTTAATACTTTATTTACTTCCTTAATTTTAATTATCTATTTTCTTATTGCAGACATTCATTTTATTATTTTTTTAAACATCTGACTAAAATAATCAACCATCCTCCAGGTTTAAAATTATAAAATTAAATTTGATTCCTTGGACTATCATCTTGGGCTTGGGTATTGAGCATTTCATCTCTTATTGCAGAAACAGATGTTCAGTTGTTTATTCATTTACCACCTGTCTTTAAAAAGTATTTTGTTAGTTTATGAATGTCATTAGAAGAAATATCCAGGAATACTTTACCATCCTTCTAAAAGCATAATTCTCAGCTTCACAATTAATACATTTTTGTAAAGGTGTCTAGATATCATCCAAGAGATCTTTCTTTTGAGCTAAAAAAAGTCTTAGTATGGTTATTGTGTGAGAAAGGACCACACAAGGTCCTGGTCAATTTAATGCCTCCTCATCGTAAGTATCTTCTTGGGAATATAATGAACCTCTCAACTCCAAGACTAGCCAAATGAAACAATACTCGCAAAGATAATGGTAGCCTCAAGTATTGTGGTTTCTTAACCTACCAGCTGGTGCAGACAGGCAGATGTTCCACAGGGATCTCAAGAGTTTTAGACCCTAATAAACAGATTCATTTTTCAGAAGATCTTGTAGTAGAGAAGGTTATTTGCTGGCTTAGCAGTTGGTCCAACATCACATCGAAGGTGGTGAACTAAGCAAGTGCATTTGAAATGCAGTTAAATTGTATTGCCAGGAAAAAACCACTTTGCCAGTAGTTTCATACACGGAAATTTGGGTGGTGACATTTTTAAAGTTTCTTTCCTGACAGCTGGTGTTGTAGCATGGTCCTGTGACGGTTGCTCACTCAGACTGGTTTTTTAATTCATTGGAAAAATTTCTAATGATGCATATGGAAGCAGTATCCGTGGTCAGTACATCATAGGGATGTCAGGAACCATTAGTAGAAGCTGATGATAGTCTTTGAGTTTTCCTTGTCAATTTTTGTCTGGAAGAAATCAATAACATGTATTACTCATATGTAGAAAATATTAAATAGAGAATAGATGAGCTTTCTTTTTAGCCAAGACCATTTTAGTGTGAAGGATAATGTAAATGTCATCTGCTTAAAGGAAAAGACAGTGATTCTCCTTAATAGTGATTTCAAAATGTGTAATCCCTGTATTGCTGTCCAGTCATGTGAAACTGGGGCACACTTTTATTCTAAACTGCTGTGAATTTGTGGTGGATATCTGGCTAATTTCCAAGTCAAGCATGATTACAATGCTGTACCTTCAATAAATTTCACAGAACTAATTTAGTCTTCAAAGGCACGAGAGGTTAAAGCTAGGTCAACTGACATCCTTCTTGCACAACAGCATGTCTTCAGTTAATTATGTTGCATCTATATGTGTGTTCCGTGTTGTCATACTGACTAAACTAAGCCTAAAAATACCATAAAAGAAAAATTTTAATTGATAAAGATGAATGCACAGACTGCCAGCATGGCTTATTTAATAGCTTCTTCAAATGTATTAGTGAGGAGTTTCAGCTCAGAGCCCATTGTCCAGTGCTGCAGCAGATCTGCCCTGCACACAAAATCTTACCAAGTGTTAATAAAGATAATAATGTTTTTTCACGCTAAGCTCTACTGACACATGCATGAAACCATTAGAATGTATCAATTCAGCTTGAGTTGGATGTCTAACAGTAAGAAGTGTCTACAGAATTACATATGCATTATCTTACCATATCAAATAGATTTTAGTGGGAATCACAGAGCTTTTTGTTAGCAATTAATCCAGGACATAGACAGTTCTAAACTGCAACAATGCTGCATCATTTAAATGACTCTGTTGAGCCCTCTAGAAGTAGAAGGTAATGTAATAATTGTCTTGGTGATGATGTGAGGAAGGATGTAGGAAAGGAACAATACAGGTAATACTATATGGATGTATGCACAGTAAAAATAAAGGCTTGCACTCCAGGCAAACCTGTGGCACTGTTGGTTTCTTGTTTGTGTGAATGCTGCTCGTGCTCATACTGGTCTGAATGTGCACAAACACAGCAGCGTCTGTGCAAGAGCATCAGATTACCTGATCTCTCCACCCCTGTTTGTACTTTGGGCAGTATGCTCACAGCAATCATTAAGTGCTTGTCCAGGTTTGAACAGGATATCCTTTCACACCACTGAACTCAGCTGCACCCCTGCACACTTTCTATTTATGTATTTGTGTCACTCACTGTCTGCTTTTCCACCTGATCAGTCCACAACCTCATTGCAGCATAGCTGCACATCGTGGGACAGGACTCCAGAACTCCTGCACAGCTAATCCTATCATTTCACCTTTCTATGTTTGCCATCCTGGCTATAGCTCTGTCCTGTGTACTTCATTGCCAGCAGTGATCCTGCTGAAATTGTTACCTATCTTTGCTTTTCAGTCCTGCAGGATCATCCCAGTGTCAGCCAGGTGAGCACAGTCCTGGAGCAATGACTGCAGGCCCTGTGATTCAGCAGCTGCAGTTTCCTCACTGCAGGAAACCTGGGCTGTATTGCATTGTTAAGATGACATTAATATGATCCAGAAATTTTCTAGCAGTATTTTGGTGCTGTGATGAGCTGGACATTTCTTGTCAGGGCTTCAGATATTCCTGGTCAGAACCCCAAACACAGAGCTGCCTGCCTGCCACAACCCTGTTTACAAAGAAGGTGAATTTTAAATACAAGGAAATGGAAAACATACCACAGCTGAGAAGTCCAAGAATATAAAATAAATAAAACAAATCATAAAACCAATGGTGTCAGATGATGCCACATGGGATGTTGTTTCTCTCAGCACACTGGGAATGAAATTTAGAAGACCTGTTTAGCAGTGGGTCCAGGGTTGCCCTCACAACAGAAGACTTTGAATAGCTAGAATATCAGCCCAGTAAATACTGCTTGATATTTCTAGTTTTGGGGGACATTTCTGTGTTAAGAACACTTCTGGTGTAATGCAATGAGAAATTCTGGCCTTTTGGGGAAGAATTAGCTGATTCAGGGCAAAAGCCATGCGAGGGGTTTGTCCAGGGGCTGTTTCCAGCTGTGCCCCTGCTCTGTGCTTGTCAGGCTGGATTCCAGCCGTGGGGCTTGGGGCAGGGCAGTGCATTTGGCAGTGCTGCATTTCTGGTTCTGATTATATTTCATGGCCTAAAGGATTCATCCAAAGCACTGAGAAGTGCCTCACTATATTAGCTCTAAGTTCCTTACACTAATTTAATTATTTACTCATAAGTAGATATTGTTTGAAATTCCATAGATACAATTCATTACCAGCCACAAACAGATTAGCACTGTGCATTAGCACATAATGAGCTATTTATTATTTAACAAAAATGTAGAACTATAAAGTAGCCTATTAAAATATTTGTGCACATCTCTGTCTAGATATTTGATTAATGAAAAAGTCTCACAGACTAATAAAAATGAAAGAGCCACTTGCTCATCCAGAGGTGCTTATAACACTCAGTAGCACTGATAGGAATGATCTGTGGGCTGTGAGAGCTGGATGAACCCACGTCCTTGACACGAGCAAAGAGTGCAGCAGTGCTTCCTTTGCTTCTCCCCAGAAATGGGGCCTGTGCTTGTACTTTGTTTGGAGATTGTGCCAACAGAAAGAGATGCAGGTTGAAACCAAGTTAATGTTCAGCATTACTTCCACATCATAAAGATGTACAAAGCCATTCAGTCCATTTTTCTGTTATAACTGCTCTGCATCACAGAAATGACCGTGTATGTATTTTTGGCTGCTCCTACTCTTTTTGGTGCGTCAGTCCAAAAATAATCCTGCAAAAAAAATCTGAATAACATAACTTTTTTGACACTTCTAAACAAAGCTCTCATTTTGTTCATTCGCTGTTTTTTTTTTCCTCAAAATGTATTTTATCATTTATTACGCTTTATTTTTTGTCTGATGATATTTCTTCTGAATCATTGGCTTGAGCCTATAAATGAATAAGAAAGTTAAAATCCTGGATAGTTTAGGACAAGAACTTGCTTTGGTGCTGTAGGAGGAACTGTGTCAATGAGACGCTGAGTTAATGAGGGTGTTTTTGGTGAGCAGGCGGGTGGTGGGAGTGGTTCTGCCTCTGCATATGAAACAAAGAGAGGGCTGGGAAAGGCAGGCAGTACGAGGGCTGTGGTTGGTGCTGATTGTGATGTTGGTGTGTGCTATTACTGTGGACTGAGTAATTTACCATTATGTGAAGTTTTTTTGATTGTTTCAGTAAGAATCCTGTCCTTGTTTGGTTTTCATGTTGAAATGAATGTGCTTTGGGGATGTATTTAGGAGACTGTGATAAAGTAATTTGAAAATTCTAAAATTATCTCAGTGGAAAGGCTGGGGATTGAATGGGGCCTAGAGACTGAGTGATCCTTAAAATTGAAACAAGCATCAAATCTTAATTGAACTTTGCTATCCAGGGAGTTTGGTAGACCAGATATTAGGAGGAAATCTTGCTGAAGAGAATAGGGATGGTGAAGTTCCCTTTGCTACTTCAAGAGAAGATGGTGACAGAGTTCTCAGTGCTGTACCTCATAAAAGCTCTCCTGCTAATCTCCAGAAGGTCTTTAGTTGGTGATGAGCCTGATGATGACTGCCTGCCTGAAACCAAAATGTAGGATTTGGGACGTGTAAGAAAGAAAAATGCAGTATCTGTAATTAGTGTATATATGTAAACGAAGAAGGAAGAAATAAATTTTACCTTAAGAGACATGGAATTTCTACCAAAGCATTCATATTTTTCAAGCTCTTTGGATTAATGTCATTTTGTAATTTATTTGGCTACCACAAGTGATGAGTGAAGCATGGAATATGTAGTCTGTATTTCCTGATAAAAGTCGTTCCAAGCAGGGGAAGGGCTTTCATCCATCCAAGAGAAGGGATGCAATTTTAAAAACAAACAAAAATGTAACTGTCAAGACTCCAAGTGTTGGCTTTGATTTGTACATTGTAGTTCCAAATAAAAGACAAAGATGGGCACTTTTTTTTTAATACTGCTGCCTTGTCTCTTCATAAAGCAAATCGATTTGTAGAAGAGCGATATTTGTACCAACAACACACATTACACAACCTTAGAACAGAACTGTACTTTGTTCTTTGATTAAGGAAATGGGTTGGATTCCTTGACTGTGCTTTTAACTCCACTATTGAAGGGGCAAAATATGCAGTTAGTCACCTCTTTGCCAGTTTCTTCCTAATCTATAATTAGACAATGCTGTTATTAAATTTATGCTGTTGCAAACACCAAATATTTCTGGATGCTGCTTGTTAGATTGATAAGGTTTACTTGGCTAAATCCAAGATGGTAGAACAGTATGTGGCTCTGAGGGACTGCAAGTGGCTGAGCCTCCTGTAGAGCCTCACCTGCCCTGAGAATATGCCTTTTAAAGAAAAACAGTTTTCTTTTTTCTTCAAGAATTACATACTGTATAAAAGCAGTTCTGCAAAATTCATATTCTGTTGTGGAGGGACAAGTCATATGAATGGATGCTTAGAAAGAAGCACAGATTAGAAGATTCAGGATACCATTTCTGTAAACTATAATTTAGAAAGCTGCAAGCTGTGTTCTGTAATCAGTGAAATTATAAGCATGCAATTACTGTTTTCTTTATTAAAGCTTATATTTCAAAATAGTTTTGCAAATCATCTTGTCTCCAAATAATATCAACAACTCCTCCAACTCATCAGGACAGTATTCAAATTCATTTCTGCCAAGGTCCTCTGGCAGGTTTGTCTAGGGAGACGTGAGTATCCACAG
Source organism: Dryoscopus gambensis (assembly GCA_013389985.1). NCBI lineage: Eukaryota > Metazoa > Chordata > Aves > Passeriformes > Malaconotidae > Dryoscopus > Dryoscopus gambensis. The sequence continues at coordinate 129,583 of WEIT01027610.1, read as the reverse complement.
AAAAAGTGGGACAGTGCAGAAATTGTCTTACAGTGTCCAGTGGTTATAAATTCAACCCCTCGTGGCAGGATGTGCAGATACAATTATTCTTCAATTAGGCTGCAGTCATGCATCCTTCCCTGGGTCTGCCTGAAGTGGTTGAATATATTTGTTTTCACATCACAGACAGGGAAAGAGCCTGAATCCACCAGAATCAGTGCCAGTTTCTTCAGCTCAGACCATCTTCAGTGGTGCACTCAAACAGCTACGGGGAGAAGAAAGTTGCTGCACTTGGCTGATCATCACCGCTCTCTGCTGCCTCTTCAAAACTGCCTGCAAATCTTTGTGCTTGTGCTCCATGACGAGTCTCCACAAAAGTGATTTAGCAGATGCAGGGACTTTAATCTATTTGATAAATTGGTTGACCTAACCTGAAGTAAATTAGAAAGTTGTTCTGCTTGCAAATTGAAAGCAAGTTTGAAATAACACTTCTGTTCACAACCTGAGGGGTTGCATTCCTAAGGAAGATTTTTGTCCTCCAAGAAGTTAAGGTAGATCAAGCCTTAATACCCATCACAAAATCTTCCTCAGACTTCGCAGAGAAGGTGGCACTGAATAGTACCTTTGGGAGAATTCAGAGCACATCAGAGGTTTTGTAATCACCTTCACAAGCAATTCTTTACTATCAGTCAAGATATAGGGTCTAAGGCTCTTCTGGAAATTAATTATAAGATGTTCTGAGCTGAGCAACTAGTAAATAAGACTCTTTGGGTTAATGAATGCTTTTAAATACTCAGTGGTTTGTATCCTCCGGAAAGACTGCAAGGCCTGCCAAAGGCTGAGGCTGCTCCAGGATGCCTGGCATACACAACACACGTAGTATTTCCTAAGGATTATGCACACCAGCAACTTGGACTAATGCTGCTTTTACCAAATGCCTATGCGGTTCGATTTTGTTAGCTGAAGTCTTTTAAAAATGCTATTGAAATCCTGATCTACAGGAGTCAGTGCTTTCAGTTTCTTCCGCATACATTAGTCACTAGACTGTTGCTGCAAATTTCCAAAGGACGACTCTTATTCATATGCAAACTAAGGGGTCGAGGCATGAGAACATACCACTTCTTTTTGCATTGAACTTTCAGGCCTGAGAAATCCCAACGTGCACAAGAATATCTCGGAAGTGCTCCGAACTGCACCCGCTGGGAGAATGGGTACTCGGAGATTCATCAGCAACAAACTCTTCTGCCATCACAGTTTGCTTTGGAAGGCTCATTTTAACAGAATGGTGGCAGAGCTCCAAGCATAGTTAAAATTGAAAATAAAGTCATATATGTATAATGGTACAGGATTAAGGAAACCTAGAAAAGATTCCAGTAGGTTTACCAATTTTATTGTCATTCTGCCCTTCAACCCCAAATTATCATTTTCTCTTTAGATAAAGGTGCTGCTGTTGTGATGCAAATGAATATAGGTGTTTGCAGCCCCAGATAATATTTATCAGTTGGTGTACAGTGGGGAGCTTCTGGCTTTGAATGGCAGCAGTAACAATACTTAGTATTGCATCAAACTATTCACTGAAGGACTCTGATGATATAAATGCAGACTTTGAAATAAAGGGGAGAAGGAAATGCTGATGTGAGTTTAAAAAGTGGATAGGTTTGCTGCCCTGCCAACGTTGGCATTGCAGAGTAGGAATGACTTGTTTTAGTGTAATACTCGCTTGAAAATATGTGTTTAGGCAAGTCTTGAAGTTTTGGATGTATTGAGCAAGTGCTAGGCTCTGTTAACTTGTTCCTGGTTTTGTAAGGACAGATTTATTTCCTTGGAAACTCTGTTTGTGTTTAGGTGTTGCACTGTCATGTTCTACCCGACACCTGCTGTTACTCTTTCTTACTTAACTTGCAGTTTTTGGGTTGATGGTTGTGATTCTAAATGGGTGGGAGGATGATCAAAACAAGGCTTCCACAATCATTTAATTCAAACTGTTTGCTTCAGCTGTGACAACAACCCGATCCCAACAGTCCTGTATCCTAGACTTTAGGTTTCTTTTTCAGGAATGCCACATGGCTTTCTAAGGCTTTCTAAGCTCTTGTTGATGTTTCATTTCATAAGAATACATTTCTCAAGTTCTGATTCTCTCCTTTGAAATAAGTTTCCATTGTTTAACATCTTTCATGAAAATTTTCAGATGATAATATTTATAAATGTACAATCTGGACTCATTAAATCATACTTTTGATGGGTGTCAGAGGCATTTAAAAATATTAGTATGTCAGAGTGGTTGCTTTGTGGTCAAGGCAAACATCTGTGCTTTGATTGTGTGCCTGCGAAATCCTGTTTGTTCTTGAGTCTTGAGGACATTCACAAGAGCAACCAGAAGTTCTGAATGCTAATGAGATCGTGGCCTTAATTGCATGTCCTTCTCCAGCTCTGTCCTTAAAAACGATTCTTAGGCTTTTTTTCCTTTTGTTCCTTGGTTTGGTTGTTTCTGTTTCATTTACCTCGCTCCTCTATGTGTAATACAACCTTTGCCTGTTTTTTTTTCAGAATGAGAATAATTCAAGATTGTTCCACTGTGACCATTTTTAGGTAGGAAGGCAAAAAGAATGACTTTTTCTAAACAGGATTAGAAAACATGTTGAGGTTTGGTGGTATGCAATTGTTACTGTAACATGTCTTTTTAAACTCAGTTAAAAGCCTTTGACGAATGGAGAAAACACTTTCCCATTAAGGATTTAGTCCTGAGATACCTTAGTTGCATTATAACATTTCTTTATGAATACAAATATATTTTAATCCAGCAGAAAATGGTGAAACAATGAGTGCTTGAGAGCTGAACCTAGGTTCAGGTTGGATGTTAAAT
>WEIT01027610.1:62681-126704 GCA_013389985.1 Dryoscopus gambensis | reverse complement strand
TGGTCTGTGAAACACACAAGGTCAGTATGATCTTATGGATCTTTCTGGCTTTAAATCCTGGAAATGAGAGTTGTAAAAATGTATTACTTCAAGTTCCTCCAAATCAAAATAAGGTAACTTTTTATTCTATATTTGGTTCAAAGTTGAAGTGGCTTTGCTTTTTTTTACCCCTACCCTGCAGGGCCAGCACTGCTCTCAGATTCATATATCTGTAAGATGTGTATTGAACACAGAAATAGCCCCAGGCCAGTAGCTTTTGTAATTTCTTCTGGGCCCTGGTGGTCCATACAGGAGGCAACTGAGACCTTAATAGACTTAACAGGCTTGACCCAAGCATGAAATGTAACTTCTGGCACCAAAGGCTTTATTAACCAGTGGATCATATAGTTAGAAACCTATACAAGCTACCATAAAATATCTGCTGGGATTTATTTCTGTGATTATATCAGGTATTGGTTGGAACCAGTAATCTGGAGAGAAAATTCTCCCTCAATCCTTACCAAATTCTTGAGCAAAGAAGTGACCCTTAGTAAAATGGTCTTGAGCCACTTTAAGGTTTTATGTATTTTTTACTGCTACTAACTTTCTCACATTGAATGGAATAGACACTGACAAAATAATTGGTAGTAATTGTTGTACTGGTGTCAGTTTTAATAAACCATTCAAGCAGAAAATATTTTACAGATCCAGCCATTTCCTGTGTGTCACCAGATAAAAGTTTCACATCCTTCAGCACCTGGACCTTAGAGCTAGTACTTCTATTTTTCTTTCGTGCTATATTTTTTTTCTTGTTAATAATAGAGCTGTCATTTCTAATAAAATATGAAACAGCCATCCAGGGAAATAACCCTGGTGATAGATAGAGCAGGCTGAAACACTAGACTGAGTGAACACAAATGCTCAATAGCTTGGAATATAATTCTGTCATTAAATGGAACCTGCAGAGGGACTCGGAGTGAATGCACCGGGATGAAAACGCTTTGCTCTTGGGAGGCTCGTTCAGCTCCTGTTGGAACTGTTCTGGTCATTGGCATAAAAACAGCCTTCTGAGATCTGAAGGAAGAAGTGCTGTCAAAAATCAGTCACTGTTAGAGTGACCAAAGGGAGAGCCCACAGAAACATGCACCAAAAATGGAGTTCTTTTGTCAGCCTCTCCACCAAAATGTTCACTTTTTGTCACCCACCTTTTTGAAGAAAAGGATGTCAACTCCAGTCGGAAAATTTGCACGCAAAGGGATCACAGGGAGGTCTATAGATCCTGCATTTTCTTTGGTGTTAGTAACTGGGAGCAAGGCAGAGGGAACAGTGCATTAGAGGGACCCCCATCTCCCTATTCTGCTTTAAATGAATGTGACCTGTCAAGGGAAAATTTCTTTTCCATGTGGATCAAAGAACTCTGCGTTCTCTCTATTTCAGCTCTTTTGTAAAGTTTGTCCTCTAACTCAAGATATACCCCAACAGCCACATGGTGAATTGTGTTTGTTTCCTCCTTCCCAAAACCAGAAATGAATATATTTCTTTTTTATCTTTGCAAAACACTGTGACGGTTCTGGATGGACAGTGCATTAGGAGACTTCAGCATCACTGTTATCATAAACAATGTTGTTTCTTTGTCCCCAAATATTGAAGACAAGTGTTTTTGGGGGGTTTCTGAGTGGAAAAGAAAAGTAAAACTGCCTATTTAAATGATAATTATGCTCTTCTCATCCTCCAAATAACAGCTAAAATGTCTGTGTTTTGCTCATCGAGCAGTCTGGTTGGCTAATGGACGATGTCTATTTGCAGTTAAAGCTATTGCAATGTTGACAATTAAGCATATATGTGAAACAGGGTAATCAGTAGAATGCAGTTTTATCACCAGTGTTAATTATCTAATATTTTCCAGCTTACAATTATGTGAAAATTCCTTAGGCTTAAATGAAAATGAACCCATCAGTTACAATTTTTCTCAAGATAATGGCTGACAGAACATTTGCTGCCCCACAAAAAATGGAAAAAAGAGCAAAATTAACAAGTCAGTTATTCAGACTCCATAATATATGAATGTAGTCATATGTTACATGATGTGCATTCTTATCCTCATGGGGGGAAATTTCCAACTTGGTGACTGGAATTACTCATAAAAATTTTTCTTTTCAAGAGGTCTCTGTGTGCATCTATTTCTAAAATTTCTAAAGAAAGTGCTTTTGAAAGGAGCGGAACAAACCCTGATCGTGAATGTAGATTATGAATGAGGGCAGAATTGATCTAGAAGCTATTGTTTACTATGATAATTATCAGAGATTCACTACAGCAGTGCCTAGGAGAGTACGTGCTGCTTTATGCAGAACCAAGGCCGAGTACTCTCTGGCATGTCTCCTTTATATTCCTGAACAACTTGCCCTTTTCATTTTATTTCTCATCTGCTGAAGACTAATCTCAGTTACAATCGTTCCAATCAGACACTCTCAAATGACCTTTAAATGCTTAGGAGAGCCACTGAAGGTTATTTGTTAACCTCCATCCTCCAAACTTGAAAAAGTTAACACGGAGTGAGAGAAACCATGAATAAGCAACGTTTTTCAGGAAAATGTATTTTGGCAGTTCTACAAACCCTGCTATCAATTTTCGTTTGGAAGTTTATCTTCAAATGAAAATGTAAGAAACTAAATTACTCTCTTAAAAAAAAAAAAAAGGAGATGGGATTAGCAATGACTTTTTAAAAGCATTTGAGAAGTGAGGGACAAAAAGCTGAGCTCCAAAGGGAGGAGTAGGAGTACAGACACTACACTGCATGATATAAATGTTTGGATTTTAATTTGCCCCTATCTGAGCTTTCCTAAGTATTTCTTTTTCTCGAGCAAACTGCAGGAAATGGGCTAACTCTCAACAAAGTCCCAGGAAATGGGCTAACTCTCAACAAAGTCCCAGGCAGTGAGCTTTTTCTGCTCCTGAAACTGGTTTTAGGTACCACAGGCACAGGTCTTGCCCTCCCTGTGTGATGATGCAAGTTGAAATATAAATATCTGAAATATGTTCAATTTCAGAAGAGGGGGTTAAACTTATACAAAGCTTGTGGCAGAAGGAAGGTAAGGCTGCTTTCTCTCTCTTCTGTGATAATCCACAGGTCGGGCTTAGCTCCGTTTATGACTGATGTTGAAATTCCAGGACTTTTCTGTGCATAGAACAGAGATATTACATCTGATACCAGTAACAAAGCAGGTTAAACCACTGCCAGCTATTGCCTGGCAATGCCAGCTGCTGATGTAGAGTTATGCCACTCTCATTATGCCACTCTCTGCCCGTGATCAAAGCAAGGAATGATATTTGCTCTGTTCACTATTGAGACACTGAATGATTCTGAGTGATCTTAGGTGCCAGAGCAGGCTGAACAGACAGTGATTCTCCAGGAGGTATCAGGTATTGTTTTGTTTTGCTGGTAACTGTGAGAATCTGGTTTTTTGCAAAGAAACTCTGAACGAGAGTTGGACAGAAGCAAAATGCCCATTGAGAGATGGTTTGGTTTTTCACCCTCTCCATCCTCACAGAAAGCACATTAGCCATCCTGGTCTCTGGAAAATAATGCATTATCTTCACTAGGGGAATACCCACGTGTGCAAAGCTCGCCAAAGAAATCTCACTTAACATGGAAATGAGGCTGGTTCTTAACAGGGGTTGAAGATCCTAATTTTGATGGAGATGCTGTCAGTGTGTAACGGAACAGCCTGGCCTTGGCAGAGCTCTGGTGCTAAGGCTGCTGACACATGAAAGGGACATTTGATGAAGGCATTCCTTGCAGTATCTCACTGTAAAACTTGATTGTTTTAATTCCTTTAATCAGAGTTTTAATCAAGTTATCCTGTGGCTGCACTGTGACTGTAATTGCATATATGCATTTATACGCAACACATTAAAAGCCTTGCAAGAAAACCAAAAATTTAAAATCTTTCTTTCCATAGAGGAATAGTCTTCCAGCTCCTTGTTATTACACAATTGGATGTAATTGCTTGTCAGTAGGTGACTGCTTAGATGTTCTGCCCTGATTCTAAGGAAAGAAAAAGGGAAAAATTACAGCTTGCATTAAGCATAGAAAATGAGCAAGCCAGGCAAAACTCTAACTTGAAAATGTTACCAGCTTCCAAGTGAGGATGCTGATGGCTACATGGGGCATGTTGAAGACTTAATTACCTTGTGTGATAAAATATAAGTATATTGTGTTTATATTTTGTTTATCCTCACAACAAACAGGAATTCTTTCACCTAAGTTCTAGATCTAAATAAGCAGGTGTTTCTGTAATGTATCCTCATTATGCTGGTGTGTTTCACAAGATCCTGTTCCATTCTCTCTCCTATTGAATAAAGCTGTACTTTCATATATGTGCTAAATAGATTTGTTAGATACTTTTCAGTGTCTGCCAAAATGAAGTAATTGTCTTCCAAGAAGTGGGTGTTTTGGTCTTTCCTTCACCACGTTCCACAAAATAGGAAAGAAATTTGGTGATGTCTTCTAATTTTTTTCCATTTTTGTGTTTAAAAACCAAAACCATTCCCAATCTTATTTCTGCTGTAAAGAAGTATTAGCAGTTCAGCAGAAACAGAAAACACTTTGAGTAACTTCTCATTTTTAACTTTCATGTAAATTGACTCATCTTCAGGACATGAAACAGCCTTAGTAGATCATGTAGTTGATGTTCCTGTGAGCATAGGCTTATCCCCATGGAATGTTTTCTTGTGTTTTATGCATCCTACCTTTAAGTAACTCAAACAGTAGACACACTTCCCTCAGAGACTAATTTACAGGCCTAAATAGTTAGTAAACAAGTCAGTTATGGCTTATTAACTATTCTGAGGATTATTTGCTCTGTGATAGTTAATAGGGCTGGTTGTGCTGGTCAGTCTGAAGCGATATCATGGAGCTGGTGCTTTGTTCCCCGGTCGGTGAAGCATCAGCTTTTCTCTCTGTGAGTGCTGCCCAGCCCCTGCCGCGCTGCGCTGGGGGACGGGGCGGAGCTGCTGAGGTCTGCCCGGCCTTGGTGCAGAAGTGTCGCCCTCCTCTCTCAGCCTTTCTGATTGTTTGCATAGTTTTGGAGTCAGAACTTCACAGTTCTCACGGTTTCATGTAAATAACACCTGCTATTTTGCAACTGTCCCAAGCTCACACCCTAGGTTTGCCTCGGCTAGCTCTGGCTCAGGAACAACTGTAGGATGAGGCCACCTTAGCTCCGGAACAGAGAGCCAAGTAACGGCAAAGGAGCCCGAAGCTCCTTGCAGAGATCAGGTGTGTGCTTGAGGGTAAAGAGTCAAGAGAGGGATCAGCAGGTCGGGTAATCCAAGAGAGCTTTTATTTCTCCGAACTCAGTCTGGCCAACTGAACCCAGCGTTATGGAGAACATTAACCTTTAAAGGGGAGTGGTTACAATAGGCAGGGAAATAATTCAACCAATAGGGGAATACAAGGCGCGTGGACATAGGAGGGTTTACATTTACATACAGCCAATAATACTGTGATACCTAGATGACATCTTCTCAGTCCAATGGGTAGTTGAAGAACATAGAACTTTCTAGGGATAAGGGAAGGGTTCAGGGAAGATTGACAGGGCTGCTGGGCTGGGTTTAGGTGATGGATAGGGAAGGTGCTGGAAAGGTAGGAGGAGTACCGATGATGGACATGACATCAGGGGAGGGGAATGGCCCATATAAGGGTTTCAAAGGTATGAACATTGTAGGAAGAAACTATTTAGAATGGAACAGGGGGGAGTACCGAACAAACCAACTTAAGAGAACATTGAGTACATACAGATGTTAAAGATACACCACAACACTATTTATCTAACTGCTTTCTTATATTTACATTCCTTTTCTATGAGAAGAAAAGTTTGATGCACTTTCTATGTAGCCAGTGTGATTGAAGAGGTGTCACCTCAACCTTCTAATCAGTTGTAGTAATAAGATATCTATAAATACTGTAAGCAATAAACATTGATACCTTCATTTTCCTTCTGACAGTTCTCCTGTCTACGTGTCCTTTATTGTGTCCACTAGCGACACAGAAGCAGCTCTGCCTCCCCTGCAGCCCGCGGGCCTTTCTGCAGGGGTGGCCCTGCTTGCCACCCTGCCTTTGCTCACCAAAAAACAGCCTGGGCAGCTCTGTGCCATGCTGGGCAGCCTTTCAGGTGCCAGCCACTCTTCTGGATTGTTTTCACCCCAGTATATTGAGTTATCTTTTTCCAGTCTCTCTCAGTTTTTCTCTGAAATATTGCTAGGTAACATGCCCATGACTACTAAGTCAGAAATCTTCAAACTTTTAAATAATTCAAAGATAGATTTCCAGCTAATTTATTGCCTCTTTTGCTTTGGAACCTACTTGACTAATACCACAGATAGTTGCAACCAAAAAGATTCAAGGAATCTTTTAAAACTAAAAATAAAAAGAGCCATAAATGTCACTACATTTGAGCAGGAGCAGGTACCGTATGGCACCATATTATATAAAGTTATTTATTTTATAATGAAAAAAACTTAACAAGCTTGGAGAGGCTCTGATTTCCATCAGTGTCAATTAAAGGACATGGTGGTCAAATGAAGGTAAATAAATGTGATTTTTATTAATAGGTTAATATGATTTTATGAAGAAAAATAATAAACCATTAGTGCTATGAAATGAGCCACAGTTTTCAACAGAAATATCAAAGTTCAAAGGAATTTAATGCATGTTGATTTGTTTGTAGACAGGTTGATGTTTCTTCTATAGAGATCTGTCCCTTGAAGTGCAAAATTTTTCAACATACCAGAATAAAAAGGCAGTGAACAAAAGGAGTTTGGGCTGTCTTCTTTGAAAAGCAGTTCCTTAATCCCTTTTTGAGTTTTCAGCTCATGTTTTAGTCAGCAAAACAAACACACTGCTCAATGTTGTAGGCAACGATAACACCAGGGTAAACACAGGAAATGCTTTTATTAATGTGATCTAAGCATTTAATTGCCTTCCTTGTAGTTTAATCTTATCTTTACACATTGAAGCAGTGCATATTGTACATTTCTGATCCTCAAAGGACAGATATTCATATGGCATTGTAGAATAAGACATTATCCCCAGGAACCTGACAGGCCTGTAATGTTGCTTGTCAGCTGAGGGGCTAGGAAGTTTGTTATAATTATGAAGGAGATGTACAAAAGATCATGGTTTGCAAAAGGCAATGCTGAATCCCATTTTATAATTAAAGAGAAGGGGTAAAGTCAAGATGTGCCATGAGTTCTGGGTTCTGGTGAGAAATGAACTGTCAGAATTCAGTAAGCCCCAAACCAGAGAGTTCAGTCTCCAAACGATACATTTACAATTAGGTTAAAATTAAAGAAACAAAGCTTTAAATGCTGAGTGATCAAAGGACTATAAACTTAATCCACAATTTAGGAGCCGTGTTTATGATAGGCCAATTATCAAAAGCAATGGTTCTCATGTTCAACTTAAACTTTTTCATATTACAGCCACGTCTCTGTACTTGCATATGTAGAAGAACATACATCAAACTAAGAAGAGAAGCTTCCTTGGTTTTTTTAACCAGCTATTTTAGCTTCTTCTCTTAAGGCAAGCAATATAACACTAGGATCCCCTTCTCTGTTCCAGACCTAGATTATGTTTTGTTTGCTTAAATGTGGGTAGGTAGAATTGCAGGCAGGCTGGATTTCAGATCTGGTTTTGCTCATGTTTAGTATGTTAATCTTCTTCTCTTTATACAGGGACTGTATCTCCTAAAATGTTTTAGAACTGTGCTTCCTTTTTTTTTTTGTGGTATCACCACACTAGTGCCTGAATTTCAAATGTCTCACTGCCTGGAGTCTGCCGTAATCACAGAATCCATTGCCTTAACACAGAATCTGTTAGGACTTCCTGCCACTCACATGCTCTATTTCCATAAATATGACCAGCATTTTATCCCATTTTTCCTTTATTTATTTTTACAACTCCCATTTCTTCTTTTAAAATGTGCTCTAAAGCACTGGATGTTGTACAGAACTCAAGAAAAAAAGACACAGAAGCATGTAGGCTTAAATTCTCACTCTGCCACAGTGGGCTGTACAGCTACAATTTAGGCTGCCAAAGCCAAGGAGCCAGGCTGCACTGCTGCACCCCCATATAAACTCCCCCAAATGTCCTCTCTCAGGATGCATGGTCCTTGCTGATGTATTGGGTAACATACATGCAGTTACATGCAGATGTCCTGAATTCATACGCCAATACGCAGAAAAGCAGTTAAATAACGAAATAAAATTTCTCCTCTTCAAACTTTGAAATAAAATGTAAGCATTCATTTGAATATTGTGAGCATATTTGTTTCAAAACACAATGTCTTTGCCAATCCTCTATGCGCCATTTTTCAGGCTGTCTTAGAAATACTATTCTAGGCAGCTAAAAAACGTCAAAGAGAATTTGAATTATGTATGTCTTGGCCTCTTCATCCATAATTTTCATGCAAAGGCAAAATTGTATAGCACATTTGTTTCAACCTAAATCTGCTACAGGCCAATGTCCTAAATTTAGACCACTGACAAAGTCTGTTTTAACTGTGTGTAACTAATTCATTTGACGTAACAATAAACTTATATTGTCCCAGACCAGGAGCATGTCAGGGAAATTTCTGCAGAGCTTCTGATGTGTGACACTAAAGTTCAGAGGGAATCTTATTTCATCCTTTTACTATTTTTAACAAATAATTGAGAATTGGGATCTCCTTTTCCATCTTGAATTTTCCAGGGTTTATTGCTTTTAAAAGTAAATAAAGTAAATATAATCAAGTACAGGGATATCCTTAAATATTACTCTGTTTCCTCATAGCTGCTGAAGCTGACAATCAGTTTGCTTGTGTCACTTGTAACACCAACAATTTATCCATGTATTTTGGACTATTGCCTAAATTGTGTTCTGCATGATTATTTTTCCCAGCCCATCTGCAGTTGGGCTCTCATTAACTTTTCTAAGAGGAAATGGCATAAAAGAATGTGACTTTAGAACCATATAGGCATATTCCCCTTGAACTTTCTTAAGGCCAGGAGCCTGCCCCACTTTTTCCTTTTTCAGATTTATGTGAGCATGGCACCCGTTGCTTTCAGTGGAATCACTTCTGATTTACAGTGGTTGAAACCAGGCTTTAGGGTAGAATAATTGACTTGGTAACAATGTAAAACAATAAGCATCTGCTCTGATCCCTTCTGTGTAGATTTATATATGATAAGAGTGAGCACTTGGGAAAGGTGAAGACAGTATTAATATTATTGTGTGTGTTTTTCTCTATGCCTTCTGCTTGGTTTTTGAACTTGAGGGCTCTATTGGGAAATTTAAGAACTCTTATCATTTACTCTAATAATAAATTCGTCAAGACACAGCTCTTGTAATACTTCGTTCTTGGTTTTGATTCAATTATTTTGACATTACTGAAATGAACCTAGAAATGTCTCTCCACTGGGGAATAGAAAGGCAAAAAGAACAACATAATAAAGAAGCCATGAAGAAAGCTGTGTGAAAAGCCAAGTGATTCAAGAAACAGACAGGTGGAATGTTCCTCATTTCCTGCTGGCCCATCTCAATATACTTCAACAAGTGAACCGTATTTTACCATCAGGGTCTTTCATACAACTACAGCAGTTTTGCTCTGATCAGTGATCCTTTGCCTTTTACTGAGCTGAGAATAAAGGATTTTGAAAACAGATTGGGGGAAAGGAAAGCTATGGATTTCTTTAGGGAAAAATCATCTTAAAACCCCCTCTATCTTAGAGGATTAATGGAAAGCCCTGTCTGCTTTTACCTGCTTTTCATGGCAGTCAATGGAATGTAAAGAAATTATATTGCAGTGAAATAGGGATGACAAAAGAGTTGAGAGGAGGTGAGCATGTTTGGTCCCTTTTGAATGTGGGAGTGAAAAGCTTTGTATAACCTTTCACATGGTTAATAGAATTAAGTTGTATTGATGCTATTGTTAAGTATCAGTTCCTTGTAGTCTGTCTTCTATTTTACTTCACAGCCTTAGTTCAAATCCTAAATACGTTAATTTAACAGACAGATGACACCCAGGGGAATTAGTTTGCATAACAAAATAATTATCAGTACTTGTTCCATCTCAGCAGAGAACTCTAAAGCTTTTGCTAATGATCTGAACAACTGACTCCATATTTAGATATTTAGATTGTGTTATAATTTTATTGTGCATGGTCCATTGCAACTTGGCTTCTTGGAGGAAGGAAAGTCTGCTCTAGCTCGTCTGCATTTCCTATCTTTAGATGGTTGCATGATAATGAAACGCTGGTACTCAATTACGATATGGCACTGTAATTATGTCATGGGCTTTTCTTATGTTAGTGGCAGAATTGCTTGCAGCAGGTTTGGTTTGGATTATTTGTCCTGTGTTTTTAATTGTCTTATGCTGATTTAGTTAGTTGTGACAACAGGCCTGGGCTGCTTTGGGCACAGCTACTGTACTGCCAGCGTTCCGGGGCACGTTGTCTTTCTCGATGGGAAATTGTGCTGCCATGGGATTATTGTCTGTTGGGCAACATTTGAGCAGGATTTCCGAGACTCTCAGCGTGGTCCACGTCTCTGTGGCTGTAGTTTAGGGAAAGTCTGGAAGTTTCGGAGGTGTCTGGTTTGTGCTCAGGTGCCTTCTGCTGTCCGTGGAGCACAGCCGTGTCCTGAGAGCAGCCGCAGGCCCGGGGCAGCGCGGTGGGAGAGCAGCGCGGCTGTGCTGGGGGCACGTCCGGGTCACAGCTGGGCTGGGTGTGCAGGGCAGCTCTGCCCCAGCCTAGGGCAGCGCGGTGGGAGAGCAGCGCGGCTGTGCTGGGGGCNGCGCGGTTGGAGAGCAGCGGGGCTGTGCTGGGGACTCGTCCGGGAGCAGCCGGGCTGGGTGTGCAGGGCAGCTCTGCCACAGCCCAGCCCGGGGCAGCGCGGTGGGAGAGCAGCGCGGCTGTGCTGGGGGCGAGTCCGGGAGCAGCCGGGCTGGGTGTGCAGGGCGGCTCTGCCACAGCCCAGCTCTGCCTGCACTGAAATGCACCCCACGGCCTGAAACTCTCTCCCCCCTGGCCGCCCCTCCAACTCGTCAGGCCAGCCCAGTCTTGGGGGGCTTCAGAGGGGAGATGTTTCAGGAACCAGGCGAGAGATCCACAGAGGCTCAGTTTCCTTATGTTTATTCTCAGGGATGAAGGAGGAAAAAGAGGAAGAACAATGGCGGAGCAGGGTTTTGTCTGGGGTTTGGTAGGTGTGGGTTCTTGGCCCTGGGCCAATGGGATACAGAAAGGAAGGAAGGGGCAGGCTAACATAGTTACAGCTTGTGGGGGTCTCTTGGGAGGATCATACCATTCCCCAGGGAAATGTAACAATGGCCCAGGAGAACTCATTTCCCTAGGGCATCTTGAGTTGTTTTATAAACAAGAATTTTAGGTTCTAATGTGCTTTGAAGTGCACATCTCACTTATTATAAAAGCTGGTGACTTCTTGGGTCCTGTCAATTGTTAATCTGCATGGGAGAAAAGACAGCTCTTCTCAGGTTTGCTGTTATACTTAAATTAGGGTATCTAATAAAATTATTTTACGCCTGCAGATAAATGATTCTTTTTTAATCAACATACATTTAATTTTAGTTTTTCAAATGATTTGAGAATATATTGACAAAACCTGCAAATTTCCTACTAGCCTGACTATACTTCTATAGGTAAGTTGGCCAGGGGAAGGAATATGTTTGAAAAACAACTATAATTGAAAAGACAGTACTGTCAGGAGTCTGTAGCATGGTGAAAATAACAAAATTAGGAAAAAATCTATGTCCATGGAGAAAAATGCTTCCAATCACAAACCTATTATGTATAACTCAGTATAGCTTGGCACTGCTGTCAAGCTGTTTTGTGGTGTTTTGTTTGGTTGCCTTTTTTTTTTAACAGTGTTCAAGCTCTGAGCTCTCACATAGATAAAATTCTTTCTCTCTTCTATTCATGTCATCTTCGTATCAGGTTAAGGTCACTTCAAAGACAGCCCCAGGGACCTTGCATTGTGGCTCTGTGCTCATAAAGCTGACCTACTGATGAACGGGGGTTTGGTGCTTAGATGTGCCAGTCTGTGGTTCTACAAATATTTACTCAGAAGTGAAAATCAAAACAATACATGAAAACTGAGCTTTCATTTCTTTTGGGATTTGCTTCTTGTCTTATTTTGCAAAACTCCATTAGAAGCTTTTCTTCCATGGGATATACGGATGATGCAGTGGATAAGTCAGATCTGAGTGTGCATCGAACAACTGGAAAAAATTATTCTGGCTGACAGCTGCGAATTGTAAGAGTGATAGTGAGATATGGTTGGTGTCATAGCAAACCTGCAGATAATCTGCAGCAAATGTAAATGAACATGTGGAAGGAGCTGCTGTTTCATCTCGTGTCTGTGGTGAGAGTGCCCTTCCCCGTTCAGCTGTGTGGGGTATGGACACACCAGGAATCACTGTTGGGATAGGAGTGATCTGCTTTCACACGGGACAAGACCTTTCCATTTCCTCCTCAATAAAGGGTAGGTCCCCATGGCCCTGCAGCTGGGACCCTGAACACTCCTAGGCATGTTCTGTGGGACAGCATCAATGACTGACTGAGTGCAGTTATGTATTTTAGACTTGGCCAGCAGCTTAATTCCATATAACTTTCTGTGTGTTGCTATTACTAATTTAACAGTGGTTCTTACTATTTTTCAAATTAAATACAAATAAAGATGTTTAGCTTGTTGAAGCTGGTTTCTATGACATCTATCAAGATGCTTTTATCAAATCTGTGTAATTTCATACATAATGTCTGACCCACAGATGTGCAAATATAGCAAAACTGGAGACTTTTTTAATATTCTGCTTTGCACTCTCAGTCATCTTCTTCCTCCCTGTTATACTTGAAAAAAATTAGGATGTATAGAATCAGAAAGATGAAGTATAGTCTGACAGATGCACAATTATTTTGTGCAGGGTAGTCATGTGTGCATGCGTGGTGTAACTTTTTTCTCACTGAAGTAATTGCAGACAACACTAAAGTCTATAAATTATTCCAAAGCCAAATCCTGTTGTAAACAAGCTCATAAGAAGTCAGGAGCTCTTAGATTATTTCTGTCCTTAGATGTTTAGCATAATGACTTGTTTCCAATGAACCATTACTTGTGCCTGTGGAGTTCCCATAGAGGAAATTAAGCATTAAATTTTAAGTGTTATTTTTTTTTATTTTCCACCTGCCATCCTAATTGCAATTTTCAAAGTTTGCTTCCAGTGACAATGGAAACCTTTTCAATAAATCAGCAGTATTCCAGCAATCTCTGTGCTCCAGGCAGTAGGATGTAATCTGCCTTTGCAGATCCATCTCTCAGTTCCACCCAAGCCTGCTCTGCTGGGGCTGAGGCCCGGGCAACGAGCGCTGCTGGAGCCTGGGCCCTGTGGCTCCGGGAATGGAGAACTGTGGGAGTGGCTTAGCCTGATCATAAGCCACAGCCCACTGGGTGGCACCCTGAAGATTGTTCTTCCCCTTAGTCTGGAAAGTTCTGTTAAGTTCGGTTCTGCATTTGTTCTGTGTTANATGTATGGGTTGGAAGAGACCTTCAAGATCATCAAGTCCAACCCGTGCCCTAACACCTCACCTAGATCATGGCACCGAGTGCCATATCCAGTCTTTTTTTAAACACATCCAGGGGTGGTGACTCCACCACCTCCCCAGGCAGTCCATTCCAGTACTTTATCACCCTTTCTGTAAAAAACTTTTTCCTAATATCCAACCTATATTTCCCTTGATGCAGTTTGAGACTCGTCAACCCCAACACAGCCCAGGGCTCTCTGCTGAGGCTTTCTTTGTTTCTTCCTGCATTAGGTACTGCAGAGGTAATTGAACAACAGTAAATTCATCTGAATCTGTTCTGGAATTAGTTGGCCTTTTTATGAAATGATTTTGCCTATTCTCTGTCCTGTTGCCCACATTCCTGGGCAAATCTGTGGCTGAAGGGAACTACGTTCACACTGTAGGTGTTAATTTTAATATGCATGTCATGTTTGAAAGTGTCAGCAGAAAAGACTGAATGATACTTGTTGCATATAAATCTGAAGTACATAATTGCTCTGGCTGACGTGTATGAATGCACTTTCATTATCGTGTCAAGAGGACACTTTGTGCTTGCAAATGAACAATGTTTGGGGTTGGCAATAAAACGGGAAGCACTTGCTTAAATAAAGTTTATTACAGCTTTTAAGAAAAATGTAATTATGAAGTGTTCATACTGAATTAGAAAACTGGTTTTGAAGTGTTAACTTTAGTATGAAATGGAGTTATGGTTTAAAGGGGAAGAGTGCAGGGTGCTGAGGGTTTACTAAAGTGAGCCCAAAATAAATGTGAGATGATGCTATTTGATTTGCAGGGCCATGCAATAGTCAGTGGGTATGTGAGCTGGTTTCACAAAATAACAAGTGACTGACAACTCCCCCACTTTCTTAAATCAGTTCACTTAATTTAGTGACCAGAGGTGGAAAATACGTGTGTAGATGTAGAGATTCAATCTGAGAATCCAAGGTAAAGGGCCGAGTGCTTGGTTAAAACTAACCAGTACCACTAACCCTTACCTGCAGAAAAGATTCTCTGTTTGGGAACTAAAACCAGCCCAACAACCAAAGAACCAACCAACCAACCAACAAACCAACAACAACAACAACAACAACAAAAACAACAAAAAACCAAACAAACAAAAATACAAAACCATTAAAAAAAACCCCAAAAAACCCAAACCACCAAAACCATGTTTCCTGAATAAGGATGGAAATCAGTTTTTCATACAAGTTTCATTCAGTAACCAAACACCACCTTATCTTACAGGGAAGCTCAGCAGGGATAGTGAGGCAAGGACTGTTACATCAGGGTGCTCATTAAAAGTTATTTGGAAACTTCTTATGTTCACTGGTTCTGTTGGACCTCTGGCCTGTTGTGTGGCTCTGTAGATATGACACAGGACTGACAACTAAATATGGATTTCTAGCATAATCCAAAAAATAAAATCATTTGAGTTCTAGGCACTGCTTTCCAGCTTGCATGAGGGAAACCCATCCAAAACTGCTGTAAATTCCAAGGCATCAGAGGTGGTACTCAAATTTATGAGCTGCTGGCTACCAGCCACGTGCCTGGTGTGTTTATTATGCAGAACACATGAGTTAGGTATGATTCTGACCTGTGTGTTGCTCTGGCTTTAAATCAAGGACTGTTGAGCTAGGGGTTGTAATCTCTGGAGAAGCACTGTGCAATCTGAAGGGTCACCCCTCTGTGAGTGGGGCGGGGCAGGGAATGGAGGATATGCAGGAAGCAGGAGAGGCTCTGGAGGGTGTAGTCTCAGATGGTGGTGAACGCAGGAGCTGGAGATGCACCCACCCGGGGCTGGAGGCACAGCTTAGCCTGGGAAGCTGCAAATTATTGATTCCTCACCTCCACAAGGCAGTGTCTGCCAGCAAGATTGTGATGGAGCCCCTGTTATGCACCGAAAGCTGAAGCCCTGAGGGAGTGTGGTGGCAGAGGTGTTGTTCACTGTGATAATTCCTCCTTGTATGTGCTTTTGCACACCCCTGTGCTACGGGAGTGGATCTGACCCATGTGGCATTCAGGAGTTCATAGCAACTTGTTAGTGTCTTTTGTGATTATTCAGTATTTCTAGTGGTCCTTAAAGATTAGATATTGCTCTTAAGAGAATGTTTTCTGCACAAGTTTCCCAATTCCATGTTTTCCTTCATTCTTTAGGAGATCTTTCAGAAACTCCATCTGTGTTGCTGTGTTTAAAAGAAAAGTGAGGGAGTCCCAGCAGTGAGGGAGATTTTGCAGAAAGGAAGTAATAATTGCAGTCACATGAAAGCTTTGCTGTCCATCAACAGAGAGTCTAGATGTGTTTCCCTGTAGCTCCTGTTTTGTTTGCATTTCAAAATACAGTGTGACTTTAGTGTGTCTCCTGCTTGACTACAGATGCATTTCTGCTGTTTATTTTCTCTCTTTCTCACCTGTCCCTCCCTCCCCTCCATTAGGAAATAAAAATAGAATAAAAACACTTTAAAAGTCTTTCCTCCTTTTGGACAGGAACTTCTCAATGAAATCTTTTCTTCTCCCCAGCTTCCCTCTAATGTTCTTTCTCTAAAGGTTTTGATAACCTCTTGAAGGGCTAGAGATGCTCATATAAGTCTGTTCTGGCAAAACCTATGCCTGCAAAGTGGCACTTGTAGCATAAGTGCTGCCATTCAGTGAAGATTCTCATAAGAGAAGATTACTTGTGATGTCCCCGGAACTGCATCTCTTCCAACAGCTTCAAACTTGTTGGGCACTGAGGGGTTGTAGAAAGGTGAGACACTGCCTGTAGCTGTCTGGGATCACCCTCCAGTTTTCAAGCTGTTAAACTAACAATGAAAAATTCTGATTCCTGCCTGTTTGTCTGCTGTTTATTTCTGGAATGCCAAAGCATTGCTCTCCAGCGAGAACTGATTGCTGCACATCAGGAAAAAATTGAGGAAAATGACTTAAAAATTATTACGCTTTTTGTTTTCCTTTTGTACTTAATTACCTGTGCAACTGAAGAGAGGCACTCCTCTCATGCAGCTAATTTTATTTCCCTGGCTGAATCAAGCAGTAGCTGCAGAGATGGAAAATACAATAATCCCCTTAATGGAAGCTGGTGTTTATTGCTAAGCATGTAATATTTTCCGAGACTGTGTATTAGATATATAATTTAGGTTGAAGCACAGTTATGTAGCACTGGAGCTCTCCATCCACCCTTAACTTGCAGGGGTGTGTGCAGTGCCTTGTCCCTGACATCCGAGATGCTATTTAGACTCTGGGGTTTAAGCACAGTCATGAGAGGTAAAGATAGAGCTGCACCCAGTTCTCAGTGCTATTGGTATTTTTTGATTAGATAGCACTTCTGTAAACTACTGGGGGGTGTGTGCCTTGCCGACAATTCCATGTTAATTTACATCAAAGTAAGAGACAGTAGAATGGGTCTCTATTGATGCAACAATACCAGGTGTGCTTTGTAAGACCAAGGAACTGGTGAAAAAAATCTGTTGACCTTCTGATGTTCCTCCAGTCCGAAAGAAAAGCTGTCCCCCTAAGATATTGCACTGCTGTTTACAGGGAAGATTTAAGACTGCTTGGAAATGCAATAGTAATGGAGAAAGAATGGCTGCAACACTAAGTATTAGCTTAATGCTTGTTTGTGTGCTTAATTATTTCATTATTAGCTCCTGCTGTGCACTTGAAAGAGTGAGAGGTTCATGGATAGAAGCTTTGACTTCCCACTAATGAAGAAAGGTTATTTGTTCTCAGAATTTAGTCAGTTTTCTGCACATAGACTTGTACAGAAAAGGTAAATTCTCTCATGCAGTTCTCCATTGGCAGCAAAGGGAGAGGGGAGGTGAGTATTTTGTTTTGGGACAGAAGAGACTGGAAGAACAAAATCTCTGTAGATGTGTAAACAATCTGGTTTAGTTGCAAGAAGACAATAGGAAAACCAAATTAAATTGTAAGCATAACTAAAGTATAGCTGGTATGCTGTATGGATTTATTTACAAATTGACCAGGGGTTTGCAACTGATCCAGAGTGCCTCAATTCTTTATCCTTCTAAAGTTTTTTTTAGCTTGTTTTAATAAGTTCTGTTCTGGCAAAAGCAGATGTGAAAATGTCAGTCATAACTCAGCTTTTTGCAAAGTCACAGGTGTACTGAGGTCTTTTAAAGGTGAATTAGCACATCCCTATGGTTAATCTCACCATTAGATAATATTTTACCTAAACCCAAGGAAAGGATGATTAGAAAATGTTAAAATTAAACTGGAACAAGTCATGTCCAAACAAGATTGTTATGAGAAGGGAGCCAGGTAATTGCTATAGTTCCTTCCAAGTTCCAGAGAGAATGAGACCACCATCATTTCATAGCTGTGGTGCCAGTCCCGGTCACTTCACCCTCAGTAGCTGTGTCCAGTACCAATGCCAGTTTGTGCTAAAGGGGATATCTTGCTTTCTAAAATGAGCAGCAGGTCTGGAATAATTATTTTCCTGTGTATTTTATTGTTTGAGGGAGGGGAGTTCATTTGTGAGGTTTCTTTTGTGGTTTTCTTTTTTTTTTTCAATTATTCAGGTGTTTTGATTAGTTTTATTTGGCTGCAAATTGAAGAAATAAAACATGCCAGATTTCTATTCCATCAAGAATATAAAACCATGTAGTTATCAGTTCAGCTTTTCAACACCACCACCTCCCTCTTTCCTGTTCAGGAAGTTACTGCTTTTAGAAATGTCAAATCTTAGAAGAAGATGATAAATTCTGAACTGACCAAGCAAATTGAAGAAATACTTTAATTCCATATATTGGTTCTAATGTTCTTCTGGTCAGATTTTTCATAGTTTATCCATAACCCTAGTTAGCCTTGACCATCAATTCTGATATTGCACCACTGGACAATGTCAGCATCAATGAAACATGATAATAGAGGTCAGTGAAATTGATCTTTCGAATCTGGACAGAGCGAAGAAACAATGTGGGATGTGCTCTGGTTATTGAGGTGGTCGGAAATAAAGTTAGGTAAGAGGTATTAGAGTGTGCTTCAGTAACTGAGCCAAAAAAAAGGGAAAAAGAGGAAAGAAATGGTTTCCACACGTCAGCACTGAGGGAAAAGGGAAGCCAACAGAAAGCAGGTCTGCATGTTTTGGGGGATGGGGGCAAATGGGGATTTTTCCGTATCGATTTTCGTGTATGAGAAGGTTTCCAGCCATGAGGCTGATGTGGCAAGCAGGTGATGTTAGAGAAGTATGAGACTGAGTAGGAGAGGTGCGACGTAGAAAAGTGTATTATTAACTTAAAACAGTCACTGCACATTACAACAATTGCTGGTGACTGCTGGGCAGATTTCCTTTGTTCTGTGCTGCCTGTCGAAAGCTGACCTACCTTGTTTTTAAAGTGCACTTGCCTCCTTGACTGTTATCACCATACTGGCATCATGTGTGTTGTAATGTGACGTTAGTGACAGCCCTGCCAAATTAGGGGGGGTTTCTGTTTTAAAATACACATCTGATATATAAAGGAAGTATGACAAATCTCAGTCCTTTTCTGATTTGGGATTTTGGGACAAAACATGCTTTTGCTATCAAACACCAATTGATCTAAGTAAAACGATTTTTTGGAGTGTATGAGAGGTATTGAAATTCTGTCTCAATGCTGACTGCTGCTGTCAGAAATCTGCATGGTTTTCTCAAGGTTTTCTGTAGGGCCAAAAAGTCCAGGAATGGTTTTTAGTCAATGGGATGGAAATCAATAATAGGACAAAAATAAAAATTCAAGTAACTCTAGTGTTTATGAAATGAGAAGTTTCTGAAATTGTCATTTCATATTCAACTAGCATAAGATCAAATTCCAAGTGTTGAATAATACTGTGAGTCAGAAAATAATAGGTCTGGTTTTTGATCTTTTGTTTATTTACATGCAGAAAAGATACCCTCTGCCTTCTAAACTCCTCTTTGCTTTCCTAGCATTGTTTCCTGTGGCATTTGGGCTGCTTACCTTTTCTCTGCTGACCTAGTTAAAAGGATGATTTAAATTTGGTATATTGTGGTTTTTATTTCTAATTAGCTGGGATGTAATCATTCCTTGAACAAATCTCATCAAATGACTTGGGACTGAGTTGCATTTAGCTTGAACAAACAGAGAATAAATCTGTGTCTCCGGTTTCATTCATTCATTTTGACCATCCCATTTACCTGAATTCAAGGCTGGTTTCTCATATTGAAGTGTTCTTTCATTTCTGAGTGAAAGGCTGCTCAGCTCAAGTGTGATGGAAAAAAACACACTGAAGTCTGAAGTAGACGTGGGCGGGGAGTCTAAATTTGTTCACCCCTGAAGTCTCTGGAGTTAGAAAAACACTTAGTTGAGTAATTCCCCCCTGCCCCGTGTGTGTAGAGATCCCAAACTGTCCCTTCATGTTCTCCTCAAGCTACCACTGCCAACGAGGCCTCTGAGGCTCGTCTCAGCCTTGTGGTGGTGGCTTAGCCTGATTTTAGGCTGCAGCCCCGCACTGCCAACCAAACCCTGGCCAGACAGTGAGGGGATTGTCCCGCCTCAGACAGTGGGTCTGAGGGGCGTCTATGAGCAGCACGGAGGTATAAGCCGCAGCCCACTGGGTGGCATCCTGAAGATTGTTCTTCCCCTTGGTCTGGAAAGTTCTGTTAAGTTCGGTTCTTCATCGGTGCTGTATTACAGTCCCTGTCTCCCAAACTCCCTCACTGGATCGTATCTCAGCTGTGCCCTCCCCTTTACCTGCCCCCCATTGTTCCTCTTCTGTTACCGCCCCCCCTGAAAAAGGGTCTCCCCACCCCTCTCGGGGTCAGTCTAGTTCCTGAATGCATCGGATTAAAAGCATCTTGGACTGAGCCCTTTCCGCCTCCTTTGTTCTTGGGAACGCTTTTGCCTTAGATCAGGCTACCTGGCGCGAGCTGCCCGAAGAGGGAAAAAGCGCATTTCCCACCCGGCTTTGAGATTCTCCGCTGCGTTTCCTCTGCTGCCTGCTGAGCGGCGAGGACGCTTTGGAGACGCCACCGCGCTGCCTCTGCCTTGTGAGCTCGGCCAGGGAAAAACCCGGAAAGCGTTCACAGCCTGATGTGCCCTCGTTCAGAGGGGGTTTTATTGAGTCCTTTCAGGAGAAGTCTCTCATTCCAGTGTCCCTTGCGAGGGTGCTTGTTGGGCACTCGTGGGCGGGCAGCTGTTGGTGAGCACTGCGGCTGCTCTGCCCTGCACCAGGGCCCCAAGGAGCCGTGTCGGGGCCTTGGCTCGCCCAGAACCGGCCGTCAGCGACGGCGCGCTGAATTATTAAAATATGAATATCGATCTAGTATCAATACTCAACTGTGACAGACAAAAACTCTCTAACCATTTAAAGTTAGAAAGGGTATGTTTTATTACGACGCTGGGCAGCACATGGGTTAATTCCCTAATGCGCACTGCCAAGATTACAGGCGATTGCAAGCCTTTTATTTACAAAAGTGTTGAATACACAAAATACAAATGCATATTCACACTCTTGTCACCGCCTCTTCTCCGCTTCATATGCTAAATAGGTCCACGCCCTTCTGGGCATGCGTGGTTTGCTGTGGTGGTCGTGCGGGGGTCTCTGATGGTCTCTGAGGCTGAAGATTGTGGTCTTCCTCATGACTGACCTCCTGAACTCTTCTCCTCTGCGCGTGCGCTTTTGGTCCTTTGGTGCCTATCTGAGCACGTCTGTCAGTCTTGATAAGCTTGGAGACAGAGGAGCCCCTTTATCTGGGTTCTTTGCATCTCCTGGTCTTCTCCGGCATTGTCTTTTCTTTTGCCCTTTGTACCATGGCAGAAGTTTCTTAAGTAAAAGGTTAAAATTCAACACATAGTTCTACAAGCTAAAATGTAAATGTTTAATTTATGTTGTAAACTCAAGTGAACTTCAAAAATCTCTGTTTCAGTGCGACAGCACGGACCCGTCAGTGTTCAACCCAGGGTTGGCCTTGCTCAGCACTGTGAAAATCCTGTCCCGCTGCATGTATTCGTCTCAAAAGCACTTAGAAATCTAACTGTATCTGCAGTAGGGCTTTTGTGTATGACGCTTTGTCCTCACCAAGTGAGTGAACAACTGTGGTCTCCGAAGACGACTTAGAGAGAGATACAATATTAGATATTAGGTTGGAAATAATATATTGGTAGTGAAGGATATTGAATTACTCAGGTGGACTCCCAGAGTGTATTCCTGCATTTCTGCATAATGATTTTGGCCATTATAATGAAATAGTATATTAAGGGAATAAAAGATTGTCAATAAGGTATTTAAGCTTCCGCTGCTGAATGTAAAATACTTATATTTTACCATTTAAAAGCAACTAAGATGCTTCACCTTATCAAACTGCAATAGGTTAAGAGAAAAACTGTTCCTTCAGTGTTGTATATCAGCCCTAGGGTGAAGGTAGGGTTAAATTTCACTGTCTAATGCACATTTGTTCTCATCGTAAAGCTAATCTTGTAATTTCTCACAAGACTGGCAATCTTGGGAGAAATGAGCTAGTACTGAGGTTAAATTAACTCTTACCCTAAAGGAGGCAAAGGATATTCTTGGATGAATGGCTCAGCATGATACACATTATAGATAACTAAGGTGTTGCATAATACAAGTCTTGGCTTTTGGCTGTGGAAAGAGCTTTAGGCCTGTTTTTAGTAGCATATCTGTCTGGAAAATAATTCAAGGCTTTTTGGAATAATTCAGTTTTACTGAAAGTCTTTAAAATTGTACTATCTCATTTTATATTGTCTGTTGACTACTGATCTCAGAATTTTCAGTACTGGCTGGAGCCATTAATGCAGTCATTTTCTAGCAGAAAAATGTACAGTGCTGACTTCTTTGATGAAATGTGCAGGCTACTGGAATTTAAGTAGTGTGGGGATTTTTAATGTACATAACAAGAAATGGTAAAACACATTTTTCTCAATATAGCAATGGAGCTAAAATTTTTAAAGCCTTTATGTTGATGCTTACAGGTTTAAAGACAGGAAACTCTAATGCTTTCAACAATTAATCTGATATTAATTATTGAAATGGATGAATCTAAGGAGAGGTAGAACGCACACATTTGTTCAGAACAGCTTTTGCAGTCTGTTTTTGATTGTTTCCTGACAGCAGTGATTCTTCTTTTCTGAAACAGACTAAATTGTAATAAAATATAGCCCATAGAAGATGTTGAAAAATAATCCTGGAATAACTTATTTAATGCTGATTACACAATAACTTTTATCTCATAATAAATTATTTTTCATAGCTTTCACCCGTTCCATGTGAGAGTAACTGGAAATTGCAAGCTCAGCAGAAAGTAAGGATATTATAATATACGAGTGGTTATTAAAAGCATCAAGAAAGGGAAGTATTTAGAGGAAAAGTCTGAACTGAGAGAAATTAAAGTGCCTGTTAAGATTATTAATGTAACATTGCTATGGCTCATAGTTCAAATAATCGAATGTTTCTTGAGTGTGCAATATCCATTCATTTGCCAGTAGTGCAGAGTTAAGGGGAGAGATTCACTTTGTTCAGTGCTTTTTGATATATCTGTGAAGAAATTGAACAAATTCAGCACATTTTTTGGTCATGTTTTGGTTGGAGATTGGAGACATGGCACTCAAAATGGCAGAGAATTGAATAGAGAGGCAACATGAATGGGGTAGAAAACCAGTGAAATTATGATTTTATAAAATGGGCTGGAGCTGATAACAACGTCTTACATTGTTGGCAGTCACACAAACAAGTTCTGTAGAAATGTGTAGAAACTTTCAATAAAAATGGTTTGTGAGATCAGGTAAATGAAAGAGCTGGAATATATTCACAGGGTATTCTGAACTGGAAGGGACTCACCAGGATCATCAAAGCTCAGCTCTTCAAATCAGTTGACTTTGATTTTAATCTCTTGGTTAGTTCTGAATCCCTTTTGGAAAATCCTTAATTGCAGATATATATTAAAGCTGACGCTGATCTGTGGCTTTATGTTGATATGTGACACTGATACTTCTTGAGAAGTCATAGAAAAAACAAATCCATTGCAGAATGTAGTATTCAGATGAATTTTGGGACTAGTAAAGGGCCCATATAAAATTTAGAACTAATAGCTTAGACGGAGTAACTTATTTCAGACAAGAGTAGAGCTGTCAATAGGAGTCTTCAGCAGTAGAAAAAAAATGCCTTTAACAGAAAAATAGGCATTCAGCATATGAGGGAAGAATGTAGAGGGCAAAATCCAAGGAGAGAGGAAGGGGAGAAGGCAGAAGGTTTCTGCCCTAAATCCCTCCGTGACCCCCATTCCCACTGGCAGGAGGGGGAGGAGAGGGTGAAGGGAAGGGTCAACCCCAGTGCATGATTTCCTTCTTTGTGCCCTCTGAATGAAGGTGACAGGCTTTTCCCCATGATTTGTTCTGTAAGAATCTGCTTCTTAAGAGTAAATACTAGCAATAGTAAATATTAGCATGAATTCCAGTGCAAATTACAAAATATCAATTACATTCTGAGATAGAATCATTAGCACCTAATTTTCCAGTGGTATTCTGAGACTGAAGTAAACTGATCTTGGGACTTAAAGTCCTTTTTGATTCTATTTTTTTAGCATTTTATTTTACTCAGTGCTCTTTCTTCCTTTATAGGGAGAGGTTGGCTTCTGTGGCATCTGTTACAGGAGTGAAACTGTGAAT
The DNA here is from genome assembly GCA_013389985.1 of Dryoscopus gambensis. Taxonomy (NCBI): domain Eukaryota; kingdom Metazoa; phylum Chordata; class Aves; order Passeriformes; family Malaconotidae; genus Dryoscopus; species Dryoscopus gambensis. The sequence goes on along the minus strand of WEIT01027610.1, from coordinate 102,486 downwards.
TTCATACATCACTTCCAGCATCTGGGCTTCATGTAGACACATGACATCTGAGCTAGGTAAAGAGTACATTTAACTGACTTTCTTAATTACTTAATTTAGGTGGTCAAAGCTATTAATAGAAATGGCTGCAGGATGACTTTTTGATAATATATGGACAAAGATAAATAGATGTGGTTGGGTGGTGTTAAAAGGTAATAATAACCATGATCATAAATCTGGAAAGTTCAAGAAATTCTTGCCCTCAAGAAGAATAGGTTTTATGGAAATGCTGGCATCATTATTCTTACTCTGAGAGTTGTTTGTATTATGTACTGTTAATATAAGTAAGTGAAAACTCCCTCAGTAGAGCCTCCATCTGTGCTGTGTCTGTTGCCTGCAGAAGTGGGTGCGTGAACAACCACATTATCAAACTAGGAATCAACTTCCTACTCTTCCCACTTTTTCTCCTGCTTTTGATAACTTCAGGGATGTTTCTGATTTCTGCCACCTGCAGCAGCAGAGCAGGCAGCGCAGGGAAATGGCAGAGACCCCCCATCGCAATGTTCATGTCTTCAGACACGAGAAGGACCATTAAAGTTAAAACTCCTCCACACCCGCTTCAGATGTGTCACCTCTTGAACTGCCTGATATGGTGATTGCGTGGGCAATTCAAAAATAGCTGCCCTACCCCGCAACCCCATTTCCAGAGGAGCCATGTTTTCAGAAGGGTTTCACTCACTCTCTGCAAATCTCTGCCTTGCTCTCTAATTTAAAAAGGTATTCTTTGTGTCTGCCACCTCCCTGCTAAATGTAGATTGTGTGTCAGGGGGCTGACACACAAAAGGCCTCAATCTCTTAAGAAGCTGCCACCAGAACACCTAATAGACTGTCAGTTTGAATGTTTAAATGAGACACAGCAAGGGAAGGAATAATGCTTTTAACAAAAGAGTGGTGGGTAGACTAGGGAAAAAAGCTCAGCTCCACTGACAAGGTGACTGGAAATGCAGTACTTGCAGTAGAAGGGAGGTATTGATGAAAGCATCAGTAACAGGTGAAAAATGGTGCTCAGACTTGGCTGCTAATGGGAGATAGAGCAAGCATTTATGGCTGTAGAGAGAAGCCGGTAAGGAGTCAGCTTAGGACTAGAAGATTGGCTCCTTTGTAGGTTGCAGGGCTGTCATCTCCCCTGGTGACGAGCGCTGCTTTTAAGCTACATCTCTGTATGTAATACAGATTTGGGCATGACTGAGCCCCAAAAATTAGTGTTTGTACATCCTGTTTATGTTTTAAACCATTTCAGGTAGCTACATCTTTGAAACTATCCATGACATGATTTGGATTAGGGATTCAGAACTGAATTCCTCCATGTCAGCAGCATCTCAAATTGCCTCGCTCACAGATGGAACATGGAAGGATAGAAATTGCAAGAGTTTTGCTCTGTGTTGTGCAGGTGACGCATTTGAGCACCGCCACTATGAAAGCACTTTTACTTTGCTACACACTCCAACCAAAGACTCTTCTGCTTTCTTCAAGAAAGGTGGAAGGAAGAGCTCTGTACCTTCCTGTGACAGTAAAATAACTTTCTGGTGTTTGGTCTTTTCAAAATTGAGTGATGCAAAAAAGAAGCCATTACCAGTCAGTCACTGTCTCTTTCCTCCTCCCTAGCCCTGACTGTTGGATTCACTCATGCCCTTGGCTACCTGTTTTGCTGATAATTTTCCAGTTAACAGGTGGCAAGTCCAATGTTGCTGGATGTTATTAAATAAATGGTTTTCCAGATGGCTGTAATATTGTATCTTTAAATAAAAGTACACAAGCTTAGTGTCAGCATCTTATTTATGGAATGCTTTTGGCTCCTGAGCTGCTTGTTGAAATTGTTGTGAGCCATTTGGTCACTGAGAAGTAATTGTGTATTACTGTAGACAACAAGCTGTTTGCATTAATTAGCAATCAAAGCATATTGCCAAACAGGGAATAACATGTCTTTGACATCTCTGCAGATCCTGGTAACTGAAGCAGTGCAAACCCATGGACTGTCCTTTGCTGCATGTTTACAGTGTGAACTTCCAGTCCATCTGCCCGTTCAGTCACCTGCAAACCCACCAGGACACAGCTGCTAGAAACAAAAGCTGAGGTGGGAGAAACTGCATGTGAAGGTACAGGGGAGCTTGTCCAAAGACATTGTTTTTTGCAGCAAAAGTAACTTCTGTGATCATTTCGTGTGGCTTCCAAACATGGGAAATGGTGAATGTTGTCTTGTTCACACGTGCTATTTCCACCAGCTAAGGAAGAGCTGTGGTGAGTTGATCCCAGGCGCCTTGAAGCAGCCTCAGGGAAGCTCAGCAGGGCGTGACACAAGGACAGCCTTCTGGACATGGCCCAGTAATCCACCCGGGGGGAGGCAATGGATGGCCCAGATCTCATGGAATTAACCTCAGAAAGAATTCTGGCCATTCTCTGTCTCTCCCATTGCACTTTTGGAGGTGTACCAGTTAGAACTATTTGTCTCTGGACAGCAGTGCCTGCACAGAAGCACATTTGGATGTTCAAGGTGTCCTTGGCTGAACAGCTGGATAGGATATACTTTTATCCTGTTTTGTTGGTTTTGGGGGGTTCTTTGTTAAAAAATAGTTAAAAGATTGTTAAAAGATGGAAAAAACTGCAAGAGTTCAGGAACTTTGTTCCATGTGGAAAAAGAATGGTGAAGATAAAAAAGATATCTCTATGTAATTGACACTAAAAATAATGCTGTGGGGGTTTTCCCCTTTAGTCAGTCACCTTTCACCTTCTCTTGTATAACAGTAATATGATACAATATCAGCTGCATCCTAAACAGCAGTTGTTGTGATATGCACTCAGAAAACCTTGGGATTCATAGTATTTCCTGTGTAGCACTGTTTTTCTTCCTCAAGGCTTTTGGAGAATGTTCTCCTTAGTAGGAAAGTTTGATGTGAAAAATTAGGAGTAAAGAACCCAGAGTAGTCTGGACCCAGAAGCAAAAAACCTTCATAGGGACAGTGGGAACTGTGGGTTTAAAATTTTAGAACTCTGGCTGTTCACATTCCACCTTGCCTGGGAGTCCCAGCTTGATTTTTGATGACCTGGGAAGTCTTTGTTGACAAAGGTGGGGAGGATTTGCGTGTTTTGAGGAAAAATTAACTGCATGCTGCATCCATTTATCTTTTAAAATCAAATTAACTGTGTTAGCATAAGGTGGTTTTAAGAATTATGTTCCTGGACCTTAGGAAATGAGTGTGTGTGTCTCTGAGAACTCTCATGCTCCTGGGGTGGATTGGGATAATTTTCTGTGTGTGTTTTGTAGTCCAAGTGATAAGAGGAGTTCTGACTCCAGTGTGCAGGTTTGTACCCCCTGAGCTGGAACATGTGGGTGTTGGAAATCATGTTTGTGTTGTGTAGAGAGCAAAGGCACCATGGGAGAGAGGAAGGGAAAATACATTCAAGTGCAGGTCAGTGCTTTGCATTTAGACTTTTTTTGCAGGACTGCTTGTACTGGTAAATGCATTTATTCATTTATCCTGTCCTTAAGAGCTGGGGATGTTTGCCACTAAAATGCCAGGTTCTCTGAGTTATTAAGCACAGTATAATGAACTCTTTGCAGAAAATAACTAGAATGTGATCTATGTCTGCAGAGGAAGGAAAGGAGCAAAACACATTAAAAAATAAATTAATGTAATGCAAAATAACCTTAGTTCCACTGCACAGAAATTTATAATTGCACTGATATTGTTAAGCTGCTCTTCCAGAAGATGCTGCACATTCTCTGCACAAGAAGAGTATGATGATGAGTGTCATTCAAAATTAGCATCTTTCATATTCAGTGTTTCACACACAGATTTGGCATGTACAGGTAGAGGCATTTCAATGGAGCAAGATATCATCTAGACAGGAACTCTTAACAAACAATTCCCACCAGGGCCTTGGGGATGTAGCTTTCTAGTGCTTCTGGGTTTTGGCCTTTTTTATTTCATTTTTTCTTCTCTAAGATGTATTGCTTTTAGTTTACTGTGAAAAGGCAGTGCCCTGACACCATCTTTTAGGATCTCATTCATACCTCCAGGGTTACACTGGAGGTCAGGGCTGCATTCTCAGCTCCTGGTGGCTTGATATGAATGAATTGATTTTGAAATAACTAAATAAATTTCTGTGATAGGCTAAGCAAAGATAAAGCATCTTCACCAAAAGGTTCAAAGCCAGCATAATTGGCCAATGAATAGATAAGAGAAATGTCTTTGCTGTCTTTCAGAATAGCATCTTTCACACAACGTTTTTCCCAGCTGCGGAGTTCTCTGGCCTTAGGCACGTGTGGCTTTAGTGACCCAGCTGAGCCCTGAGGCTCCGATGTCCCGTGTGCTCCCTCAGGGAACTCCAGCTGTGGAGCTGCATTTATGGTGCTGCAGTGCCTGGGCCAGAGATCCTCAGCCTGGGCCTCGACAAGAGGAGGGGTTGAGGGTTTTTTGTTGTGTTAAAAATTGTTTTCCTTCTTTTACTTTGCAAAACTCATCAGACATTTTCAGAATGACTCGATTTGTTCTATTTCTTCTGTATCATGGCCTGAATTAAAGGGGGCAGGGAGTGAAAAAATTGGATTTTTAAAAGCTCCCATAGTAAGCAAACTGGACTTTTAGTTTTGGTCAAAGCAAAAGTTTTAGGTTATGTTTCACTAAATTTGACTGCCCTCCTTTTTTCTAAAGCCATGTTTATTTGCATGGAGGCAGAGTTGTGAGGGGGGAAGGTGTGCCTGAGAATGAAGTTGAGCGAGATGCTTTCAGCTTGCCTGGCTTTGATTACTTGTCAGGAGCAAGCGTTGCTCTGTTACTGAACCTGTTAGTCTTACACAGTTCTGCTTTTCCTCAAAACACCCCATCAGATGTATTTCCATGTCCCCTTGGATGAAAGCCCCAGAACTGGGCAGGGGGGCCTTGCTACCTCTTGTACTGTGAAGTGGTTGCAGTTTTGCTTTTGAACCTGGAATGATATTTTATTCTTGTATCAGTGTAGTGTATTAGTCCCATATAAATCTTCTTGCTATGGTTCCTCAGACATGAAGACTTAGCCTTAAAAAATTCATTTAATAGTTATTTCATAAAACCAATGCCTGCATACTTTAGTTCCCCTTTGTGTTTTTCTTGTCACACTTCATTGAGGTGAAAACAATTTATTTGCTTCTCTTGCCAGGATATGTCGATGTGACAGTGAAAATAAGATGTCATTTTCAGTGTCTCATCTGATCAACAACATAGACAGCTATCAACAAAATATTTACATTTTTCAGTGATGATTATGGATGAGAATGCATAAATCAAGGTTGTTTTACATTTTATAATCTAAATTGATTCTGAAGTTTTGTTAGGACTAGAAAGTGCCAAAATGATTCAGTGAACTCTAAGCGTGGCAATAACTACTGAAAACAGTCAAAATCAGGGCTAGTCCTCCTTATATTAATTTATTTTCACTAATTTTCAGTTCACTCTTGCCAGTAGCTCCCATTGATATTAGGTGTAAAAGAAGGTAAAATGTTCTGGTTATCATGGGCTTGTTTGTAACTTTTTTGCCTATAATCTAAATTTCTGCATTGGGTATATTACCAGAGATTTGCTAACAGGCAAAGCTCAATCTGTTTTAGCTTTCCAACTTTTTTTTTTAATATCTAGCCAATTTATATATTAGCTACAGCTTTGCATTTATCTGTGATTTCCAGTAAGCTAGGTCATGCTCTTAATTCTTTTATCTGATATCTTCTTGCCTCCTAAATAATTTGAAAAGTTTGATTTGAGACCAAGTGTCTCTTTAGACGCAAACTCGGCCAGATATGGAGTCACTAGACACTTGTGAGAACTTTGGTGATTGCAACGCTGTCAACTGCCTCTAAACTTTGTGTTTGCTTTTATAATTATCTCGTGTGTTCTCACAGGTGTTCTGTAGCATCCGTAAAGCCTTGGGCCCTTTTTTAATGACCTATGCAGACATAATTGTAGAATAGTCAAAAAGAACATAATAAAAGGAAGTTAAATACCATATATGTATCTTTACAATTCCTTAGTGATTGTTCAGTCTGTGTCTCCCGTTCTGCAATCCCTGTGTACAGGAACAAAAAAGCTGCCTCATAAGCCAGCTCCGTTTTTCAGCTGGGGGATGGAAGTTCCTTCCCACAATAGCAAAGTGCAGTTTTCAAGTACAGCTGGCGTGGGGGAGATGTGATGCAGTAAACACAGCCAGTAAGGAGGGGCCATCCATCATTTCACACACTCAGCTGCTGGTCTTGCAGGGGTTCTAGAAAAGCAAACCAAGGTGGGGAGAAGTAATTACTTTATACGTTAAAAGTGCCGGTTTAGGTTTTACTTCTCTCGTTTGTTTTTTTCCCCTCTGTTTTGATGCCTGAGTTGGAAGTGTGCAAGCAGACAGCTGAGACAGAAGAGCAGCTCCTTGTTTGTGCTGCTGGGAAAGCCCAAGTCAGGCAGTTACACCAGTGCTGCACCCATGAGCAATCCATGACGGATGTAAGGCCTCACTCCTCACGTCCTCACAGTCGCTCCTGAAAGATGACTCTGGTAACTCTACTCAAGTGCTGTCATCTCTCCTTTAAACACCCAGGGCACTGGGCTGAGGCTGCCATGGTGTTGGAGCAGCTTCATGGGTGCAGATGTCCATCTGCACAAACGGATCCCAGCTCGGTTTCCTTCACTGCTTCTGGTGCTTCTCAGAACGGGCAGCGTCTCTACCCTCCCCGATGCTCTAAAATGCTTTGAGTGTTGTTTCAACACCTCTTCTGAACAGAGAACCTTTCCTACACTGGAAACTTGGAAAGCAAGTACATGGAATCTGGATCTGGAATTCCCAGTATCCAAATAAATGGTAACAAACAGTGAGCAGAAAAGTGCTAATTTTGAGGGCAATACACTTATATACAGCCCAAAATGAAGTATTAAACATTTTTTCAGGCTGGTGACCTTTTACATTGAGGAGGGAGGATGTAAAACCTGACATTTTTTCACCGAACACCTTTCACAAGAATAAAAAAACCCCACCTTGAATCAGTGAGTGATAAATGCTCTTTTTTGGTTTTGAAATGTTCTACAATTGATTGCACACAGTAACTTAGAAAAATTGCCACAGACTCATAATGACAGGATTGATCTGAAATTATGTAAAATTGGTTTCAGTATTTTTTTTTTTTAAATAAGAGGTTGTATAAAGGTTACATTGTCTTTAGGTAGGAGTGAGTTACTCCTCAGCGTGGGTAATTGTACCTGGTAGTCATTGTTAAGGAAAGAAAAAATGGCTCCAGTGTCTTTTGGTCCCAGTTCTCCCTTCCAGTGTGCCCCCTCGATGTTTCCTTTTCCAGCCAGAGCTGTGTTCAGCACGGAAACACAGCCACAGCACCAGGATGCCCAACACGTGTCAGTTTTATTAAGTGTGTAATTTGTGAGCTATGCTGAAACCCAAGTTGTTGAAGGGCACAAACACAGAGATCTAATATTCTTCCGGCAAATCCAAAGTTATTTTGATATAAGACAACTTCTGGCAGGTTACCTTCTGTCCTTCCTGCAGTAAGATAATGGCTTTTGTCACTTGTTTTTAATTTCAAACTGATGTGCTGGAAGTATCTATTTCAAAGATGAAGGAAAAGTAAGACAAAAAGAGATTGTTACTTTCCCCAAATCAGTTTGATTTCTGTCATTACAAAACAATACCTTTCCAGCAGATGTCTTTGAACACCAGCCAGCACTATGACAGATAACTTAGAGCTGCTCTGATTATTCATGCAGATATCAGCAGGTTATTCCAAAAGGGCTTTATTTCATATTGTTAAAGCTATTCCCTTAAAGAAACAGTAATCTTTCTGATGAGCATGGGGAACAATTTCTTCAATACCAGTCCAATTTATTTGGACCCTCTGATTGGTGCTTTCAGCTAGATCTCTAAGCACAATATTAATTATTCATTAAGGTACTTGAAGGGAGAATATTTGCATAGCCATACTGTCAAAATTGATGAGGCTTTGCGTATGCACCGTAGGAATAGCTTTCAACTTAGTGCTAAAACTAGAGATGATACTAATAAAATTGTTAAAAAAATTATCTAAAAAGCCAACAATAATTTGAACTTTCTCATAACCACAGAACATTTATTTTTATAGCACCCACATGTCCTATTGAGAGATCATGAAAATATTCTTTCTACAGCTGGTCATGTGGGTATAGAATAAAAAAAAATCCTCAAGAACCTTTGTATAATAAAAGGTCATAATGGGCATAATAGATAGTAAAAAGGGAGAAGGAGATTTTCTGTGGGTGGGAGGAAAGAGTGAGGCTGACATTTAATGTACTTATCTCCAGTTGGAAACACACAGACTGGGTTTATGGAAAATTGCAGTGTTCTGTCCTTAAAGGCATGGATGGGCAGGGGGTCACCTGGTTACTGAACAGTTGGGATATTCCTCTTTGTGTGTGCATGTTAAGGTGCAGTTACTTCTAAGATGGTAAACTAAAAAAAGATCCAAACATTTAAATTCAAACTTTTTTTAAGAACAGCCAAAATTGAAAAAGGTCTTGGTGGCTGGGAAAGCTGCAGGGTGGCTGCGCTGTGGCCTGGCTGCAGTTCCCACAGCTCTTTTGCAGATGGGGGAACCAGGCTGGAACGTGTTTGAGCTTTTAATCATCCCTTATTGCTTTCTCCCAGACCCTGAGCTGTGCAGGGGAGAAGCTCTTCTGTCACACCACACAGAAAAATGGAGTGACTTGAGGAGCTGGTGCCCGAGTCTCAGTATTTTCTGTGACTCTCTCAGTATGCAGCCGCAGAAAAGCTCACTCTGTGTGCAGCACAGACTGCTCCTCACTCCCTGATCCGGCGCCCTCGCTAGCAGGGAAGGAAGGAAGGAACGCTCCCCGCTCAAACTTAGGGCAGCAGTGCCACCAGGTTTGGTAAACATCCAACTAGAATTCGTTCGTTTGTCAAAAAAGCAACTTACAGCTCCTGAATTAGACAGCTGAAACTGATGGGAGAGGTGAATTTCCACTCGCGAGGATATAATAACTGTTGTGGGATTATCTTTCAGAAGGTACTGAGGGACATAGAGGAAAAAAGTGACCACCTGCTGGAAATGTCAGCAGGGGATCAAACGCAGTATAGACCATTTTTCATTTATTGCAAATTTGGTTTAATTCTATTTCTAATCTTTCCACACCTTTTGAAAAATACTAAATTTACAATATTAAAACCATTTCGATACTAGACTATGGTTCCCTTTCAGTCTAATTCTGCTGAATCTAGAAATGTTTGAATATACCAGACAACTAATTTTAGTATAGATTTATTGAGAAACCATTATAATGTAAACTGAAATATTGCCAAATCAAGTGCCTTTTCATCATAAAAATGAAACAGAAAATAATATGCATAGATAATTTTGTAATTCAGAAGCACGCCCAGAAATTCAAGTGATTGCTATTTGAGTGTCACAGGGGTTTTTAGCTCCAATTTTTGTGTCTCAGAAGCTGCAGAGAAAATATATTGGTGGTGCACTGATGATACAAGGTTTGGAAATGTCTTAGAATGCCAAGATACAAAAGATACTGCAGGTAATGAAGGAGGTCATCTTTAATTTCAAGTCTTTTTCTTTTGTACATGAGTAAAATGTTTTTGGTCTCACAGAAGGAATTTGGATGTTCAATTTGCATTGTAACTAAGGGCAATTCAGCATCCTGATCTCCTGAGAGTCTTGAAAATATGATAATCTTATCTAAAATCTCATTTGCTTTGCTTTTACCTTTAACAGTTCTATACACAACCTGATCATTATTAAAATGCCCTTTAAAGTGAGCCTGAAAATATTGGGATTCCATTTTGAAACAAGGGCTGAATATAATTGAAGGCATTAGGAGAGGGAAAGACTGTAATGAATGGCAGAAAAGGCATATGTGCCAGTCCTGAGCTGGAGTCGGAGGCACCTAACAATGGGACTGGAAAAATGCAGTCCTACATTGTAAGAGAATATGAATTCCATCAGTATTCATAACATAGGTTGATATTCCATCAGTGAGACGCTGCTGTAAGCATCAGCCCATTTGCATGCAGAGCAATGCTCTCTTAAATAGGAAAATAAATGAGGAGTTAGTCCTGATATGGGGAATGCTTCGGACTATTTCCTTACATTGAAAATTCAGCAGCCCTGCTATGATTGCTGATTTCTAAATTTTTAAAGAAATAACCATGAGTTATAAGAGGTAACCACAACTGAAATCAAAATAAATATTTCAAGGCAGTTTTGTAAGCATTTGGGATTTCATCTGAATGTAGAATAATACCTCAAAGTTGTTACACTTCATGCCCTCTTTTGCTTTCCCCAATCATTTCTCTCAATGTAGTCCTTAGAAAACCTGCCCCACAAGATAAAGCAAACCGTCCACAATACCCAAAATGTTTTGGATTACCTCTACTTGGTTTGGACAATTTAAGCTGAATTTTCCTCTCTGATTCACATGAATTAAAATGTACTACCAGCCATATTTCTGCTGCTCGTACAGACAGTACTGCCTACACGTCTGTGCTTTTCCAAAAAGAAACTGGTTTTTTGCACATTTCTTCATACTTATTTTGTTTTTATGTGTATTTTTTGTTTATGGCTAAACCATACAGATATCTCAGACTGGGTGCAGAAATAAGGGCAGAGTCATCCTTAACTTGTCCCCAGTCAACACTTTAAGATTGATGAGCAATAGTTGAAGGCTGTGGTTGCTGCACCTTCTAACAGTGTAATTTCAGATTCAGGCTGAGCTTAGCCTGCAGAGTTGGTTTCACCTTTTGAATGAGCTCCAGCCACTTCAACTGAAATTGAATCTGACATCAAAAGTCACCCAGATGCCCATTAGGTAATAGGAAAGTGTGAACTGAGTTTCCCAGTGAGCAAAAGACATGCCTACACACGGGTCTGTCCTTTAGGTTTAATAAGATGGTGTATTAGGACAAAATTCTCCAGAGGTATCTAAAGACATGCCTGTAATAGTAGTGAGCAGCAATTTCAATGTTCCCTTTTGACTGTGTAGTGGAAAAAGCCATAAAACTGGTGTAATTTAACAGAGAAGAGGAATCAGTGCACTTTTGCACATTGTTGTTCATTCCACTTAATAGACTGCACCTAATGGGCAGCAGATGAGCTGAGGACAGGAATATTATCCTTTAGTGAGACATTTGGTTGAAAATAATTCAGCTTCTGTTAAAATAGTGTCTATTTGCTTTAATGTGGTTTTCCCTTGGGAAGATTAAGTACATAATTTTTTTTAATTGGTGAGTTAATAATTGTGTGTATGGAATGAAAGAGTTCCAAATTCTGTTATCAGTCCCAGCAAAACAGGGATGCTTTGACGTGAGATCGGTTGGACATTTCTGTGCAATTCTATACTGTACCCCCAAAGCCTGAGGTCAAAACTGGAACTTCAGAAGAGGAAATCTCCACATCTATGGAAATAATGTGAATTTTGGAACATCCCCATGTTTTGTAGTCTTGGTTTGGTGAAATGTCGATGTCCAGAAGGGTAAACATTCTGGATCAGAGGGTCATTGAGACTGGAAAAAACCTCCAAGACTGTCAAGTTCAACTTTTAACTGGAAGCCTCCATTCCCACTAAACTGTGGTGGTTTTGTGGGTATGGTGAACCCATAAGGGGGCATGAAGAAGCCACAGAATAGAATCCTACCTGCCTGTGCAGGTTTGTCCTTCTACCTTTCTTCTGGAATATCTATTCCAAAGACAGATCACTTCCCGCACTCCTTCCAATGACCCCCACATTAGGGTTCATACAACCAAACTTTAGAATATTGCTACTGCTTTAATTTATATATAATTTCCAAAATTAACTGTAGCCCCATGTATGCTTCAAATCTAAATTCTCATTTAAATTTTTCTCTGGATCTCCACTGTCTCCTTGACATAACCACCACGTGTGGCTCAAATGTTTCATGTTTAAAACTACTTTGATTTGAGGGAAAACATGTGAAACTTTAGGAGGAAATACCTGCACTGAGCAGATTTCCTTTTTAAAACAGAAGATTTTCACTTAAATAAATCTGGAAGAAAACGTGCCTGGGTAGACTGTACTCTGCTATTTCCGCTAAGGATATAGTGGTCATTATAATTAACAAATAATAACCAAAGACAGAGGAGTTAACTGCTGGAAATAGCATGGTGAGTTTTCAGACAGATGCTTGGGAGCTGCTGGAAAAAATGAAAGGTTCAAATAGTCGGGTCTGCAGCTCCAAGAGTCGGCATTTCCTTCCAGATAACCTATGCTTTCAAAAGTACCCTGTTTTCCCTTTCTCTCAGCAGAAGCTGAAGAAAAGCACACATTGTTTAACTGGACGTTCAAGAGAGCTTGGGTGTGATCTTTTAAATGAATTTTTTTATCAAAAGAATCTGAGTTACATCCTGAAAGCGTGTTCCCTTAACTTTGAGTAATGGTGCTGCTGTGATGGTCTCTGCTGATGGTTGAATCTGCCTTGATGTTGTTCCCAAAGCCAGTGCTGCTTTGGAATGCTCAGATAACAGTTCCATGGCCAATTGACTTTATGCCATGATGCAGTATCAAGTTAAATAGGTTAATTATTTCCTTCTTTTATTGTTATTGCTTTACAACAAGTACTTATCAGTATTTGAACAGAAGGGTATTAAAAGTCACAAATGCAGCTAGGAGTCGAAATATAGGTGGGAAAATAATGATCTTCAGGAAGGGTTCTCTTGTTTTCAGCCCTGGCTGGTGCTTCCAAATAGAGTTTATCTAAAAGTCATCTTTAATGCTGCTGACTCAAAGACTGTCCATGTGGTTTGGTACACATGCAGCAGCAGGGTGATGGTGTTTCAAGACACTGTTGTACTGGTTCTCAAAAATGCTTCAAACAGGTTCAGTTCTTTTATATTTTTCAATCCACACTCTCTTTGCAAGTTATCTACCAGGTAATAACGGAGCCTTTCTCTGTCAAGGTCACTGCAACCTCCACAGCATTAGGGCTGTGTACTTTCCTAGGTTACAGGAATCTCAGATTTTATATAGAGCTCACAAGCCACTAATGCTGAAGTAGATTAATATTTTAGCTGCCATGGGAGATTATTCCCTATTCCTTAAATCTCTTTTATTCAAGCAAAATGACCATGATTATGATCTTACTCAGCTTCTGGAAATTAGAAGGCATTATAAAGAAATAAACAGGAATAAGGAACAGTTTATGAATTTTACAATATTAGTTTGCTTTTAAAATAGTAAACCCCAAATGGGAATCATGCTTGCTGTGCCTTTTGCAATGCATATACATTTATATTTTCAAAATTATATGTGAGTTGAAATTAATGAATACTTAAAAAAAGAGACTTTTCTTTTAAAGTACAAATAGTGATTTGTCATTAAAATCTCCCTATAAAACATGTTGAGATTTATCTATTCCAGTCTTTTCTGTTGAAGCTGTTTGATGTTCTATGAATAATAATCTCTGGAGTCAGGTCCCATCTCACCTGCAGCACAGCTGAACTCCCAGAAAGTCTTCCCTTTTCTCTGTGGTCCAATAAATATCTTACTTATTTCATCCTCTCAGAGATGATAGATCTGGGTTTGGTTTCTGCCTTGAACAAAAGAAGAAAGGAATATTATGGGGTGGGTTACCAAAAGCCTGCCTGCCCAATGGATCTGGCCCTCCGGGGAAGCTGGCTGGTGGAGCACCTAACCTGTGAATACTGCTCTCATCCTTGGCACGGGAGAAGCAGCAGCCAGCTTAGTTTTCAGCAGCCTCGGGCTCTGCTGAGTGGCTGAAATGGAAAGGACTTTATTGGCAGACACTGCACTGAAGTCAGTGTGCCCCAGGACGTGACCAGGGGGTCAGGGACTGAGCTCTGCTCCTGCGCCCCAGCGCTGCAGGGGAGGGCTCACAGAGCCTCTCCTGTGAAATGAGGGGGTGGCTGGTAGGGGAACACGTGTCCATTTATGTGTCTGGGTCTCCAGTGCTTTGTCAGGGCTCGAGGGGCATGAGCCTGTCTGGGGTTATTTTCTGTGGGGGTGGCTTAGCCTGATTATAAGCCGCAGCCCACTGGGTGGCACCCTGAATATTGTTCTTCCCCTTGGTCTGGAAAGTTCTGTTAAGTTCGGTTCTGCATTTGTTCTGTGTTACAACTCCGCCCCCCAAACTCCCTCATTGGATTGTATCCCAGTTGTGTCCTCCCCTCTCCCTGTCCCTCATTGGTTCCCGTTCTGTTACCGCCCCCTTGAAAAAGAGTTTCCACGCCCACCTCAGGGTCAGTCCGGCTCGAGAATTCGGCCAGTGTAGATGCTGCATTCGCCAGTCTAGTTGCTGTATTTGCCTGTGTAGCTCCTGACTTTGTCGGATTAAAAGCTTCATGGACTGAGCCGTTCCCGCCTCCTTTGTTCTTGGGACGCTTTTTGCCTTGAAATCAGGCTACCTGGGGCGAGCTGCCCGAAGAGGGAAAAAAGCGCATTTCCCACCCGGCTCTGAGATTCTCCGTTGCGTTTCCTCTGCTGCCTGCTGAGCGGCGAGGACGCTTTGGAGACGTGGCTGCGCTGCCTCTGGCTTGTGAGCTTGGCCAGGGAAAAACCCAGAAAGCGTTCAATTTTCTGCAGCTTGTCCTACTGCATCACATCTGAATGTGCTGTCTGAAAACACTGTTGTGGTGCCAGGAAGCATTTTTTTTTTCTGGACTCTGTGTGAACTTTCTGCAAATACATTCTGCCAAACAGTAATTAACACATGGGCAATCTACTGCACTCATCAGCGAGTGTACAGTTTGCTGTATTCGTTTCCCTGATTTAATGGGTCTGTCCCAACCCCCTGGAGGGTGGTTGAAGTAGCTGCCTTTTGAGCCTGGCTCTCAGCATTCATCCTTACTGGACTGAGTTTGTGCTCAGTACTGCCTTCTCCAGGATAAAATTAATCTGAGGCAGAGGAAGGACACATGGACAAACAAGAGACCTTGGGAGAAGCCAAGGCATGGCTGGATGTGTTAAGCCATCAGCTGATTTGCCATGAATCACCTTCTCCCCTTTCAGACAAAAAGTTATGTGAGGGGTAAGCCCAACCTCTTTCTTTGTAATTTTGTTTAATTTTTATAATTTTCTTGGTAGCATGAGAGCTTGTTCACAGGTCTGAAGTAATAAATGGGTTTTACATCCATTAGCAGGTTAATCTGGAGTTTCTTGGATTGCTGATGGTTCAAAAATTACTCAAGCAAAAGAAATCACATGGTATTTATAAATAGAACTGTTTCTAGAAATTGTTTACTCTCTCCTTACGCAGCATATACCCTGCATTGGGAATTCTGAGAAAGTATATCTGATCTGAATGGGATACTGGAAACTTGGACACAGACCTAACCAAGAGGTGAAATAGGTAAAACATAACAGAAAGGTGCTAACCTGCTTCCATTTAAAAGGAAAATGTTTTATCTTTCTTTTTGGGTAATTTGTAGCTTTACTAACATTCTTTTTCTGTATGTAATTTAGTATATTTTCCTCGCTTTGAAAAATGTTATGGCAGAATCTCTGTTCATGAATGAGTGGAAAATGCAGAGGCACAATGACATATTTTTACCTTGGTTCTTGCTGTAAAGGTCCCCTCTGTGATCCTGCAACAGCCAATTTAACACTGCGTGGCCAGGTAGATGGGAAATCCTCTCCTGTCCTCTGCACCATCCATCTCTGGCTGCAGATTCCTGCCCACTCCTTTGCATTAGCTCAGTCTGTCAAACTGGCACTCTGTGGGCAGTCCAAAAGTCAAATAAGGAAAACCAATCTGTCATTCAGCTATGATGCTGCATCCTGAGTGATCTGCGTTTTGTCTTCATCCCATCTCCAGGAAATCTGCGGTTGCTCACACCTCATTCTTAATCTGAAAGGCAGAGAAACCTCCAGGCACTGGGTATCTGCCTTCGTCAGCTTCTTTCTCTTTGCCTTGAAATCCTTTAATGCAAAGCAGCATCAGCATCATAACCTCAGGTGTGATTTGAACTGAGAGAAACTTTCAGTGTGATTGTGCTGAAACAGCATTCTGAACACAATAAATGTATTTGACAGGATATGAGCCCTGAAACGCAACTGACAATTGAATTTGTAACTTATATATGTATTGCTGAAATTTCTAATGGCACATCACTGTCTTGTGAGCCTGTGATGCCACAACTGAGCTGTGGCTGCATCTGTCTGTAAGTTACTATATTGAGTGTTCCAAATGCCTGTTGGTTGGAATTCAGGGGGCTGTTTCATTTGGGGGCACTCCCTTGGTGTTCTCAGCTTTGGTTTGGTTGGCATGAGAAATTTTTCACTATCATTCTCACAGTAAATGAGAATTGAAATTTTAGTTTCTTACTAGCGCAGGTGCACCTAAGGATGATCTGGGGAATAACTAGCAGTGTGTCTAAGTTTGCACAGCTTCTAATTCTGCACAGAAGGAAGCCCTGACAGTCAACAAAATTTGGAAAAAGAGTTCCTTTGCTGTTCAATTTGCAGCTTTTAATAAATTTGTTCTTTAAATAGAAATGTAAAAGTAAAAAAAAAAAATTTAGCTCAGTTCTTCCTTCATTAAATCAATGGACACCGTTGTTGCAGGTGATGAGTAGACTGCCAGTCTGAATGTAAGAGGGGCAGTTGTTAACTTTAAATTGGACACAAGTGCTGAAGTCAAATGTTGTGCCAGAAATTATGTTGTTGGAATTTTGAAGAAAAAAGGTACAGCAGAAGTTGAATGAATGAAACCCAAGAGCGGGACCTTGACAACTAAGACAGTAATGAAAGAAATGTGTGGAGAAAGTATAAAAAATAGGAAAGTACAAAAATAGGAAAGTATAAAAAATAGAAAAAATTATCATAGCACCCTATTGACTAAAAATATATATGGAAAGTTGGTGTGATCACAACAGCAGAGTCTTTGCAACAGAGAGGCAGAAGAGTTGAGGGTGTCAGAGAACGCTCTCAGGGAAGCTTTTGTAAGAATGTGGGAGGGATTGAGGTGAGTCTGTTCCACATTTCATTCTTTTAACAAGGGTGAAAAGACTTTGAAAAACTCATATAATGGAGTTGAATCAGAAATGAAAGGAAAAAAATCTAACTTCCTGGGAGCACCGTGGTGGAACGTGTGCCCAATCAATTGTCTGAGTGCTGATTAATTAGGGAACATCATAGTTGTCACTTTTACCTCTGTAGTGTGTTCTATTTGATAGATGAGAGAATAAAGGACAACCTTTAGCCCTTTTGCTAAGATGTTATGAGCTTTTTAAGCAAGAGAGTTTGATCAATGCCTCGGCATCCTGTCTTTTTTGGAAACCAACAATCAGTGCTGCAAAATCTTTATTACCAGCAAAGCACTAGAGCAAGTCCTCTTGAATACTGCATCTCCACCAGATACCCATGGTACTATTTCCTTTTCAGCTGAGCTCTTGGACAGAATATAGGAAGCTGGAAGATGAAGTATTTAGGGGTCCTTGTTCTTAAAAAAGACAAATCAGCTCCAAGTGTTTTGCTATCATGTGATAGACAGCCGTGGTTCTTTGTGCTCCTCTGCCCTATCTCAGACGTGTCAAGGAAATGTCTTTCTCATTGTGTTGATCATGAGTCCTTGTAATAAACACTTTCATTGCCAGGCTATCTCAGTGTTCAGTCTCTGAATTTTGTTTTTATTTTCTTTCCAAACCAGTAGGGATCTATCCTTGCTTGGCTGCAGATTAAGAATTAAACATGGTGCAGTTTGACCTCCCTCTGTCGGTGCTCTGACTCCCAGAACAGTGCTTTCTTGAAGAGTGCGCTTCAGATTGAGCAATGGAGAAATATCCCTTCATCCTGCAGCTGGAACTATGGCTTTTCATGACTTTATAGGTCTCCATGTGGTAGGAAAATGTGATCTAACTGGGACTGCTCACATCTTTGGCCACCTGGGTGTGGGCAACACACAGAAACACAAACATTTTCTGAGCAAAGTGATCATTACTTGGAAGAATATTCTTTGCTATTAAGATTTACAAACTTAATGTTTCTCTGTAATGAGCACGGAAATAATTTTTATATATGTTTCTGTATAATCTTTCATGGCAATATTTGCATAAAGACAATGTTTTATGATTAACGAGCAGTTAAGAGAGACGGTATGTGCATGAATTCTATATTTACAATAAATTTAAGATGTGCTTCTCTGAATATTTCTTTCTGTGCATCAGTTGGTATATTTTCTTCATGTATATTAGGGAGGTTTTTCAGTTGTGTGATCAAAATTTGCTGAACTGTGGTTTATAGCAGACAATTAACAGCTGTTAAATAGGATTATTGCAGGCTGTTATCTTCACGTAGCATCGATTCAAATGCTAATTTTGCTCAACTTACTTCTCATAAGGCCACCCTACTGCAAGGTACACTGTATTCATGATGAATGACAAAATATATCTGGAGATAGTGCAACCTGTATCAGCAGATTTCCTGTCCTGGTTTGTGGCTCCTTGCACAGGTCAGGATTCACGAGAGGAGTGGGATGTGTGAGGAAGAGGCACAATCAGGCCTAGCCCAACATTTTCTTGGGGGTTTTTGTGATTATAAATACAATTTTGGTAATGAAAATGAATTATGCTTTTCACTTTGATTTTTTCACCTCTTGAAGAATGTCATTCATGCTGAGGGCTGTGGTAGGAGCCACCTTTGGGTGATGCGTTGTCTCTAAATGGTGCACATCTGAACACTGTGGTTTAAAATTAAAATACACCTTTTTCATGCAAAATTAACTATCATTTCCTCCTATCATCCTTTTCCTCCTCTCATCTCTCAGCTATGGCTTCACAGTAGATGCTTCCCTCTTTCCAGGCTAACTTCAGGATGCAATAATTTTCTGAGCTTTGCTGTTGGAATGATGTTGTCATGGGAAGATAATATTCTCCTTCCTGCCCTTTACCATCTATTTCCATGGCCAGCCTTTGGCTGACACCACTTAAGCTCTGATTTGTCATTAAATCCTGTTTCATTTTGCAGCTGAGCTCTGTGACCCCTTGGTGCCCACACTGCAGCTTGGCCTTGGGTCTGAGGATGCTTCTGCACCAGAGAGTCCTGGGGCTTTGAAAGGAGAGGTTGCTAATTCCGTGCAGAAATACTGCGCATAAACACTTCATATTCTTACCTCTAGTGCTTATGAAAACAGCAAGATACTTCTAAAGGTATTTCTGTTAGGTTTCAGTTCTGTGCTGTTGTCCCTGTTGTTTGGCAAGTTTTTACATTTATGGGTTAGTTAATACTTCGAATGTTGCATGAGGACAATTTTAATTAAGCTCTGATTAGGAATGAAAGAAAGAAAAAGATTGGCTTGTGCTTTCAGTTTTACTGTTGTCTCACAATGTCTTTCATATTTAAACAAAAGAATTGTATAAAGTAGTAAGTTTACTGCTACTGCAGTGAAAGGACATGTAATAAAATAGCATATCTATTCTATTCAGTCTAATTATTTACCTGGTCAGCAATTTGTAAGATTTATTCTATATATCTTGCATGTTCTATAGTTAAATTTTAGACTTGGCCTTCCAACTAAATCCTTGACAATAGTGTCATATTAAGTGAAAATATTAAACCTAATTTAATTTTTCATCGTCCTGTATAGCCCAGAGATTCAGAAAAATACAGCAATAATCTTTCATGTAATGCTTCTCAGATTCTTCCTAAGTTTTATTTAAGTGGGTTACAACAAGGGAAATTAAGAGCCTCTCTTGATAAAATAATAATACAAGTGGAATGAAGTATCACTGGAAAGGGTCGGCCATCGCCAGTTTAAATAAACGTGATCAATCACGTCAGCATGACATTTTCTTCATCAAATAGGCAGCAATGTGTTGTTCTTAATTACATCCAGACTTGTAATGTAGGAAAATTAATGACTAAGGGATTAGAATTGCTATTAATGCTCAGAAGGACTTATTAGGATAAAGGGTTTAAAACCTTCTTGTTTTCATATGGGTCGATATTTATTGTGGTCTTCTGCCAGCGTGTCTTACACTTGCATTGCAAATGTTACGGTGTTCATCCATTTCCAGGACAGTGATAAAGTAGAACATACATTTTTTTGTGGGCGTTCAACAGTTAAAAACTGAAACAGAACGCAGGGAGATGAATGTGTGGCTGTCTGACTATTAACTACTATAAAAGGAATATATTCGATGAAGAATTTTGCAGAAATAAATTTTATTTCTCACTTGCTCTGCAGAGTAACCAACAATTATGTTAAGTAAAAATTATTCTTAAGTAATCTGTAGTTTAGGGTACATAAATAATCCTATGTTTTAGGATTGTGCCGCTCGTTAGCCATAAGAGGTAAGTAAATCTTTATTAAACCATCAATTTTCTCATAAATTAAGCCTGTTTTCTATTCATGAGATATCCAAGCGGACTTGGAGTGTTCATAATTATTTGAAAACCACTTCCTTCCCTCTGTATTGATTGTAAGTATTTGCTTTATTTAGAAATTGTTTTGCTCATAACAAGTTATGCTAAGAGTTATGGTAAAGCTCACTTATTTTCCTCAGCTGGCAGAAGACAGAAACCTTCTACACAAATGAGGAGCAAAATTATTGCTAAAGACAGATACCCGTGTTCCTCTCAAAGTTCCCTTTCCTGTCTGAAATACAAAACAAAGCATAGCTATTCCCCAACATGTTGGGAACCAAAACTGACAACTGCACTCCTGGCAAAACAAATACGTCAAAGTTCAGGTACAGCTGGAAATGTTTCAGAACTGACCAGGAGACTTGCAGATAATTAATCAGTCTTGCTGTTAGCTCCACGGGGCTTATTAATGTTCCCTCTGAAATAATCTGAACTTTAATTTCTCTGAAAACAGAGCCTCTGGAGTGGCTCATGGCCTGACCAAGAGTGTCGTGGAGATGATGGAGGTGCTGCAGAGACCTTTGGCAAAGGACGTGCTCGGAGCAGTGGCACGTGGCACTTATCCCATCCTGACACATGCAAAAATAGCTGGTTTGGGATAGTTTGTCCTTGTGCCTTTTTGAGTGAAATCTTGCCCACAGTTGCTCTTGGAGCTCAGTGCAAAATTCGGATGAAAAACTGAGGGCCTGGAGCATCCCTTCAAATATTTGTGCATTGGTCCCATTGACTTAGTAGCCTTTGAAACTCTATCCTTTCTTAAAATGCAAATCAGACTTTATTACTGGGATAGGCAGATAAATTCTCGCAGCAAGGACTTGTAGAGAAAATACTGCGTGTTTTAGCATTACCCAAAGCTCTAAAACCTTTCTGAACCAGTGGAGAAAGTAATAAATACAGCTCCACAAAGCTTTAGCTGCCTCTTCAACCTGCAAACAGACACCTTTCACTCAGACAAGTCATGGAGATGCAGCGCAAATGAACTTAAGCTCAGTCCTGCATTCCCTGGTGGCTGAGAGCTGGAGCTGTGCCACAGACAAAACAGGTGGGGGTGAGGGAGTCATCTTTTGATCTGCTCTAATCAGAAGAGCAGCAACAGGATTCTGCCACCATGAATTGTAAGAGTAATTAGAAATGTTCCGTTCTGTGTCTGTGATAGGTGGGGTATGGCCCAGAGTGGAAACACCAGCTGGAGCTGTGGTGGGAGTATGAGACATGGGGGAGGAACAATGGCAGTGAGGGCATCACAAAAGCTGCTGGAAATCTGGATTCATCTTACTTTCTGACCCACATAATTTAAAAAAATTTTAAAAAGAGTAAAATAGTAAAATCCAGGGTTTTAATATGTAATAATGGGAATGATTAGTGTTTTCAGAACAGTGATGGTTTCCATTACATGCTAATACAGATCTGGAAAAAGTCAGGGTCACATTACTGTAATGTCAAAATGAGAAGTCATTCTTTGTTAGAGACACTAAAGAGAATCCTTGAAAGGCTGCATATTGCATGTTTTAGTGATAGCTGGCAGAGCAGAGATTAAGGATGAAATTCCAGCTCGGCTGACTTTATTGTCAAAGCTCTCGGTGATTTCAAGGTGGCCGAGATTTCAGCCTGCATATTTCAAAGCATCCTGAAGAACACCTCAGACTGTTATCACTAAATTGATAGTGGTGTTCATCTGTCCTGTTGGGGAAGGAAGGCCACACACACAATTGCTTTTATTTGTTTGTGATAAAAGTGCGTATTGTATAGATGAGTAATTCCTAAGATTAATCAATTCATCTGTGTTTCTTATACAAATGATTCTTTTTCCGTGCATGGGAGGGAGTGCAGAATTCAAAGCAGAAGTGAAATTAAATAAAAAAGGACACAATTTGACTGCAATCGTAGTAAAAACACACCATAATTTATGAGCAAACCATCTCTGTGCCAATTTCTGGGCCATTTGTATTGATAGTCATGAATAAAGTGGAGTTGATATGGCAGTATAACAATCATGTAATATATACATTCAGGCTCATGCTTATTTTGAAAACAGCCAATAAAAAATAATGGAGCAGTAAAAAAGTATTTTTTCTTGGTTAAAGAATTTTATAATAACAATATCTGTAAGTGGGTTTGTCTGGTTTTATGGTGTCTGGGGATGTTGGATAATGTGGAGACATTTCGTTTAGGAAAACTTTCCTCTTTACCATAAATTATTCTAAAAGCTAAACAACAGACACCTGCCCCCAACACATCCAGAAAATCTTATCAATATTATTTGTTTATTGTCCCTGTGGCTCTTGTTATGTGTGTGCTGAGCATGAGTTTGCAGTCCCAGGTGCAGCTCCTTGCCAGGGCTCTGGGCTCTGTGTGGGCCCGAGGTGCTGACGGGCAGGGCCCGTGGCAGGGGCTGCTGGTGCTGGGCATCATTTTGGTATGAAGGTCTCACCACAGAACACAGGCCTCCAAACTTCTCTTTTTCCCAGGTGTTTTCCAGAAGCTACTTAATGCAAACCAACAAGATTTAAATCACTCTAACTTTTAAAAACTACTCACAGACGTGTCTGACCTCCGGACAGCCCTTTGACTGGTTTTTGAGCGATAATGCAACAGCCAGGTTGGAATTTGGACTCTGGGCTATCATCTCTTTGGAGTTTAGCATTGCTGTAATAGCACAGAGAAAGGGAATAATATCAGAAAAACAGGAATTGGAAACAAGAATGAAACAGGTTAAGCA
Organism: Dryoscopus gambensis; assembly: GCA_013389985.1. NCBI lineage: Eukaryota > Metazoa > Chordata > Aves > Passeriformes > Malaconotidae > Dryoscopus > Dryoscopus gambensis. Next base: position 79,374 of record WEIT01027610.1, on the reverse strand, counting down.
CAATTTGTGAGTAGAATTGTGGGTTTTTCTCCTCCTCCTGGCTGGATTCACAGCCGCAGAGCCAAGGCCATGTGGGGGATGAGCAGTGGCTCACACGGCGCTGCACGGAGCTGCTCTGCCCGTGCCAGATGATGTATTTGCTATTTATGTAGTCAACAGACAGTTCTAGGAAGCTCCTAAAGTGGTTCAGAGACAAAGAATGATTTGTCACTGACAATCAGTGTCTTATGTAGCAGCTTCGGAGCCGGGCCAAATGGACTAATCTCATTCCTTCCTTTCAGAGTCTTAATATTAGTTTGTCTGGAAAGTATAAGCTATTCTTATACATTAAGACCCTAGAAAAATAAACCAAGTGCTAAAATGACTTTCTTAGTGTTAAAAACAGGCAAGAAAATGATCGTCAGGAGCGGCTGGCAGTTCAGATGTCAGCACAAAAATCCAAGCTTCAAATTAATTCAAAATTTACAGAAATTTGTATTCAAATATTATGATTTGAACTCACCTTCCACCATCTGCATAATTGCTCAAATAACCGAGAACAGTCTAGAACTTAATGCCTGTTAAAAACCCCAACAGAACCACAAAGATAAATCAACAAGAAAACCCCAAAACAAACCAAGCAAAGCCAAAATATTTATTTATATTGTTTCAGTGAAGTAGAGGTACTTATTGCTGATGTCTATAGATTTTTTAAATTAAATTTTCAATGGTTTTATGAATTTAAAATGTTCAGATTTTTGGTGTATAAAATTATACTACAGTTGATAATTTTTCTATTTTGTCTAATTTGCATCTTTAATGTTTGAAAGCTAATTCACTGCTTTTAGAGAAAGTTCATCATTTCTCTGCCTGTCATTCTCCCTTTTCAAAGATGATGCTTTCAAAAGTTGCAGAGTAAGGAAAAAAGAGGGGGAAAAAAAGAAGTTTGAATTTTGGGTGTGTTCAAAGAAACCTTTTGGACAGTTCTGGTCAGGTTGTTAATCTTCGCTGCTTACTGCTTTTAAGTGCTAGAAAAATGAAGCTTGTTCTTGTGTCTTGGAGAAAAATGACCCTCAGATTTTTTTGGCTGTCACTCTTGTTTTGGTAGGTGAAACAGCTTTTTGTGCTCTCACGTGCTTGTACTTCAGTCTTCTCCGAGGGGTTTGTGAGAAGCAGAATGTGTGATGAGAAGTTGGCTGGTAAAAGAGAAGAAAGAAAAGCCCTAAGAATTGCTTTAAAGCTTGAAAACTTAAATTTTTCTGTCTCAGAGTAGTCCATGCTGAAGCATCAATACTTTACTTTGCAAGTAATATTGTGCCACAGACCTCTGTGAAGTGAAAAAGTTTGTCTGAGGAAGAGCATTGTACTCACTGGGAAAACAAAAACAAAGTAACTGAAACCTAAAGATTCAGGTTTATATTGATAGCTTATTAAAAAATAAATTAGTAGAAGATGGAATGTCCTCTTTTCTAAATGCAGTGGTTGATTTTGGAAAACTTGAAAGCATTACAACTCCCATGAAAGACTTTAAAAATCTTTTAGTAGTGGAACTGACTTAAATTTCTTCAAAAGTGACAACTCCTGTAGGGAAAAAAGAGAACAGGGGCTTTTATTGTGTTATACCTCTCAGAAAGTGTCCCCCAAAATAAAAAAAAAACCCTAACAGCTGAATGGTCAGCCTGATATTGTTTCTCTACTAAAAGCCTGCAAGTTTCTTTGCTTGCTTTTTGTGATCTGATTTTTCTAATTGTGTGTGTTGAAGCTGAGGTTTCACCCTGAAACAGAAACCTCCTAACTGCAAAATTCTCCCCTTTGTGTGCCCTTGGCCTTCATTAGGCACTTGTTTGTCTGTCTGAGGGTCACAGGTGAGTTCCTTAAAAGCACCTGAAAACTTTCAGTGATGTTTTTTCCTTTGAGAAACCAATTATCCTCAAAGCTTCTTGGGATGCTGCCCTGTTCTGTCCAACTGGGAAAACTAATTTCCACAGCAAATTACGTGTCTGCTGATCTGCATTACAGATTGGAAGGAGACTGCATGAGATTCTGCCCTTTAGGTGGATGGGACTTCTCTATGATTTGTTGGGTTTTCTTCTTTTGCTGCAGCGTTATGATAGACCTTGCCCAAAATGATGAAATGCTGGTTCCTGGCCAAAAATTTAAAGCGACAAGTGTATTTTCCGCTAGGAAAGTTGATATTAGCTCATTAGCATCTTTCACAGCTGAAATAACACAGTGAGCCAATGTGAATCAAAGGTTCCCAGAGGGATAATTTCCTCCCACTGATTGGAGAGTGATGAAAACAAAGAATAAGAGGTCAGGCGGCATCTAATTTCAAAAAGTGCCCTATTGGTGGGGAAAACATCTGAGATCAAAAGACCATCATCCAAGTGTAATCCATACCGACCTGGTCTGTGATAGACAGTGAAATCAGCCATTATAACAATATTACCATTCATTATTTTAATGCATCTAGTGATTTTCCCCCCTATGGCCTTTTCTTGCACTCTACACAAAATCCATACTTGCATTGTTACATTTCTGTTGATACTGAATTGATGAACAGCCTCCTTGGCGGTTGCTTTGCAGCTGAACTGACGACATGCACTGTCACCAGAGCCACCACCCCTGGGGTATCTGGCTGATAAACAGGGAGTGTCTTCACATTTCAGGTTCCCGAAAGCTCTTCCTCCCAAAGCCCACACCCTCTCTATCACAGAGCATTTTTGGTACATTTCCTCAGCTGCTCAAATGCCTCTGGTATCAGCAGAAAAAAAAATAATTAAAGACTAAAATTCAGCACAACAGATGCACAAATGAATGTTGGGATGAATATACTCGGGCTCAGAAGTTAACTGTCATCACTCCCCATTGCATTTTGTCTGTTCCATGTGCTGTGCACCTGTGGCTTGCAGACAATGGCTTTGATTGCACTGCAGAAAACTGGCAGTCAAGTTAAAGCTGCTGCTGCCTGTTGCTGTGTCTTTGTTCTGTCATGTGAGCTCCTTGTAGGATTCTCTCCTGGGCTTTTATTACAGTTATTTTTATATTACCTCTGTGTGGTCTTTTAATTACTATATTCATGCCCTTTGCCACCACTTTTGAGGTAGTCTAAATGTAGTGAAGAGGAAAAACAAGGTTTAGTGAAGGCAGTGTGGGTTTTAGACAGAAGAAAACATATATTCAGCAATCTGCGAAGTACATAAATACAGGCCCAGTGTTGTACTGACTTGAGTCCACCAGGTAGCAGAAATAAATTAACAGCAGACTGTCCCCTCCTCCAGATCCTATCATCAAAATTAAGTGAACACCTGCACTAAATAAAACCGAGCTGAACCAGTGTGAATATCCGATTCTGGGCTTGATTTACTGCTCCAATACTCCAGTTTTATGCTGGCATAAATTCCCTTTAAACTAATAGAGTTACATGGTTATGAATTGAGAGTAATGCGGTTGTGAATTAAGTAGTTCAGGTCCTTTCCTCTGATGTCAGGCCTTGTTTGCTTTGGAGTAGCAATACAGATGCCCCTTTATGTCCTTTCTGATAGAACATAGCGTTGGAGAAGTACAGATGACTGTCAGACTGCATAATTTGTGAGAAATGTTTTTTGTGAAGGTTTCCATTGCTTTGTTTCACAAGATTCTCACACCCATTGAAGGTTTGGGTTAGAAGGGGCTTTAGAGATCCTCCCATTCCAACCCCCCTGCCATGGACTTAAATGCTTTGTGTTTGTCTGAGGGCAGAATAGTAGGAAGTAGTTTTGGGGTTCCTTTATTCATTACCAGAAATATAATTGGGGTCATCTGTGTATCAGCAGTGTTCTTTCATCTAGTGAATAACTACGTACAAGTGGATTTGAAATGACCTAATTCTTTAGCACATACTTCCCACGTAGCTGGGTGCGTGTGCTGGCTCTGGGCCTCAGGGAGCTGCAGATGGGAGCTGCAGCAATCTGCCACAGAGATGGGCTTTTGGGCTTGAAATGTTACCCAGAATCGAAGTATGATCCGTGAGCAGTGGCTGAAAGCTGGAAGGGTGTCCCATGCGTGATTTTAGTGGAGAAGTTCTAATGGAGCAGCTTTTGTTGCTACTCTTCATGTGCTCTTTCTCGTCCATAACTAAATAACATAATCCACCTTAGTGCTTGGAGCTGTCAATCCTGAACACTTGCTGAGCACCAGTTTAGAGATAAACATTTTTTTTTTCCTCCTAAAGGAAGAGAAGTAGTGAACATAATGGAAATTTTGTCATTGTATAGCAAGTATTTAGAATTTTAATTTCAACAATGCTGATTTAATGAAAATTGGCTCCTGCTGCTGGGAACTTGTTAAGAGGCCCTCCTTCTTGACTGCAGGTGGGTTTTTTAACTTGCTGGTTTCAAAGCAGGCACTAATACAGACTGTCAATTTCTACTTAAAAGGAGATTGTTATCAGCCCCCTTGATACTTTCTGCCTGACAGCTAAACTTCTTCCTCAAAGAGGTTAGATATACATAACTAAGCAGTAAATACCCATATGACACATCACAGTGCTTTACAAAAAATAGCAAAGAGAAGGAAAGGCATAATCTACAATACACTGAAAATTATTTCCTTGAGCTGCATATTTTTGTTCCAGACAGAATGTCCAGGGAAGTGAACCAGGGAAATGTCACATAAGTGGCAATCTGCAGAAGGCAATGCCTTGGTTTGACATAGCTGAAATAAATGCAGCTCTCAGCCTTGAAAATGGTGCTTTTGCCTGACTAACACATCAGCAAAGCTGTGGGATGGGCTCCCGTTGTGGTTTAACCCCAACTAAGCCCCACACTCTTTTCCTCCCTCCCATGGGAAGGGGTAGAGAATTGGAAGGGCAAGAATGAAAAAAACTTGTGGGTTGAGATAGAACCTCTGCTCAGCAGAAACTAAAACATCCCTGTGTCCTCAGCACTGTTCCCAGCACAGATCCAAACCACAGCCCTACACTGGCTACTGGGGAGAAAATAAACACTATCCCAGCCAAAACCAGCCTCCACTAACAAAACTGCTTCCTTTATTCTTATTAAAAAAATGTAAACAGCTTTATGTGAACAACATGAGACTATTAGAAGGGAAATTAAACAGGAAAAAACTAGACTCATTTATAGGGAGCTCCAGCTTCGTTTTCCAGCCCTTTGAAAATGTAGGTGGATGACTTGAGGCAGTGTGCAAATCCAGTCACAGTGCAGATGGGAGAGATATCCTGAGCTGCTTTAGACCTCGATGTTATCTGATTCAGACTCCCTCTATTGTCAGTGGAAAGAGATAGGCTTCTGACACAGTTGTGCTCTTCTAGTAGGAGGATAATATTGGCAGGATTTTTTCTCCCATCCTTTGCTAATTAGAATGGGAAGCTGTATGTTAAACGTTGCTTCCTTGCCCTGTGGCACCTTAATGCTCGCTATGATTTTTAGATGATACCATAGTACCAGAAATGAAAACGGTCATTGGCTGGCAGGTTTTTTACAGTATTTCAATAGTTCTGTAGTGTCAGTGATGTCAGACCAGGGATGTCTCTCAAGGTTCACCTGCTGGCACATTTTCAGCTGGGGATGTTGGTCGTGCCCAGTTCTGTACTTGCCTGTGTTGTACATGCCATGCTCTGCAGAGGCACAGCAAGAAATCATCCCAGCTTTTCTTGCTTAGGAGGCAAACATGAGCTGAATCTTGCTACTCACAAGGTAAGGCTTCTTCCCTCCTCCCCCAGCAGGTTCAATTTATAGTAGATTCATGTAATTTAAGACCATATAGAGCCTTTGAAGGATGACTTTTAACCTGCCTATTAAGTTAGAATCTAATTTTGTCTAAAATGGCATTTCTCAGTGTCATAGTATTCCTGAGAGACTCACATTTCAGTCTAATGTTTTACATTAATACCTATGTTTTTCGTAATTGTAGAACACTATTCTGTGCACTTCTGGTGAAAGATCATAATTATATGGACATATTCTCAGTAATTTTTTTCAAAGCCGTGTGAACCATCCTCATTGTCATCCCTGTGGGATGGTTCCCTATGAGGTGCACATGCCCCCTCATTTTCCAGTTTTGAAACAACACAGCAAAGATCCAGCTGTTGCCCACACACTGTCTAATTCTTTCCTGACTGGCAAGAAGAAGAATGATTCTTTATTCCTTTTGAACCTTTTCTAATTCTGTAGGCTTTAACTTAATTTCAAAACGTGTAGATGGCTTTAAAATATTGCAAACTCATGTTCATCTAATCCCAGAACAAACAAGTTTTAAAAATTCATCTGCCTGCACTAATAGAATATAATCCCTAGAATATAAGTGTTGCTCTGCTTAGAAAACAGAGTGGGCATGTAACATCTCTAAACTAAGTTAGCTGTTCAGTAAAAAGCAACCTGTGCAATCTTGTAAGCTGTATGAAAATGAGAAATGCTGAACCAAGAAGCAATCTGTGTTCACACATTGTGTTGTTCTTAATCACATTTTTCTCAAATATGCCTTGATGGCTTTTGTACTTAAAGCTGCTGCTGTTGTTTATTTTTCAATTTCTTCATTAGTGCCAGATTCATACGGCATTAGGCAATAATTCGTTGAAGTACTGGCATATATTTTATTGCAAAATTGCAATCACGCTTGTCAGTTATAAAACTGATTGCATTATATGTCCAAGTTACTTTTGCTTCATATAATTTGAAAGAAAAAGAGGGTCTCTAAATCTTCCTGCAGCAGAACAGCTGAAAAAAATATTTCAGTTATTCATTAGTCACACCAAGATTAATAGCACCCGGTCATTGACAAAACTCTGTCCTGTAACAATGTGCAATTGTTCATTACTGGAAAGGATGCAATTCTGAGAAACCCATCATTTGATTAATAAAACTTTATTTGTGTGTCTTGAATCCAAGTTAGCAAGTTTCTGTTCTGTTCCTTGGAACCCTCACCATGTGATAAAAATATCTTACAGTGGATGCTGGGAATGATGCAGCCACTCCAAAGGGGTTCATTGTTCAGGTCATTCCAAATGACTGATGTCTATGGTTCATCACAGTGCATTGTGCTGCGTTAGGCAGAAAATCCAGTTTATAAAGTGTTTTAGGGTATTTTCAGTTAATTTATTTGAGAAGATTTTCCCATTGCTCTTACTCGTTCGGTCTTATTGTACAAGGCTCACAGTGGGGAACGTCAAAACTTTGAGCTTTGTAATGTGAATTGTCCAGTTCTGTCTCTCAGACAAGAGGCAGAGGATAATGGGAGGAATAACTAAAACTTTCTTGAAGACTTACGGAGGAAAATATTTGAAGAGACAGTTGTTAATATGTCGATCTTTAAACCTGTGTCATTAATTCCTCTGCAGTGTTTAACGTTACCCAGTGCTGTAGAAAGTGAAAACAGGCGCTCTGGTAGGGGTTTGGAACAGGAACTGGGACAGATCCTGCTGGCTTGAGAAAATATAGTTGTTTATGGCTGTGGTTTTTGTATTGTAACAAGGTGTTCCTTCCCAACCTCACGCGGAGTTTTTTAGAAACGATGGGCTCTGTATTTACCAGCGGGAGAACACCTGAGAGGGCTTGTACTGAACGTGTTCCTTTTCTCAGGAGATCGATCCACAAGACAAAGAATAAAAGGGGAAACAAAAAACTTGCAGCTGTACATGTTTTGATGTGAAAGTTTTACAGAGAAGCACGTGGAGAGGACTTCTGCTCTGTGACTTGGGTCAGCTGCAGACGAGGATTTTGGCTACATCTTCCTAAAGACTGAAAAAGGAAGAGACAGTTCTGAGTGAGTGGTTATAATACACGTTTACACAAAGTGGGGAAATTATCCTTGCAGTCTCGTCGTTCCTACTGCTCGCTTGCTGTTGGCAAAGCAGATGTTTCTCACCGGGTATTGCTTGGCTGTTTGCAAACAGCTTCTCCCAGAGACATTCCCAAGAGTGTGTCTTCTCCTTGTACACCGGTGTCTTTCTCCAGAAGTCCTTGGCTCCTTTTGCAACCCCACATCTTGCACACCTTATTTCAAAGTTTCATTTCTCCTGAGTGCCTGTCTGGTTTAATTATGATAATTAGCTCTGCAACATGAGTTTCTCTATTTAAAACTATTTAAAATTATTTCTGGAGATATCTGTAGCAGTAATGTTTAATAACTGGCAACGTGAGGTTCACTACAACACCAACAGAAAACTGTTCAGTATATATTAGGGGGTAGCTGCTTTTTGGGGTCTGAAGTGATAGAAAACTGAGGGCGTCATATCATTATACCAAGACAGTACTATTAAAAGAGGGAAGTTAAAATTTAAATACAATTTCATGAAATGTATTAAAATTTTTAGGCTTTTGGGAAGTAGAGTAGGACAGGATTTATCATTATTATCTAAATGACTAAAAATTTGAAGTTTCTCTGTACACTGGGAATTGCAGATTTTAGCTAGCCTTTTAACAGGAGATCTGGACTCTTTTCAAGTTTCATCACTTTTACAGCATCCTGTTTAATGTCCTGCTTTCCCTCTGTCCAAGATCAGGATAATATCTCACTATCTTGCTGGCACAATGAGACATTTACTAGGATGGTGAGATATTTTACTGGGATAGTGAGCAATTAGGTGAGACAAATTAAGCTCTGCAAATACTTTGAGTCTCTCATGTGAAAGCTCCTATTGATATGCAGGCATTATTTTTTTTTCTGAGCAGGTGGGATAAAGGACTGCTTGAATTTTGAGGCTTTTTAGCAAGGAAAACCAGTTCTTTACAGCACCTTTTCTATCAGCTACTTGTTAGAAAGCTTGGAACAATAGCCATATTATGGATTTTCTGTAGGACCCCTGACTTTAAGGGTGTATCATGCGATTTCAGCCTTCTGTTCTTGCTGTGTTCAGTCTCAGAAATAATGGCTTCTGCACTGTTTCCCTAAAGTCTGTATTAGAACAAAGTGTAATAACATCAGTGCTCGATTCAGAAGGTGGCAAGGCATCGGTGCCTGCAGCATTATTCACAGCATGAGCACTATATCTGGTGCTGGCTGGCTCCTACTATATCACAAAGTGACAGCAAACTTGCTTGAATACGGTTGATCTGAAAAAGCTCTCTTGAGCAGAGTCCTACAGGAAAGCACAGAAAATTGTGGTTTGTGATTTATATTAACCCAATTTTGGTTGATGATCTCTGTAACTTAACACTGTATCAGTTACTTTTAGGAGACCAAGTATTTGTTGTTAAAATTATCTCACCTATTTTGAAGAAGTATCAGGAGATGTGGTTACAGAATCTTTTCAAGACATCTTAGCTCCCAAAATAGCTCATGGGGTAGGAGTCAGTTTACCAACTGCCCTTTTTGCATATATACTGGCAGAATGCAAAGGACAGATGTGAAATCAAGGCTGCACGGAGATCCTTAGCCAGAGATGAAGATGAGACCTACTACAATTGACATAAATACATATTATGACAAGCCCATTCTTGATCTTCCACAGTTTTTCCTTTTAAGGTATCACACGGCTTCCCAGTTATCTCCTGTGCAATCAGTGGAGTCGGCTATTGATTTCATGGGCTCAGAGCAGGCACACATTGTAAAGAGCATTTCATTCTGGTTCTGACAGCAGTCGTTCTAAAGCAAGCAGTGCATTGCCTGCCCCTGCGTGTACGTCCCTGCAGCCCCAAAGCCTCTCCATTTGGCAGATTTGTGTGTGGAAGAGCAATTGGAGAGTGGGTTTAGCAGAACTAGCTCAGGAAAGTTACTGGTGACTGCTGTAAGTTCTTGGCTTTTTTCGGGATGATGCATTCTCTCCATTACTGTGAGAACGATCTCTGTCCTTTAGAGCAAGGCAGTCTGCTTAAAATCCTCTCTCGTTCCTCAACATTTTTCCAGCATCCATCAAAACTCCTTTTGATTCTATATATTTACATTGGGTTTGGCCCATGAACAAGTCTGTACTGTTTTCTAAAACACATTTTAGGGTTTATGTTCCAAGGTGGCAAGGAGATAAGCCCTGATTCCTAATCTAGTTCTTTAGGTGAAGGGTGCCTTCAGCTAAAATGATAAGAAACAAGTATCTGGCTGTGTAGAACCCAATCCTTTTCTGCCTTGTTTGTTCACTCTGACTGTGGTAAAATCATATCTAAATGATGCAGGGCAAACTGATTCATGACTGAAGTGCATCAAAATTAATTGAAACCTTGGACCCACAGTACACGACCTGGGATACAGTTTGGCATGGCTGAGGAATGAGGAAGCTGTTAAGGAGAACTACAAGAAGGAGCTGGAGGAGCTGTAGGAATGTTTTCTCTCTTACACAAGTTAATTGAACAAGTTTATAGAAACCTCTCTCTTCAGGGGGAAAAAAACCCTCAAATACTCTAAAAAATGACATTTCTAATTTTCTTCAGTGAGAAACAATTGCTTCTGTGTGTGTTCGTGTCCCAGTAGTCCCAAAGTCTCTATAGACAGCCAGAAGATTTATATTTGAGTGAAAGCCAGTGCATCACACACAGGAGCTCGCAAAAGTACAGTAAACATCCTTCAAACAAATTCTCATGTGCCCTGACTACAAAGTAAATGAAAAGCAATACACAGGGTTGGAAAGAAACCACATTTCTAGGTTGGTTTCAATAGACTCTTAGTTTTCCCAGTGTATTAGTACTCACTCCGAGTCTGCTGCATCCTGCTTTCTCCCCCACAACACAGCTGAGCTGCACTTTGTCTACCACTGTGACATTTTATGGAAAACCAGCATGTCAAGGTTTATCTTTAAAACAGTAAAAATAATAACTGTTGGTGCTTGTGTGAGGTCTGGTCAGTTTAATATCTTAAAATGTAGTCAATAGAGACATAAAAATATCCGTTTTCTTGCCATGCTAAGGAAGCAGGAAAGAAAGTAGACTAAAGCAGAGTCCAGGGCGAGTTTAAATAGGCTGAACTATATCGTGCCATTGATTTTTGAACAGAAATCCCCATTGAGCTCAGTGGGGATTTCTACTTAAAAATCAATGGTGCCAAACAACACCCTCAGATTAAGATACAGCGATGGAGGATGATGCTTAGTTGGTGCCTCCTCGTCGGGATGGGTTTCCCCTATAGATGGAGTTGCTGCTCTTTCCATTGAACAATAGTAAAATCTGGAGGAACTTCTGTGCAAGAGGATTGTTATTCTATCCTTATTCGTACTGCAAATCTTAACACATACTAGATTTCATTAGTTTAATTAAAACAAACACAGAGACTTACTGAAATATTAATTTCTTTTGGATTTGAGATAACGTCACAGATCTCTTTAGGGAACTAGAGTGTCCTGCCTGGGCAGAGAGGGGCATAAAAGCATAGCCCATGCAGTAGTACCCTACACACCCTACAGACTGAGGGAAAAGCTCAGGATTTTTCTGTGGTGTTTTCTGCAAATAGACTCGCTTGGTACCCTTTAGTGAATATACACTGGGATCTGTATGACGGCAGCACAGATGGGGAAATACAGCACAGCATCGCTGCCTGCCCTGGCTGCGCTCTTTCGGGGAAGGGACGGCAGTGGTGGCAGCTAAAAACTCTGTGCCCTCCTCCTGAGACAAGGTCTGCTCCCTTCTCCTTGGAGGAATGCGGGCCTGCTTCTGAAGAGGGCACATTTCAAGGAAAGAAGAAAGATGGCCCCAGCAGACATTTTAAGAAAGCTAATTGCAACTATTGCTGTTAAAAAGTGGATTAGATGATGAAAGGTCTTTCTGAAATTTCTACAATCAAAGAGGGAAAAATAGGCCGTGTTTGAAGAAAAAAGTTCCTGTAAATGACTGACAAGAAATGAGATAAAAGCCAACAGTAGCATTCCCGACAGAATTCCTACGACTTTTTGCTTATTCTTATCTGCTTGTGGTTAAGGAAGCAAGGGTGTTTTGAATTAGAGCTGTATTTCACCTTATTGCTCCACAGGCCAAACAAAAATTTTGGTGAGTTATTGCCACTGCAAGAAGCAGTTCTGGGCATTGCTCAGAAAAAAAATCTATTGTGGTAATGTAAATAAAAGAGAACTCACAGATTCTGAGAAAAATTTTCAGGCATTATTGGTCCTGCTGAAACAGATACTGTAATCTAATTACTCTTGACTTTAAAAAAACACAGCAAATTAATATTTTCCTGAGAAGAAATTCCAACAAGTCTGATGGGAGTCATGCAATTGTTATAATCCAGTGATGGACACTTTCAAACAGAACTTCACTGATTCTTGCATAGCCTAGTCAGATCTATTCAGGGTTTATTTCGATTAGAAATGTCAATCTTCTTTTCTTAAAAGAAAACATCTCACATAAAAAGGTGCCTTTCCATCTCTGATTTCTGCAACTTGAATGTAAAAACTCAAAATTTTTGTTTCCTGAAAAGAATAGGCGAAAGAAATCAGTCTTTATGTAAACATAACAAAAAATAGGTATAGGTGAAAACAAAGTTTTTTATTTTTTTCTTTCAATCTTATCCATACTCTCATGCTTGAAAGCACCTATAGGGTGCATATATTGTTTAATTTATTGATACCAAGAAATGCGTGTCTAAGATACTTTTTTGCTCTGAGGGCATCTTGTCTTTCCCGTGAGCAGCTTTGCCTGGGGTGTGACTGTCCTGCAGGGAGAAGCTGTTGGAGTCTGTGGCTGTAAGGTTTGGTTTACATTGTGTCCCATGTTTTGTATGATTTGTTTTTCAGTGGTAATTGAAGAGGAACTCATTCAGTGGGAGAAAAATGACTTCGTAACTATGCTTTTGACATTGGCTCTGATGCATCCCAGTTCAGCCTCAGTGAGGTGACTATTATTTGGCAGGTCTGCATATAGCTCAGCAGTGGCTGCTGCAGCTGTGCCCATTTGGCACACAGGTTTTTAATTTAGTAATTGGTCGCTGGCCAATAACCACGAGTTCTGTATGTTTTTCTTGCAAATTGGTGGGGCAGGAGTGACCCACGGCTGCTGCATAGGCAGAGAACATGCAGTGATCCTGGGGCTGTGTTCATCCCACTGATGGCCTTCAGGATTACAGAGCAGGAGCAGATAACATGGGCAGGGAATAGGCAGGTGGGAGGGTTGGAATTCTCCCCTGAGTTCTCCAGTTCCTCCTGTGAAGGGTTGCAGTGTTTGGCTTTTAGCAGCTGACTGAGAAACTGCAAGATATGATAGCAAATATGTGGGGTTCTTGTTTTTTTCAAGGTCCTTTGACAAACCAGATATTTCCCAGACAGTTTCCTTATGAAATTGCACTAAATTTCAAGAACAGAGGATTTGTGTACTCTTGGAAGTATAGTAGAAGAATCTGAAGAGTGCCAAGGCTATATTGTGGTATTATCCAAACAACGTGTCCTAGATCTGGTGTTTGGGGCTTTGTCTGTCAGTGCTGGCGGTTGCTTCTGTCCAGAACAGGTCTCTAGAATGTGGTATAGACATTACTGAGTTTTTTCTGAGCTTCTGTAGACAAAAAATTCTCACATCCTCTGAAGAGAGACATCTTTTCATCTTGCTGAATATCTCAGCAGGGCATCATCACTAGCAGCAGCATGCATTGGACATGAGGAGGCATTTCCTCATGGAAAGAGTTGTTAAACATGAGCATGGACCCACCAGGGAGGTGGTGGAGTCACAGTCTCTGGAGGTGTTCAAGAAGAGACTGGATGTGGCACTCTGGAAATGCTCTGGTCCAGTTGACAAAGTGGTGGTGATCAGTCAGAGGTTGGACTTGATGATCTCAGAGGTCTTTTCCAACCTAAATGATTCTGTGAGCATGAAAAAGAGAAAAAGGTTATTTATGCAAGGCAGCTTCTTGCTCTCAGATGAGATGTGATGACTTGAAGTGTGTGCCTGAGACTGCCTCGCTCCGAAAGTGAGGGAAGGCCGTCCCTGTGTGCCAGAAGAAAGGGCACAACTGTGCTGTGGCACAAAATCGTCATCAAAAGATTTGACGGGTTGTCAGTAAGAGGCAAAGAGTCAAGATCCAGAGCTCTGGATAGCCCATCTGTCTGCTGCAGCTTGTGTGTTAGAGAAAGGTGTCTATCCTTTATGTCTCAGAGATTGAGCACTGATTATCTTGTGATTGTTACTTATTGCTATTGTCAGGTTGGATTAATGTCTGAGGGTGCAGCATCTTTTCTAAACCTTTGTTTTATTGGAAAGAAAAGTTCCTCTAGTGACTTTGCTCTGTTCATGTTCTTTTCTTAGACTTGCTGATGCTCATAAAAAGACCTGAAGCTGTGAAAATGCTCTTTTTAAAGTTAATTCCATTCTGAGCCATCATGTCTTTTCAAGGCTCCTCAGCACTTGAGCCCCAGGTCACAGTGCAGTGATAAAAAATATGTATGTTCATAATTAGCTTATAAATAATGCAGTGTTCTCATTCAGACTTCATCCTTTCAACATGCCCATGGATTATTGTTCTCTCTGCAGTTTAAATTTCTGAACACTCTGTGGCCCAATTTTTCTGCTGTTTGGTGGGTTAATTCTCTGCTACAATGTGCCCAAAGCAGTGATGGGGAATCTGGGCAGGCATCGTGTTTGGTTTTCATTTGTTTTTCTGTCAAGAATGTAACAGATAAATGATATGGTTCTTGTCTTCAGGTATGAGTTTGTGTAGCTGGAGCCTGAGCTGCTGATGCAGTTATCCTCATGCTTCACTTCTCTAGTCTCAAAGGTTTTTATTATAGATAGAACTATCCTGAGCTTGTTTGAGGCTGAGATGTTCTAATAGGGAGTTTAATAGAATAAAGAGTGTGAAAGGGGTACAGAGTTCACATGAAATATTTGGACATAAAAATGAAAGCACCCTTCAGTTTCTTGGCAAACAACCTCCAGTACCTCTTCAGAACCCTGAAAGGTTAGCTCATTTGAGAGGAAAATAAAAAAAAAACAATCCAAACTTAACAACATTTATTAAAGAGATACCTTCTCTTTGACAGAAGTTTGCTAGTCAGCTTTAACAAACCTGAATTCTCAATGGCTGCTGGTAACTTGCACACAGAAAGAGAGAATACACAGCAAAATTCACCCTAATTACCACTCTGCTTGTATTTTTTGTCGAATTGGTGCTGCTGCAGCTCACTGAACATGGATCATGCTGTCATTTTCAATGGAGATTTCAGTGGCAAAAGGGCAGAGGGACAGAAAAACCCCTTGATGAAATGTCTGGAGGTTTTCATTATGCATCCTTCCAAAGGCAAAGCGATCAGCAGGAGGGAGGAAAAAGGAAGAAATGTCCTCTCAAAAGCAACAACTTGTAGTCTGTCTCTGCCTCCACTCCTCAACACCTCCCACATGGCTCTGCAGTGCCCTGTTCCCCCTGGAACTCAGGATCGCAGGGATCCAGAAACCATTCTATAAATACAGGAGCCCTCCTCGTGCTCTGGTGTGTTTGCAGAACTGGAGAATGCCATTACTCGCTTTCAATCTGCTGTCAACGCTTAAATGCCTTTTCTTTTCCCTTTGTGTAGCTGGAAAGGTTGAGATGTAGTCGAGAACAGGAATGCGGCTGCAGACTCAGGCCATTGCTTGACTTTGAAGGGTTGCAGAGCACGAGTTTGGAACCAGAAGACTGGAAAAGAAGAAATGTAAAACCTGTCATGAAAATAAAAGGGGCAGGCAGGGAAAGGAGCCCATAAGCAATGTTCTATTCCTGTTATACAAGTATCTGAAATAAAAAAAATGTTGAAAAACTGTTTGGATAACCACAGCATAGCTAACAAAGAAGAGTTCATGGTCAAAATTAAGGAGGTATTGGTTGAAATCCCATCTCCTGCTGCCTTGATTTGGTTTTATGCAGTAAACATAATGAATAATGATGCAATGAAAGACCCGAGTGATGAAGCAGGGACTAAGATTATGAGATTTTCTGCAAAGTAACATCAGTGTGGGAGGAATAGCCAACAATTTGCAGGACAAAATTAAAATTCAAAATTGTCATAGTTGAATAAAGGCTGGTCTGAAAAGATAGGATGAAATTTCACAGGATAAATAGTGCTGTGTTATCCCATTTACACAGAAGCAATCAACACAAATAAAAGAGGAGAAGCTGCTGATTTTGGTGGATTTATTGGTTTGCGTTGGGGTTTTTTGTTTATTTTAGAAAAAAGTGATGGGATTATGGTGGTTTATAAATTTTCAAGAATCAGAGGTCTTGTACATTTGCACAAAGATCAAACACAATTCTGGAATGAAAAGAGCATATCTAAACCACACATTTCACGAGCCATGAAAGAAGAGACTATAGCTATACTGCACACTAAGCCTTCTGCTGTTCTCCAGCTTGGAGACAAAAAATTTTTAGAAAGCTGAAAAGTCACCTGAGGGGGACATGATAATATTTATGTACATAAGGATTAGTGCAAAATGAAAAAGTTTATGTAGGAGTTTGTGGTGACCATAATAATCAATAGTCTTAAACCAGGGCAAGATTCTTCAGGGAATGCTTTCTAAAGCAAAGATGATGCACTCCTTGGGCAGTTTTGAAGTCTCAGTTGTTGGAGTTCCCTAGGAAAGGGACAGGAAAGTGTTTTAGAAATGACAGAAGTATGATCGATCCTGCCTTGGGCCGTCAGTGCTGTGCTGCACCTCCCCAAGCCCCCTGAAGCTCTCTGCTCTCACGGTTTGTCCTGGGCTGCAGGGTGGGATGTGCCTGGGAGCTTTTATTCTATCACCATCTGTTGAGACCAGGTGTGGCTGTGCTCCTGTGAATGGGTCCATGAATGCCTCCTGCATGAATCACAGATAACTGCTCCTGGACTGTCTCCTGT